>JAIFZK010000017.1:8775000-9040000 GCA_027481765.1 Tenualosa thibaudeaui | reverse complement strand
TTGGTAAATGCAACAGAAAGAGGTTAAAGGTGACTAAACTCATACCTTCCTTCTCTCCCATCAGCCACTGGGCGCCCCAGGAACTTGTCCAAGGCTGAAGAAGAACGCCATATTTCTATCACCATGGAAACCTGGCTGAAAGACAGGTTCAGGGAGGGCGTTCAGAAGATGAAGATGGAGTTTGAACAACTGGACCTTGAGCATTCTGGGAAGGTAAAACTACATTCACTCATTCAAACTGCCATCTCAGCTGTGAACTGTACAGACTACCTCTCATAGCTGTGACATATGATTCCATTCATATCATTGCTACGGACATGGTGCACTGTAAACCATTTTTGTTGGTTTGGCCACGATTCACATTCACTGAAAAATTTGCTCTGAAGTGATTTACATTGCACTTTCTAGATAGATGGATTTATGCTGTATACATTTTAGATCAAGATATATGATGAGCTATAATGAGATTATTAATAATAATAATAATAATAATAATCTATACTCTTTCGATCCCATGAGGGAAATTTGGTATCTGCATTTAACTCTTAACACTTTAGTGAAAAATACACACCACAGTGTGAAGAGTGAAGTGAAGTGCAGTGCACACTAACCTGAAGTAATTAGCTGCCTCTATAGCAGCACCTAGGGAGCAGTGAGGGGTTAGGTGCCTTGCTCCAGATAGATAGACAGAATATGTAGTATGCCCCTACAGTATGTCTCCTATGACTGCAGGCCTGTCTCCTCTGTGCAGGTAGGAGGGGAGGAGTTTCTGCAGGTGCTGCGAGGCTTCGACCTGCGTCTAAAGCGGGAGCACCTGGGGCTCTTCCTGGCCCGCTGTGGATTAGAGTTGCGCAAGGACGGCATCGACTACCTACAGTTCCTGCGCCGCTTCCAGGACCGCAGCCAAGACGGCCTCACACAGAGCATCCTCTCCAACCCCAAGCACAGGTGAGAGGTCAGAGGTCAGAGATCAGACACCCACTAGATCAGCCCAAATGGATGTACTGTACAGTTTAAATCAGGCCAACACCAGGCTAACCGCTATACAGATTTGCATTCACTCTCTCAGACAGCTGCAGCTGTCAGCTGGCATCCCTTTGTCTCCCTGTCTATGCAAAGGCCCACGCCCATGCTACGCCACCCCACACAACAGCCCTCAGCATGCCAGCCTTCGGCTTGTGTAACTCTACTCCATCTCCACTCTTTAACTGGGGCTCATCATCCCTCTAACAGGCTTAGCCCCTGTAGTTTGACATTGCTCAGGGTCACTTCATACACACACACACGCACACACACGCACACACACGCACACACACGCACACACACACACACACACACACACACACAGTGGCCACGGGCAGCATCTCCATGTCTGCCAGTGTTTAGTGTGAAGTGTACTGAGCTTCTGCTGCTGTGTTTGGGCTTCCCCAGATTATGGGATTGGCCGCAGGATCAGGAGGCAAACACAGGCACTGGGCAGGAGCTGCAGCCCCCCTCCCCCCAAACGAGCAACCCCCACCCCCACCCTCAACCCCGTCACCCACACCCATGTGAGGAGGTCACCATGACGATGGTCACTAGGGATGTGATCCACCCTAAAATAAAGAAAAGGGTGGTAGTGATGGGGGAGGGGGTAAGATTAGTGGGTAATGGGAAACTGGTGTGTGGGGTTTGGGTAGGTTTGTGGTGGTAGAGACCTGTGTGTGTGTGTGTGTGTGTGTTAGGATTTAGTAGGTTTAAGCAGGGTGTCTGTGTCTTTAGGCAAGAGTCGCTGAAGCATTTTGGGATGTAGTTTGGGATTTAGGCAAACAGATTTAAGTCAAATCTGCACATGCTTCTGTGAGGCAACATAGCTACTATACTATATATATGTCTCCAGTGGCAACAGGAGGTGATTTTGTGTCATTTGTATGTGTATGTGTGTGTGTGTATGTGTGTGTGTGTTTAGGTTTCATCAGGCAGAGAACATCAGCCATGCTTCCTCCATTTCAGCTGTAGAGGCCAAACTGACTCATCTGTTCCAGTCTGAGTACCTGTCCCTCCTGCAGACTTTCCAGTAAGTAGAAAGAACATTGCAGCAGCATCTGTCTGGAGTATCTTGTCTCATAGACCCAATTTATCCATCAGGGTCTGTATGCCTTTACTGGTACATGCTGTAACTCAAGGGTGGCTAAACTTTCCTCTTTGCAGGCCACAGACTGAAAAATGCCAAAGATGCCAAGGGCCAGTGCAAAATTAAGAGCACCAGTTTTTAACCAGTTTCGAGTGAAAGGGCAACTACGTTTTAGATCGGAAAACCTGCAGGCTGTTTAATGCAACACCATTTAATGATACTATTGACAAAGTGTCACACCAGTACTGAAACTGTGATATGCGATGAATCTAATATTAGATTAATGTAACAAAGGGGCACATTACATTTTATTTTTTGACTTCATGGAGGGCCACATGAAAGAGAGCAGAGTGCCACTATCGGCCCATGGAGTGTAGATTGACCACCCCAGCTGTGAGTGAAACCAGTTGTTTCAGTGGACTATATGTATGTGGGCATTTCTCAATACGTCATCATCAGCAATCAATATGTCTTTATATCTATGCTTATGTCTCCCAATCTATATCCGTGCCACCTGGCATGAAAGTGGGAGTCTTCCACTGGGTGGGCTTTTCTTCTGTTGTCTGGCTTTTCAATATCAGCACCTTACAACTGAGATGGAGGAATGAAAAGAAACAAAATAGTCTTCTCCCCTATGACACACAATGCTAATAAGAGAGTTCTCTTTTATCTGGCCATTTCTTACTTTACACACTCGTACCCTAAGCATTGGGAGTGTTGTCACCATTATAGCGGAGGCCTCTCACCATCACGCTGAGGTCACAGCCTTCTTTTGCCTGAAAGTGAAAGTGCTTCAAGATGTGACCCCCTCATCTCGTCTAGGTAGCTTCCCCTAATTAGCCTGGGTGCTGAGCTGAAGGAGCTGCCTTTCAGAGGTGCTCAGTCGGCCTCCATGAGATAAGCAGCCCTCCACTCCACAGCCCAGCCCAGGTCAGCTATTAGAGCAGCCCATTAACCAGTTCAGGGCCCTGACTGGGGGATTATGGCACCGTTCACGGCTTTTGGCAACGTGGAGTACAAGAGTGGTGATGGTGGTGGTGGTGATGGTGGTGGTGTGTGTGGAGGGGGGTTAGGTTTAGGGTTTGGGTGTGTGTATGGGGTGCCTATATATTATCACCGTATGCATAAGTAGATATTTCTTGTAGGCACACAAAGATATAGATCTGTTTTAACTAGAGAGAATTTGAATTTTATGTTAATTATTGTGTGTGTGTGTGTGTGTTTGTATGTGTGTGTATGTGCGTGTGTGTATGTGTATGTGTGTTTGTGTGTATGTTTCAAGGAGCATTGACAAATTTAACAAGAGGACTATTAGCCAGGAGGAGTTCAGAGCCGCAGTGGAGAGCAGGTATTGTGTGCATTGTGTTTCTTCCTGCATAAATGTGTATTTTTTATGTGTGTGAATCAGTAACTGACAAAGAGGATTAAGCATAGGGTTTAGCAACAACCAACACATTTTTCAGTTCAAAGAATTATATCCTTTATAAAAAATAAATAAAAATATAAAAAATGGCTGTGTCGGTTTCAGTGAACCTTAATCATTACATTCAATTGATCAGTAAGGGAAATTTGTGTAAAAGGACCACATGCAGAACTCTCTCTATTTTGACAATGGACAGATGTAGCTCTTTAAACTCGATGAACGCAATTTTGTATGTTGCTCATAGTATTATGCTGAAAATGTTTTTAAAGAAATGATCATAAATTTTCCTGGATAGTTAAATGACAAAGGCAAAGGCCTTGTTATGCTTCGTTAGATTGCCATTGTTGGATTGGCCCCTTTTTATCTACTGATTGTCTGTCCTATAGCAAAGTGGGCAGATGTAAAAAAAAGCCACCAATTACAGGTTTTAGTTCAGCTTTTAACTTCACTTTCTATGCGTACAACAACTGCTAACATAATGTTTTAAAATTGGATTCATCTAGAATAATCCACTCTGCTCTTTGTAAAGGTTACTCTCAACATCAATGAAAAGCAAGTCTATTAGGCTTGATGGCAATTTTCATCATGTTTGATAAGTTAATTTTGCCTTTATGTGTGATTCCTGGAGCGAGAGAAAGTAAGTGAGTGCTGCCCAGCCTACGTGTGAGTGTATGGATCTGTTGGTGCGAATATGCGTGTGTGCATGTGTATGTGTGTGACTGTGTATGCAAGAGGTCTAATCCTTTGATTGAGAGATAGGTCCTACCGTGTCCATCTAGATTCGATGGACACTCAATGGAGAGGGTTGACCTTTGACCTGTCTGTGTGGGGGCCAGCTCCCTCAGTCCCCTCAGCGCTGTCAGAGGGGTCAATGACCAGCGTATGTTGGAGCCACGGTGCGCTCTGGCTAACTGACCGCACCATAAGAGGGGTGTCCAGCATAGCCCTGCACCCACTAACCCCTGGCTGACCCCCTCTGGCCTGGGACTGGCTCTTGGCTTCGGCCCCTGTGGCGTCTCTTCCGCAGGTTTGCCCTGGAGATTTCCGAGTCCGAGTTTGAACAGCTGCTGGACAGGCTGCCGCTGGACGCTCATGGATGTGTGCAGTACCCCATCTTCATGGCCGCCTTCGATACGAGGTGCTACTCACCCCTTAGACCCAACCCACCCACCTCTGGGGTCGTTGCTGCTCTCCTTTCTCTCCTTTCGCATTTCCTCCAGCTTCATTTCTCTGCTCTTGCTCTCTATGCGCCACTCTTCTGATGTTCTCTCAGTTTGTTACTTTGCTTTCATTTAAAGGTGTTGTCTGCATCTCTAATCTAACCACACATGTTTTTTGGTAAATCCAGCTAGATTTACCCAATCTCACAGCCCTGAATCTGTCCGTTCAATGCATATTATCTGAAAATAAATAAATACCAATCAAGCGAAGAGTGTGATTTCATTGGTTGTTGAGCCCAAATATCACCAGTCTTTCTGAACCCACCAAACCCACATAGCAGACGACATCTTTCATTTAAAGTCTCTCATTCTTGCTGCTTCTCGCTATTGCCGAATACTGTGCATTCCTTCTTTTTCTTCTCTCCTCTTAGTGATATATATATACATATATGTATCTAATTATATTTTAATTTATTTGGCTTATAAGATATATATATACTTCATACTAGTGATCAAGTGATTGAAGACATTCCTTGTTAATCTAACTAATTAATCATTAAATATTGTTTTTTAAATTCCAAAATGTAGACAATACAGTTTCAACAAAGAGACCATTTTCAGGTTCCCATCTAGTTCTCACTGTGTTAGTTGTAATTCATAAACTTTATGAATATATTGGATAAAAGCAGGAAGGGGAAAAGAGCCCATGTGGATTCCCAGCACCCCCCAGTTTCCTGAACAGGCACATGCAGTAACCACCCAGTGTAAACTTTTCTCAAACAGGACAGAGCAATGAATTTTAAAGTGCTATAGTAACAGCTCACTGACATCTGGTCTTTGTGTGTTTGTTTGTGTGTGTGGATGTGCCTGTGTGGGGTTTTGTATCTGTGTATCTGTTTTGGGGACTCTGTGTGTATGTGTGTATGTAGGGGATAAAGACCTAGAAAACCAGCCTGGCTTAGTTGACAGGTGACAAGGGTTATATTGAATGGGGATTTTGTAATACCAACAGTGGGGAAAAAGCTTGGCCACCGAGGGACCTCTGAATGGGGAGAAAGGAAACTTTTATGCTCCCACACAAGAACGGGAGAAAAGCCCTCTGAGACCGCACTGACACTGCAGGGACTTAGCATCTCACTAACCAAACTCTCTCTCTCTCTCTCTCTCTCTCTCTCTCTCTCTCTCTCTGTATTCAAACATGAGAAATGCTAAATCATTCCAATGCTAAATCGGATTGATCCCAATGTCAGTGCCTGTGTGGCATTTTCAGCCCCCCCACCCCCCCCCCCCTCCCTCCACAACCCCCGACATTTCCCCCTCAAACATCTATTTGTCCAAAACTTTGACATATTAGTCAAATAGAGGCGGTGCTGTCAGGCGTCAGACCGGTGCAGATTAACATCACTCTTAGGCCCTAAATGAGTTTGCTGCCACCAAAACGGCTTTCATTCAGCTAGGCGTGCTACGTTTGTGTGCCCTTTCCACCCGATGGAAATGTAATTGAACTATTTTTTTGTGCTTGTTTTTAATTATTTTCAAATGGCACGCAAAGGATCATTAACTGTTGCATTTTAGAGCAAAAATAGATAAAAGTAATTGCTTGAAATTGTGATAATTGCAAATAAGCTTTCTTCTAATGTTTTGTGTAAAAACGTATAGAAAAATGATGCTAAAACTAAGGGACAGAATCGTTTGTATCCTGGAGCTAAAAGTCAGAGCGTAGTGCTTTGGGTGGTCCCTAATGGCCTTTCAGAGATTGGGATTCTCATGGGAGCTTAACATCCCTTCCTCTACATTGCCTGTCTCATGGTTAGCATTTACACTGAATAACAGGGCTCTCTATAAGCCTGGGGCTGGGCTGAAATACCCCTCCCCCGTCTGTAGCTTTCCTCCAAGGAGATCCTCCAGCCTCAACCTCCACACCTGCAGATGGGCTCTAAGGGCCTCTAGGCTGCATGTCTGCCCTGTAGACTCAGACAGGCAAAGAAAAAGAGATGACGGTAAAGAGTAAAAGAGGAGGAGAAAGAGGACAGCGTTTGTCTTTACAGGGTAGAAATAACAGGCAAAGACACACTAGAATCAGAGGGGAATCAAATAGATGGGTGGAATATAGAAATATAGGGAGAGAGAGAAATGAATGGGGGGATGGAAGGGAGGGAGGATGAGTCCATCGCTGATATCTCTGTGGGAACCACGGAGGGAGAAATCCGAGGTTGATCCGCATCAAGTCACTTTGTTTTTCTCCTACTTTTCTTTGTTGCGATTCCCTCTTTCTCTCTCTGCTCTAGCCATCTTTAGGATTTTCATTTTTATTCATGGGGGTGATAGGGGTGTAAAGCCGACGGGTAGGGGTGCGGGTGGGGGTGAGACAGAGAGAAAGAGAGAGAGAGGGGGAATCTGTAGAGTCTGTAGAGATACTGGTTCAAGATGGGTGCAGGCCTCAGACCAAGCTTGCCATGGCAACAATAGGCGCAGTGTTGTTGAAGGGAGTTGCATCCAGGACTTTTGGACATTCTTCCCATGTGGGTATAAGCACTACTGGGAGGTAGCTCCATTAGGGATTACCATATCATTAATAGTATCCATGACTTTTGTTCAAAGGCTACTTGTGTAATGTTGCCTTGTGGATGACAGCTAATCCCCTGAGCTGCAGCTGTATGGACGTGGTCTCACACACACACAGACACACATGCACACACAGACAGACACGCATGCACACACAGACAGACACACAAGTACACACACACACACACACACACACTGTGACTTCCCCACCCCAACCCCATGTGGAGATCAGGCCTGTGGAAAACAGATACAAACAGCGTCCCAAAGGCCCGCATTGGATAAAAAAGAAACATCTATTCTCTACTTCTACAATGATCCCACCATCCCAGCCCACCCTACCCTCTCCCATACACACTATACCAGACCTGCCACCCACCCACAGATCCTCAGATTCTGCTGCCCCCACCACCACCACTACCACCACCACCACCACCACCACATCCCCTCCACCTCTACCAGCTCTGTCCTGTCCTCATGCCTACATTGAGCAGGGCCCTGTGCCGACGCACATATCCAGCACTTTATATCATTACAGCACATTATATCACTCTCTGAGTTTCATGGCTGTGCTAGTGAGGAATAAGAACATACATTTGTTCTTTTGCATTTGCTCTCTCTCTCTCTCTCTATCTATCTATCTATCTATCTATCCATCTACTGTATCTCTATCTATCTACCTACCTATCTGTCTAGAGACAGTGATAGACATTGAGAGTCTTTAAAATGTGTGAGGAATGTGTGAGGAATAGAAGAAACAATAGTATAGGTTGGAGATGTCTATTTTGACCAGAGTTAAGCTTGCCAAAATGTGGTGCATATTTAGTCACTTTCCATCAGGCATCCTATAATGACAGGACAGTTAATGACAATTAGGACAGTTAGGACAAGGCTATTAAGTGTTCTGTAACTGAGAGTACTTTTCACTGAGAAGTATTCTTGTCAGTTATGTGTCTTGTGATTGTAAGCAGCATAATTCATACCCAGGTTTCTTCCCACAAGGCAGTTTTTTCTTGCCCCTGTTGATCTTGGGTGATCCTTGCTGTAAAATGTCATGAGACAGTGCTATTGCGAAAGGCGCTGTATAAATACAATTGAATTGAATAATTCTTGCTAAACTATTCTTCTTAAATATTAGCTGTAAAGGCAGATGTTGTGTCCGTATATTGTACTTTGTAAACACAAGGGTGCTGTTGATCCTTTAGTTGTCCCATATTTCCAGAAATACTTAGTTAAGCCTTTAAGGATTTTTTTTTTGGTGAGCAATTTTAGGTGAAAAGTGTAGGCATAATGAATGAATGACATTAAATATTAACCATCTATATTTACCTTTTATATTTTGTGGTGCTCCTGTTAACTTAATTCTTGTCATCGTAAAGTAAAGCATTTTTTGTATTTTAGTCCTAGAATAATGAAACTCTGGATTAATAATCTCAGACACACTGCGCTTGGAGTGGGGGTTGTAACGGGTGTGACCAGACGCCCTGGAGTCGTGACACCCTACTGGTCCTCCCTCCAGCCCCTCTGTGCTGTGGACGCTCACCTTCTCTAGGGGACCAGGGCAGCGTCGCGTCCCTGTCACACCCAGCCTGCTGAGCCCTTTATCTCAGCTCTGCTGACACACACACACACACAGACACACATATTTATATATATGCACAAAACAAGAATTTCCAAATGTAACAGCATACAGTACATAGTACACATTGTAGAAATTATACGGTTTACTAAACTTTGTCTAAAAACTAAACACCTCTAACTTTGTACACTTTGTTAAAAAAACACACACACACATTTGAACATACGCACACACACATACATGCAGACATAAGCATACACACATACACACCCCCTCCCTGCAAAGGCTGCTGCACCTCCCATCTTGTGCCAAAGCAGCTTTGGATCACCGCGTCAGGCGACCTGCAGCCAAGCACCAGCACTAGGGGAAGCTCTTTAGCATGGTGGGAGCTTTTGTTTTGGGGTATTTCATTTCACGAGTCCCTGGCCTTCTCACGAGCCGTGCTCAAGAAGCTCATTCTTTGCTGTCGTCTGCGCTACACAAACCTCACGCTGCCCACCCTCTGGATGACAGATTCAGAGGTTATGATGGTCAGATTTGATCTAACCTGCTCTAAGTCAGTTTTATTCTCACAGAGTGTCTTGGATTTGCTCATTACGCTAACAGCACTAATGGAAACAACTTGTTGGTCTCAGAATCACCTTGAAATTCAAATCATCATAAATCTTATTAGTTCCTATATTTTTATGGATTATTCACTTAAATCATATCTTTGTACGTAAATTACAACATTGTTTAAAAACTCAAGGTGATTTATACAGTTAAGTCAAACAAATGAGGCCTTATGGTACCCCAACAAATGGCAGCAACACAGAAAAATGTCCAACAGTTGTAGAGTGGTGTTATATCAGTGTCTAAAAATGGTGCTTCTAAGAATATACTATATATTGGAGCAAGAGAAATGTGTGGATTAATCAAAGTCGAAACAATATTAGAATTCAATAATAATAGAACAGTAAGAGAATAATAGCAATAGCAACAAGACAATAATTCTAGAATAAATAATAATAATACAAAAATAAGTAACATATCTCAAATATGTTAGCTTTATTTTCACTGTGTGTAGGATGATGCTTCTGCCAGTGGATGCTAACTCACCACTATGCCTCGAAGAGCACTCAGAACAAACAGATTGTCCAGCTCAGCTCCTTGCATCTTTGGGAAAGAAACTGTTGCGGAGAGAGAGCCCCTTGTGTGAGACGTGTGACCCCACAGGCAAAGACAAACACACAAACACCCCTGCGGACCAGAAGAGTGGTGGCACTGACGCAAGGGGGTCAGCCATGAGAAAGTGATGAGGGGAACGAGAGTGAAAGAGAGAGCATGTGAAAGAGAGAAAGAGAGAGAGAAAAAGAAGAGATTAATGCTCGCATTCCTTGCATATTGATTTGATCAACCAAGAGGGGCGGAGACGGTTTTAAGTTGGACGGACAAAGAGCTTTCTCTAACGGACCGACAGGTCACACGTGATGTTGGGGACATGTTTGCTCAGGACGTCTGCAGTTAGAATCTTATACGATGTCTTCTACATATGTTGGTGTGCTATATGCGAAATGCAATTTATAAAGGCTTAACTGCATCATAGGTATGAGGGAGCTCTTATGCCCAATTTGTGGTCCATGTCAGACCTCTGTGCTGCGATGTTGTGATCCCCTAGAATGACTTTTGTAGCCCTGGCGTCTGGCCCTGCTGGGCTAGAGTGTGGCCCTGTGCTGTTTAACACAGGCGTCCTGCTGAGATGGCCAACGCCAGGTCACTCTGACCAGACGGACCCCTCCAGGCCACTGCTCACCCCTCACCCAGTTGACCCCAGCTATTGGTAGTTGGGCTAGAGGGATGACGTGACCGAGATTGCCACTGGTTTTGTAGTAAAGCACAAAATGAAAAAGAAAAAGATGAAAGATACCACAAATTTTATGAAGTGGGATGGGATGTTCATGTATCATGTGTGATCCTTGCAACTCAGTGAAGGCATTCAGTGTCTTGGCTCTCTTGTCTCATCTTTTAGGATGTGTTTATATTTCATTATCTTAGTAAGAATTGTGAAACTCAACAATATTTGGTTTGTATTTTTGAGTGCGTGTGCATGCGCGCATGCGTATGTATGTGTGTGTGTGTGTGTGTGTGTGTGTGTGTGTGTACACTCGCAAAAGCATAAATATGTGTTAAAGTTTTGGAAATTCTTTCTCTAATGTATTCTAAAGATGTTTCACTTTCACAAGGGGCTTTAACTTAACTGAGTTGAGAAAAACAAAGCCAAGGATAAAGAAACAGCCATACAAAAGCAGGAGGTATTTCATCCCTTATTTTCCTCTAAAACCCCCCACACAATCAAACATTTTGCTGTTCATTTCTTTTCTTCCCCAAGGCCTCTCTGTACTCTCTACCTCTTTCAGCTTGAAAATCTTTTTCACCTGTTTGTTGGCATAGCCAGCGCTCGAATTGTGTTATGCAGCGGCATCACCATAGAGACAATGTTGGGCGTTCCATCCCTCGCTTCTCCCCTCTTTCAGATGAAACGCCAGTACCAAACACAAACCAATCCTGCTCTTAGATCCCCTGAATCTAACTGACGTCGTGAGCAACATCTGAAGGTGTCCTCAGCCCTCAGTCTGATTTTGCTTTTATTTGCTATTGTTTTGTTGTTTTTGCTTGACTGCATCGCTGTGACCTTCAAGGTCTGACCTTTAAAACCCACAGTCCTCCCACTCTGGCTCTTAGTTGGCCCTGCTTTGGCCCTCATCCCCTCCTCCCATCTCTACAGAAAGGCAGAGGAGTGGCTCTGGACGCCTTTGGACAAAAAAAGTTAGGGCTGGCCACTGGGGCAGGCTAGGAGCCCCATTAGTTCAACAGAGCGCAAGAGGAGCATATTAGCACCCTGCGCGCACACACACACACACACACACACACACACACAGACACACACACTCTTCTTCATCCCTCCTTGCCTCCTTTCATTCTCCTTCCATCACAGTTGTTCAGGTGATCACGCTGCCAATCCACTGGCTCGCTCCCCTGATGTATTTGGTGGATATGTAGACCCCCGTGCAGTACCACCACCCCCCCAGTCTGCCCCACCTCACCTTGTCTCACCCCAAATGTCAGTTTCTGTAAGTCTGCCTGCGCGGCACTCAAGCAAAGACTCGTAAGGGGATGCTGGACGTTAGGAATGAGGGGGTGGGGTGGGTTTGGGGAAACCAAGTGGGCCAATGGTGGCTAAAAGACTCAAAGGAGGTCTTTTTCACATTTTTTTGGTTCTACTGACTCCTTTTCATATCCATCCACTGCTCCTCCTCTCTCTCTCTCTCTCTCTCTCTCTCTCTCTCTTTCCCTCTCTACTGAACCTTGTTACCCCAATGCTGAGAAAACTGTTGGATGTGAAAATCTCCCCGCCTGTTGGTCCTTCTCACTCTTTATTTATTTAAGCTTTCTTTATTCTCGCCTTCAATCGAAGCCGAGGAGTTCCCAGTCTTTTCCAGGCGCGGCTCGCCAAGGATTGTGGGAATGGAGATGGTCTTATGGAGGAGGGGGCTCGGAGCGTGGGAGAGGACAGAGAGATGCTTAGACAGCATCGGAGTGTCAGTCAGGTGCAGACCACATGTGTTTTATTGATCATCCAGTACGTCTCAGTTGTTCTGTTGCTCATCCACACAGTACAGTATAAACCACTATGTCACCATGCAGTCAGTTTAGCACAGGTGTGATGGGCTTGATAGTCCAGGTGATCATTAGAGGACTTGTGTGGCAGTTTTTAAGGTAAAGATCCTAAGTGAGTCATAGCAACAGAATGTGAAGAAACAACTGTATGTCTGACATAATGTCAAAATAGCAAAGCTCCATGTCCAGATGTCCACTGAAGTAGTCATGCAAACCAACTGGCACTTGGCCAGCTGTACTATACCACCTGTATAATAAGCCTGTTTGAAATCCATTGCAAGTCAATGCAAAAGCTGCTATCAAGAGAGCTTGACCAAAAAAACAAAAGCAAACACAAAAAAAGAATGTAAATGCCACAGAGCATCTTCAGCATCATGCAAGTCCAAATTAAAAAGGTTTCAAAATATAGCATCTGTGCTTCTCATAGATTCTTGTTTGAATAGGATTAAAATAATGGCTAATTCATATTTTACAATCCCTAATTCAACACATTTGGCAATAATTACACAGGTTTTTGCTTAGATGTTTAGACCCTAAATGTGTGTTTATTGGAAAACTGCATTATTTGAAAAAAAAAAAAAAACAATTAGTGTAAGAGTGGTCCAGACTAAATGACACACTAAAAGAATACATACTAAAGAATGTGTATTTGTAATGTTCTCAAGTCTTAATTTTGAGGTATGAGTTTAAGGTGTAAAGATGAATTATGTAGCATTTTGAAAGTTTCAGGAAACAAGGCCCTGTTTAATTTTCAAATTGCTTGTATGTTGAGATGCATGTAGATTTCTGACAAGTTAGAGTTAAATTGATATTGATATTCAATATCCAATATCCAATATCAAAACAACTTTATCACAGTTATTCACATCTCACATATATCGTAATCCTACATGTATGTTTTTACACCCTTGTACATGTCAGTGGATTATAATTCATACAAAATTCTGCTCATCTTTTTTAATCTTCCTCTATCCAATCCTCGTCTATTTCAGCTCTTCAGCATCATCAAGCGGTTGGTGACAGAGCAGTTCCAAGCTGTGGAGAGGGTGTTTCATGAGCTGGATGAGAAAAACACAAAACGCCTGACACAAGAGACCATGTATCAGCTTCTTAAGAGGTACTGAAAGTCCCTATTGTAAAAAAAAAAAAAAAACTACACGCCCCCATTTTACAAAGTAAGATCAGAGGTTTATAAATGACCTTGTGACTTGAATGGAGTAATTGCTGGAGTATGGGGATGAATAGATGCTAGGCCAAGGGCTAAGGTATGTTTCTAATTGCTCTATGTCTATAGGTCACAAAGAATATTATGGTGCATGTCAGAGGTTCTCAAACCGGGGACCCCTCATAGAGCAGAATTTCAAGGACCCCTCATAATCGCAACAAAAATGTAACCATATAAGATCATTCATTTGTTCTTTTGGATGATTTTCAACTTTTATTCTAAAAACATATCTTGCTAATATCACAACATTTTTAAATAGGCATGTTATCGCATTTAGCAAAACTTGACAGTGCAGGATCAGTTTTATTTCAGTTTGTTTTGTCAAATCTAGACCTACTGTGTTAAAAAATATAGTTTGTTTCGCATATGTAAAAATAACTAATATTACTTTTGGTTTTATTTTGTAATTGTAATTTTGATTTGATTAATATTAATGCTTAAGGAAAGTTTTAACAGATTGATGTAATGTATCATGTAGGCTAAGCTGTCACTAATGTTATGCTGGTGGGAGTAATGAGCACAATGCGATTGGGTTCTGTACTGATCTTTAATATTTTTCTCTAAATAAGACAAGTTTATACTTCATAGCAAACTTTTTCACGGACCCCCTGGCAATGTGCTGCGGACCCCTGTGGGTCCCCAGACCCCAGTTTTAGAATCAATAGTGTATGTCATTCAGATATATTCATATTCATTGTGGACATACCTGACTACCGCTAAGGCCCATAACTCACACATACACACTATATTATGCTATAAATGCCTCTCCATATTCTCTTCTCTGTGTTCTGTAATGTCTTGTGTGAAGTTACATCCTGGGGTCTGACAGGGCAATGGACTAATTTTTGCTACAAAAAAAATGAATAATTTATCACTGTTTAGGGAGCAATGCTATTATTGGCCCACAAAGGCAGTGCTGGTCATTAATTAGCCCATTCTATAGTGAGATTACCCTGCAGGGCATGAGATGTCTGTCTGAAGGCCACCGGCTCTATTGAGGCGCGCTCACAGGACCAGAGGAATGCAAAGCACCCCATTGTCTTTGCAACCATCAAATCTCCCATGATTTTTTGAATGTGAGCTCCCTGTGTGTGGAACACTCACACCCATACACACCACTGTATGATACCTTCACATATGCATTGAGAAACGTACATACATCAAGATATGTGCGGACACACACACACACACACGCACACACAAACACAGATCTATCTATCTATCTATGTATCTATCTATCTATCTATATATATATATATATATGCACACAGAATTACATATTTATACATTTATTTATACATACATATTTATTTACATATACATACACATGTATAAAATATGGTCAGTACTGGTGCTGGAGTAGGTCTGCTGTCCTAGGAACTCACAAGAGAACCCCCCCACCCTGCCCCACCCCACTCCAACAACCCTCTTTTATCCCCTAAAACAATGCCACCACAAAAGTAGATTGCATGTCTTGGCGGATGATGCCTTAATTGTCTATCTGTGCAGGTTAACAAGTTGGCTGACAACCCTTTGTGGGAGTGTGTTTTTTTGCATTCCCATGAATAACAATGCGCTCAGTGTGTTGTGCTGCTTGGGCCATGTTGGTTTAATGCACGCCTGTTTGGATGTTCCCATGCCTGTGCACTGTCCCATGCAAGGCCCCCACCTCTTTCTGAACCGTCAATGGAGAGCCACAGGAATGGTGTGAAAACAGACAGATAGGGAAGAAGACACGCCTTCTTTATGAACTAACAAACCATACCAAAAAACACCAAAGTACCATGGTTGCTACTTGGTTGGCAATGAGCAATTACATTGCAACCAACACAGTAGGTAACTAAGTTAGTAACTATGGTTTTGGGAAACGGACCCCAGGCCAGAACTAGTTCCTTTAACCATGCAAATGCTTGGGAAGTACTTTTATACAGCTAGACATTTTAAATCAATATGGCATGTTTGAGTGATTCATCTGCTTTTTGGTACCTCCTCTGATTTTCTCACTGTTCCACGCATCCCCTCGACCGACCCTTTGTGGATGTGTATTCTTTCTCCTTTCATACCCTCCCTCTCTCCATCCCTCTTTTTCTATCTCTCATTCTCTTTGGAAATGGCCCCTTTCATCTCCCCTTTCTCTCTGTTGGCTTGGAGTATCATGGTCGTTGCCCTAAATAGGGTGTAAGTTGAATAGGGGCATCTCGGGCAGATTTGCATAATCCCGCACTGTGGCACCGGCTCCCAGTGCTGGTGCTGCCTCCCGCGCGCTTGCCTGACGCTGGGCTGTGCCAACCGCGCCAAAGGTACGTTCTCAGCCTGCGTCCCTAGACTTGCTCTACTCTGTCTCTCTGTCTCCTGTCTCTCTCTCTCTCTCGCTCACTCACTGGGCAGAGGCTGCCAGGAGATTAGTGCCACTAACAGGCTTAATCACACAAGTTCACAGAGGTTGGTTGATGTATCAGAGCCCAGTGGCTGAGCTGTACTGTGCCCATTTCAGCAGATGCCCTGTTTCGTGCGTTTTAGATTTCCTGGGCAGGACCTGGGTGACAAGTTTTGTAATGTCACTGACAGAAGCATCCTTCATCTTCGCTGTTGAGCTGATGATCTCTGCAGAAGTCCCCCCTCTGCTTATTTGCCCGGGTCCTCACAAGCGGCAAACTCTTTTGAGGAACCTTTTCCGTTTTCATTTGGTTAACAGTTGGAAGTTCACGTGTGAAACTCCTCATCCCAACTTTGCCCCAGTGCCAGACAGCAGCTGTGGCATTGCTGCGCTTCAAAGCATTGCGCCCACAAAGCATCTCTGGTAGCGTGAATTGAGAGTGCCTCTTTGAGTTCCCTGGCGTGAACCAGCTCGTCGCAGGGATGCGTGCTTTAAGACGGTGCGTGATACAGACGTGGTTTTGTTTTGGTGCGGCGCTCCCAGCCAACCCATTCATGTCTGTGCTCTCACAGTGGCCCTTTCTTCAGACTCTGCTGGTGCCAAGGAGCCCAAGATGGTTTCTGTCTCTCTTATGGGAAACTGTTGCACATAGGCAGGGTTGGCTGCCAAGTTTTGGCATTGTCATGGGTGGGAGGGGGGTTGCAGGGTTGGGAGAGGTGGGGGTAGGGTAGGGTGGAGAGAGGGGGGGTGGGGTTTAAAGAATAGAGGCCCTTCTTAACTTAAGACAAAATCTCAAAGAGGGAAAATCATGTGGGATCATTGCCCTCATAGTTGCTTGTAAACCTCTGTCTCTCAGGCTGGAGGTGATTGTGTCTGACTTTCATCTACACTGTGTGTCCTTAACAATTCCAAGGACTTTTGCTGTCCTGAACACTTATTCTTCATCTTTATAGCAAGCTTTGTGTTTTTCCCAGTTTTGAATACAAGCAGCAAATGGCAAATGGTTACTCTATATTCTCTTTTTCCCTCTAGGTTTTTTTTCATGTTTCTTAAAATTCAATATCAAACTCATCACAATTTAATAACATACCCATCCCAATTCAGTATCAAACCCATGCCAATTTGATATCGACATCCTCTCCTTCTCATGGTGCTGTAAGCCTGGATAAACTGGAACTTCTGCATAAAGCTTACAAAAAAATCTATTTTTCTATTTCTGTGAACGTGTACTTATATTTACGTGTACTTAAACCTGTCTGTGTCTGTATGTTGGATTCCCACACACTCTCTCTCCCTGCTGATCCTTATCTCTAGCCTAATACCCTATCTTCCTCCCATGGCAGATTCCTGGTGAACCCAGAGGTGAGTCGCGGGCAGGTTCGCCAGCTCTGGACCAGCCTCATCACGCAGCAAGACGGCACCCTGGACTTCCTGCAGTTCGCCCGCCACTTTGGCCCCTCTCTCAAGTCCTCACGCTTCCCCAATGCCAAGCGCTGCCCACCTCAGCGCGGCGACGAGAACCTGCGGCAGCGCTCCAAACGGCTCACCTGCGTGTCTGACATACTGGTTAACTCTGTACGCGCCAAGGTACATCCCACCTGTCTATCTGCCTGTCTACCTGACCCTGTCTATATTTATTTGGTTGTCAGTCAACACAATGCAAATGCCATAAAGACACCCTAAGAACATTCAAAAGATTGCTCAGTTTACCCCTGCCCCCAAAGGAAATACCTCTGGGGGGGGGGGCATTCATTTGTTTGAAGTTTGGACTAAATTACAGGAGAAATGACTAATAGGGCAGGAAAGAGGTCTGAAATTTGTTGGCAGCTATGTACAGGACACATGATATAATGATCCCCTTCACCATAACCACACAGAATTTGAGTTGTCAACACACACTCTAAACACTAGCAAACACTAATTCTTCTTTGCATTTTAAACAACAAGATCTCAGGAAACCCCATCTAGCTGCCACCTGCTATGAATATGTTTGTGTGTGTGTGTGTGTGTATGTTTATGGGGGAGGGGGGGCAGTGAGATAGGAAGGGCATCACTTGTGAACTATAGCAGTGGAATGAGTGTGTGAATTGCAGAGGCAGATAGAGCAGCGGGGGTGGGTGTGGGGGGGTCACGTTGCCCGTCACCCGAGGGGTCTCATCTCCAGGCTTGTGAGAAGTGGGTGAGAGAGCACCCCCTTAGTCTGCCGAGCAAGCCTTGGTCATGTGACCCATCTCCTACAGCTCACATGAGAACAGGCAGGCAGACAGACATCTTCACGTGCTCAGATTGAGGATCCTGTACCACCAGCACTCCTGCACTAGACCCCATTAAAGTTTGGGGTCTGAAGTTTGATAATTTATGACGAAAGACAATAGTTAACATTGAAATTTTAACAAATGCCTCTGTTCTGAGAATTTTGGTTGTTGCTGTAGCAACCTCCCCCACCTCAACCTACAGAATGGTTGCATAGGTGCACAGCTGCAATCTTCCTAAAACACATTAAACTTTTGTTGAGTGGTCAGTAATGTTCACTGATATGCTGACACAAAATTCGCTGCAAACTGTATGGTTTCCAACAGGTTTTTGACCATTCATTTTCAATTGTGGACTCCTCACACCCGTCCATCCTTCTGCCCAAGAGTTTGAATCAATACTAGTAGTAAGTAATGATGAAAGTCATATTTTGTGATGATTTTTGTGTCGGCGTATCAGTGACCATTACTGACCACTCTGTGAGTTTTGCATCTTTACAAATGAAAGTTTAATGTGTTTTAGGAAAGACTGCAGCAGTGCACCCATGCAGCCAATCTGTAGGTGGGGAGGTTCTAGCCCTACAACTGAAAATTCAGAACAGAGGCATTTGGCAAAATTTTATTCTTAACCATTGCATTTCATTATAAACAATTGGAAAACAAGGCTTTAGGTGTAAAAAACTGAACTTGTATACATACACAGATGCATAGTAGTCTGACTCTACACATTATGACGCTTAATGCACTGATCTCACATCAGCACAGGGATAGATAATGTATTAATCTTTCTCTGATTGTCTGTGGATGCATAGCTGTGTATCATAGATGTGTGTTCCTGATTTACCCTCTAGTTTTCGATGTGTGTGTGTGTGTGTGTGTTTGTGTTAGGTGGAACATTCGTTTCCTGACCTGCAGATGGAGTTTGAGGAGATGGACCCATACTGCACAGGCTTTGTGAGTCCAGAGGAGTTTAAAGAAGTTCTGCTGACACTTTGCTTTCAACTCAATGAATACGAGTGTGACGTCCTCACTAGGAAGTTTGACATCAACAGAGATGGAAGGTTGGTTCCCTTAACACTTAACCCGAGAGGTGCTCAGGTACTGGTTGGATTTGACTGGTCTCCTCTTGTCCTTCCAGGGTCTCCTACAGTGAGTTTCTGAGGCCCTTTGCTGGACAAAAACAAGCCTGGAGGAGTGGATCCAATGTGGCAGCAATCCTGCAGTCGCACAGAGATAATGAAGACTTAACTAATGGGAAGGACACCTCCAAATTAGGATCTCTGAATGTCAGGCTTAAGAAAAAGGTCTTAAATACAATTGGTTTCAGGCATCTGTGCATACACTTAATGTGTGTGTGTGTGTGAGTGTGTGTATTTGTGTGAGAGAGAGAGATAGTAGATAGATAGACAGATAGATGCATTTAGTATGTTTTTTGTGTTGTTGTTGGGTGTGTATGTGTGCTGGGTGTATATGTGTGTTGGATGTGTATGTGTATTGGGTGTATATGTGTGTTGGGTGTATATGTGTGCTGGGTGTATATGTGTGTTGGGTGTATATGTGTGTTGGGTGTATATTTGTGCTGGATGTGTATGTGTGTTGGGTTTGTATGTGTGTTGGGTGTATATGTGTGCTGGGTGTGTATGTGTGTTGGGTGTGTATGTGTGTTAGGTGTATATGTGTGCTGGGTGTGTATGTGTGTTGGGTGTGTGTGTGTGTTGGGTGTATATGTGTGCTGGGTGTGTATGTGTGTTGGGTGTGTATGTGTGTTGGGTGTATATGTGTGCTGGGTGTATATGTGTGTTGGGTGTGTATGTGTGTTGGGTGTGTATGTGTGCTGGGTGTGTATGTGTGTTGTGTTACTGTGTACTGTATCTCTATAGCTCCAGAGAAGGCTGCGAGCACTGCGACGTGGGTTCCTCCGGCTGGATTTGTCCCATTGTGGTCTGCTGTCTGTGCCAGAGCTGCGCGCCGTCCTGATGCTCTGTGGGGTCTCTCTGGACCAGGAGGACCTCTACCAGATCCTCTCCTTCCTGGACCAGGACATGGGTGGGCGGGTGGACTATAACTTACTCCTACAGGAGATCACCAAATCACTCCAGCAGAGAGGCCAGGGAAATCAAAGTGGCTGAGTAACCCTGTCCATCTGGGGTTCTTTGTAACAATACCTAAGGCTATGGGGTCACTATTGATATACAGCAAGATAGGGGATCAAGCAGCCAGTGCTTATTAGTACCCACTACTGTTTGCTCTAGGTCTTATTTTCAGATACAGCAGCTTTGCTGAACGATGCAAACTCTATCTGTGGACATTTAGTGTTTAAACGTACAGGCCTCTTTTACAGTAATATTCTGTTTCCTGTCTTTGTAATTATGGCATATTGAGTAAAGACCATGTAACAATGGCACAGGTATTGTCTAGTGTAGTTTATGTACAACAGATGTAAATGTACAAAAAAATAGCGACTGGCAAATTGGTGAATTCATTCATACTTATGGCCGAAGATGTTTCCATTACTTTGACTAAATAATATTTACAGAAATTATAAGCTTAGTTTGGTTAATATAAACAGCCGTACATGCTTCAGCAAAGGTCTGTGCCCCGTAGATCGCTGACAAGCTTTACATGACAATAAACGGGAGCTTAAAGACCACTCTTCTCTTTTGACTGTTGGAATTATTATTATTCATATTGTGTACTCTGGCTAAATCTCTCTCTTTCGCTGCCTAAAGATTTTTTCTCTCCCACTAAATGCTATGTTAAGGCAAGGGATTTAAACCAATATTGGCCTGTTGGTAGCCACATATTCTTTCAAAGCCCTCGTCTTTTATCTCATTATGGTCTTTCCATCTGCGTGCTCACTTTGTCTGGCTGGCCCTTTTCCTTTCACCAGCATTTTCAGATATTGGCTGGTGAGGCGTTTAACAGTGTCCATCCATCCATCCATTTATCCGTTTATTCATCTATCCATCCATCCATGTCTCTAGCCGCCATTCACAAGCTAGCCAAAGTTGGAGCCATGCAGGCACCTGCACCCTCTGTCACATCTCAAAAATGCAACTGGCATTCAGGTCCATTTGTGTGTGTGTGTGTGTATATGTGTGTGTATGTGTGTGTGTGTGTGTGTGTGTGTGTGTGGTTGTGTGTGTGTAGTTGTGTGTGTGTGTGGAAGCCTATGTAAAGGACATAAGCAAGCCGACTGTTTACTCAATAACGCTTGGAAGCACAAGTGAGCTCTGTATTAAGGGGAGCCCCGAATCACTGTGGCCCAGGAACGGGCTCGTCTCCTTGGGCCAGGGAGATGGGGGAGGCCCCAGGGGGCCTCGGTCAGCAGCTTTAGTCCATCCCCTCCGCAGAGAACCTTTGATTTCATGGGGGTGATTGTTTTTCTTCAGACCCACTCAAGGATGAAGCCTAAGGAACCAGAGATTGTCCCCCATTCGCCCACACCACAATAGAGAAGCGCCCCCAAAAATCTCACCATGAGTTCTCTTACTTTTTCGTTCTCTCTCTCTTTCTTTCTGCTTTGCAAGTTATCTTTTCCTTGGACTCACTTGGAAACTGATTCAATACAGCTCACTCAAAGACAGGCAGAAGGAACCAGATCTCTGAAGGGGCTGAAGTCAGCCAAGTCACACAGAGGTTAAAAATAAACATGCTCATGTCAGATGCAGGATCTCCACCATGCCAAAGTGGTCACCTACCACAGAAAGTCACCCTTTCTACAGTGATAACATTGAGGACGAACACTCAGCAGACTTGAGTTGAAGCAGACCCATCAGAGTCTGGCTGGGTATATTTCTGACAGCGCTGGTGGCAGTGGTGGAGGTGGTGCAGGGGAGGGTGGAAGCTGAGAGAGAAACTGAAGTAGACAAGAGAGCGTCATGAATTCTTCCTTTAAGTCCTATTGTGCTGCCCAGAGCTGAGAAAGGACCAAGCTCAACCCCATACAGTTTAAAGGGCTAAGGCATGAATCTCAACATTAGGTAAACAATAGGCGTCATGGACCATCGGGGCTTGGTAAAATGATATGTAAATTACCTTTTTTACATAGAGGAAGACAGAGCCAAGGTGGCCCTCAGACTTGCCATCTTTAATCCTGACTGCTATGAAGAATAGTCTTTGGCCTCATTTGCCTAAATAGATGGATTGAAGATCACTTTGCCAAAAATTAGGAACACAAAGAACAAGGCAAACATTCATGATATGATTTCCTCAGATCTGTTTTATTGCAGTTAATGTCCATCTTCCACATTTTCCAAACAGTGGTCAAAAAATTCAAACTGATGATAAGACAGAAATATAAGGGATGGTAAAAAGTGCTAATTCTCTTTCTTTGGGAAGAAGTAGATGAGATGTATAATGACAGGTGGAGAATATGAAAGAATGGCAGACTAGTGTGTCTATGCCAGTGTCTGTGTGTGTGTGTGTGTGTGTGTGCGTGTGCGTATGTGTTTGGGAGGGGTCGTGCAGTTAGTGCAGTTTGTTTACGTTTGCAGCATTAGTGTGTAAGTAATTTCAGCAAACATTGTTCTGTGCCATCATCTAAGTGTTGAAATGTTGAAATGGATCAACCTTCACCCAGCTCTGCAGCTTTGAGTGCAGCTCAGAGTGTGCTGACCAGCCTTATTGGTTATTTGCATTGAATTTAAATATAGGTGCAGAAACAAGAAACACTATGTGAAGAAGTGTTTGTGTGTGTGTGTGTGTGTGTGTGTGTGTGTGTGTGTGTGTGTGTGTGTGTGTGTGTGTGTGTTTGTGTGTGAGTGTATGTATGTGTGTGTGTTTGTGTGTGAGTGTATGTTTGTGTGTGTGTGTGTGTGTGTGTGTGTGTGTGTGTGTGTGTGTGTGTGTGTGTGTGTGTGTGTGTGTGAGTGGGTGTGTGTGTGTGTGTGTGTGTGTGTGTGTGTGTGTGCATATGTGAGTGTGTGTTTGGGGGAAAGTGGGCTCTGTTGTGTACCCACAGAGGAAAAGTGCATGAATGGATCACTCTGGAAAGAAGCTTATTGTCAATCAAGAGGGATGAGGCCACCAGACCATTACACAAAATGTTAATTGCCAACATGCGTCACACCAACTTGGTTAAAATAGAGCTGGGTGGACAAAGATGAGGCTGATGATGTAAAAATTTCTGGTGAAAATCATATAGCTATGACTTAGAGGAGGATGGTTGGAGATGGTTGGACTTAAAACAACCTTAAAGTGCGTAAACTTGTGCCTGTACAACATATAATGTTCACATTAGAAGATGTAACCTCTATGAGATACAGTATATGTTGCATTCTGACTAAACTTACTTAGTTGATGTCTTCCCAGCATGGGAACTTTAATCTCTGCCATCTCCAGTAACAGGGGACCACAGCCTGGCTTTTAAATCAACCAATTACAATATTTTTGGCATCGGTCAGGTAGACTATGAAGTCAGTTTGTTTGTTGTGAAATTAAATCCCAAACAAAATAATAATGAAACAAAAAAATTATGGCTTTACTGTCTTCCTTTTACCCCTTTTCCTCCAGAGATCTTTAATAGAGATTTTATAAGCTATAACTAAGGTTAAAATACCCAATGATATCTTTAACTACTTAATTGTACATATAATATGTGCTACATTAGGCTGAAATCGTAACTTTCAGAATGTAGGTCTGTTGTTTCAATTTCAGGCCACATTTAGAAAAGTTCATTTATGGCTGCTTAAACAATCGGTTATAAAGTTTA
Source organism: Tenualosa thibaudeaui (assembly GCA_027481765.1). Classification (NCBI taxonomy): domain Eukaryota; kingdom Metazoa; phylum Chordata; class Actinopteri; order Clupeiformes; family Clupeidae; genus Tenualosa; species Tenualosa thibaudeaui. The sequence goes on along the minus strand of JAIFZK010000017.1, from coordinate 9,015,939 downwards.
GACACCTAATAACGAGTTTGGAAGTGCAGCTGAAGTAATCTGGTATAACGAAATACATCATATGGAGACGAATTTTACGAGTAACATGTAGGAATTAGTGTTAGTAGTGCACTGCGTAAGCTTTGTAGGGAATGATGAACACTGATATTAAGGACTATTTTTGCGCTCCATGTAAACTGCAAATTAGCATTTCCAGTGGCTGTACAATGAGGTCTTTAGACTCTTATGAAAGTCAGAATATAAAAACAAGCACGTTCTATACTTGAGATGTATTATTTATTTATTTCATATCTACACATTTGCAATATTAAATGTACACAAATATAAATATAGGCAATATTTACAAAAAAGTATTTACAAAGCAGCATGTTGCGCCGTGTGCAAACTGAATGCGTTGGGGTGAGAGTGACCAATGAAGTTGATATAATGATGATCAAGTCCCTGCACTGGCGACAAATATCCGCTGTGCTGCTGTGTCGGTGTGGATAAAGACACCGGCGAATAACCGATGGTTGGACTCCGTGCCGAACTGTGCCAAGAAAAGTGTCCGGGGGGGCTCTGCTGGAACATGGACTCAGTGGGACTCGGGCTCTGGTACTCTGGAGAAGAGTGCAATTGGCACAAATAGTCTGCGGTGTCTGGCAATGCGCCCAGAGAGCTGAACAGAGGGTCGGTGACAACGCGGGATTTGGACTGCAGGAACGCCAAAATCCTCGCGTATTTGGTGTCTTTGGTCTCCATTCGCTCAACAGTGGTGAGATAGTGAACCAAGTTCTTCATGCACTCATGATATCCGTAATGGAAATAGTTTGCAAACTCCGCCAGTAGCTCTCCTGCAGGGAAATAACAACGGAATAAGATAATGAGATTTAATGGCATTATTGTTATTAACTTCTAAAATAATCCAGTCAAATGTCCAGCCCATACTTGCTACGTATAAAAAGTATGACAACAAGCAGAAAAAAAAGCTTGTTATACCAAATGACTGATGGATACAATAACGAAAGTGGCACAATTTCCCCAGCACTCTCAGTGCGCTAAAAGAGTCCAGATGCTGAGAGAAACCCCTCTGCGCGCACGGCCTAGGGGGCTGCCACGCGTATCAACACGAACTCGTGCACCCACCTTTCTCTCTGCCCCGGGGAAAGTCGGCAGAATGCAGCGCTCTCAGGTACTGAACCGTCATTTCCAGAATCTCTGCTTTCTCAAGCTTCCCAGAGTTCTGTGAATAAGGAGAACATTTCAGCTGTGTCGCCCTATACACTTAAATGATTATAACTGTAGACTGCATTGCTATTTCGTACTTAAAACTGATTATGTTCACAATGTTTTCACATTAAACGTAGCACTTAGTCATGATGACAAACTATCTTTCATTGGATGCTGTAGTGAATTAACAAATGGATCACGGGTACAAATCAAGTGGGCAGTGGTTTTTACTATCATATACTTCACTTCTTCCCGGTTCTCCGGGCTGTGTTATGCTACAGTCTTACCCACCGCACCCCTGGATAGAAGCAATTTCGAACCAAACATCATAGGGCTGACTCAGCGGTGCTGAACTTACCTGCTTGGCGAGCGCCATTGGCACAGTTTTCCCAAGTTCATTCAGACAGCGGTTTATGCGGTCACGTCTTCGTTTCTCAATTACCTTATGAGAAACTGGCGTTCTCTGTAAATGACCAAAATGATATCAGATATTAGACTGTTATGCAATAACAGCAATAAAATTAGCAGACAAGGTGTACGATAAAGCGTAACGTGCGAAACAGAGATGTAACAGTTACGTACAACAAATATGTTGCGGTAAAGTTTTTTGATAATCAAATCAGGAAAAACCTTTACATCTAATTTAACAACAACACACCCCTTTTTGTATTATCCGCTACCCGTTCATTTTAGTGTAGTATTTGAGATTGAAATCGGCCATGGCACAAGAGCGCAAAATTGAACAATTCGTATCTGTGGAATACGCTCATTCCAATCAAGACCATACAGTCTCTTACCGCATAAATACACTCTGTAATATAAAGTAAATACATAAAATACAGTTTTCTGAACATCAAACACAGTTAGTCAGTATTTACACTCGTATAATTAGTATTAGGCACTGCGGACACTAGGCAAACCGGCGCGCGCAACCAACCCATAATGGCAACCTGGATAATGCTCGCAATGTGTGAGTTCGTCATGTGTCTTTGGTACAATAATGTTCTTAAATGTAAAAAAAACAGAAATCAAACTGAGTAAAGAAATACAAAATATTAAGAGGCACAGATGATTCATGATGTTACTTACTTTGCGATCCTTCATCTTGGACGCCATCATTTGGTGAACGCGGAAAATATAAAAATATATATATTTGTCCAGGGAAGTCTTGTCTCTGTGTGCTGTTAGATGTTAACTGGCTGGACTGAGGAGTCTGTCTCGATCCTGTTCCTTATAAAGCGATCATGCGAGGGGGTTCAAGCATTCATTGCCATAAATTATTCTATAGGATTAAAAGCAGGGCGTTGGGTAAATGTGTGCATTTAGGATCAGTTAAAGAAATAGTAAAAATCTGAAGCTGTGGGGTAGCAGGGGGGCAGACCTGCTTTGTTAATCCACGTGGCTGTTCAAAAGACACGTGATTACTTTAAGAATATTATTTGCATAGTAACAACCCAGGCGGGAAATGCGAACTGAGCGGTGAGTCTGCCTGATCCTCCAGGGCGCAGCGCGCGCGAGGAAAACAAAGCCGCGGAGAAAAGAACTCTCTTTTTCCGAACCTCGCGTTTCTCACACGATCTCCTGTTTACAAATCCCAGCAAGCTATCTTAACTTTCATCCAGGCACCGTCTGGGAGTTAAGGCCTGTCCAGTAACATTAGAGTAATTAAGTAAGCCTTTAATAGGCTGTTCCGCCGAGTTCAAGGGAGATCTTTTGGAGATGGAGTCCCCCCGTTTGTTCTCAGCGTTTCTCACACGACTTGGTGACACGTCCATCTTTTATGGGAGATGGCAAGCTTTTTGTTTACATTCTCTATTTTTGTTCCAGGCCTCGGCAGGTGTGGGATTGAGGCTGGCACACGGGCTTCGCCTCTGTCCAAGCCAGAGGCTCCAGGCGTCTTTGGCACACGAGGGTTACCCACCACTGGATTCTTTTTGGAGAGGCTCAATTTGTATGCTATTATCCTATAAGAAAATGTCTATTGAAATGAATGAATAGTTTCATTGGCCTAAATTTTAATAATGCTGTGAAAGAAAGGAGGAGAAATAAAGAAGAATGCAGCTGGCTCTAATGCGCATTATTCTCCGTCACCTGCGAAAGGGGTAGCCTGGAGACCTCTATTCATTTGCCTAATTTCGGTCAACTTAACAAACTTTGGGAGAAATTATTCTGGTATTGTTGTGAAGGATGAAGCTTTCTGATCGAATTAACAGCATGTTTTGATCCGGTAAATGTCATTAGAAAGAAAGAAACAATCGCGTTTAAAGGGGTCTGGGTAATGCGCCAAGTGGAGACGCCAAAGCGCGAGGTCCACAAAGGAAGCACGCAAATGCCACAGGGGACTTTTGTACCCTCTCATTGCTCAAGTTTTCCTTCAACAAAGGGTATTATTTTATACTTGAATACATTTCATACAACAATTGGCTGTTTTCTTCAAACATATTTTCACAGCAAGGTTAACAACAGGTTTATTGTGTGCGCCCCCGTCCCACAGTCTCAAATGCGTTTTCATGCGCCAAAATGGTTTGGTCGTCAGCTTTTTTCACTGGGAACGTTTTAATCTTTAAATATTCAACGTGTTTAAATATAACGGATCCTGGGCAGAGTAAAAAAATTGTGTGGAGATTTAGAAAAAGAAAAAAGACTCAAAAGACATCTAAAGCTACGGAGATTTTTTTCATCGCCATGAAAAGAAAAGCACTAGTGAACTGGACGGAAGCATTAAATCCCATTAGTTTATAGCTGAATTTACCATCAGTTTAAAGTAAAAGTACAAGTTTTGGAACGGGACCAGTCATATTTCAAAAGTTTTATAGAGATATATGTGTGACTAAACAGAATGATAAGGAATCTTGAAAGTTTTTACAATTGTGTCTCAATTAAAAGAAACACAAGGTGCAGGCTGAATTTGCCGCCGTCTCCACCGCTGTTAGTCTGCGTTTATTTAACTCATTACATGGCATTATTTAGCAGTTTGCTTGTTTTTGTTTATGCATTTAATTTTGTATATACCATTTAGAATGTTTACAGATATTGCATCAGTATTTTACTATTTGGAAACCTCGTGCGTCCTCATGCGTCATAGCTGATGTATCACACTTGAAGATTTTAATGGAATTGGCTCTAAAAATATCTCCCAATCCCTCTAAACTGACTATTCATCTTCAATGAAAAAAAACGAAGCGAATTTCCATCCATATCATTTGTCACTGAAAGTGCGTGTTAAAGTGTAGGAGACTTCAAAAGTAGCCTATACAATAACTTATTCTTACCTCCCGTATCTAGTTTAATTCAGATAACTGGTATTAATGCAAAACTGAAACAGATCGTGCATAAATAATTTAGCAAAGAGATCATTTGATGATATATTATAATTATGTCCAATCTATTTCTGCACACTATAAGTGTATTTAAACAGCTAGCATGTACAATAGATAACATTGAACTAACTACATTAATTACAATAAACATGTTCTCTTTGGTAGAATTTAGAAGAAGATAACATTGACAAGGAAACGTTATTCATGGAGCTATTCAAATGTTTTTTTCTCCAACGTACTCACTGCGATACAGAAAATATACGTTTATTTCAGGCGACCCGTTACTTTAGTCTGAGAACAACAAGTGCAGCGCATAGAAAATGCACAAACCTCTCCACGGAAGCTGAGTTTCAAATGAAAGAGCCTCAGTTTAATGTTTACTGCTGTATCGTGAAAGAGTAAACTAATCCTTTTAGTTTTACCTTTTACTATGTTGTCCTGTCTCTTCCTTGACTATGTCATGAAAACTATATAAATAGGATATCCCATAAAATGTGTTGGGTCTTAATTGAATGGGTGAACAGACAAAGCGGACCAGCTACCTGAAAGTTTAATTGGGTGTGTGAGGAGTTACCATGTGAAAGAGAATTACTCTGGCGGGTCTCAGCGACAGCGCAGTCATGCATGTCACCTTGATTACACTAGTACAGTTCGCCTTATTCGCTTGTAAGTAAGAGGGATTCCGGGTAACATTCACTCTGTAGCGCGTCAGCTGTTCATTGAGGAAACGCTGAACGGGAAAGGGGTCTTTGCATATCATTGCAAAACACTGTTTATTCTGTAGAGATGTGAAAGGAACGCATGAACGTCTGGAACGTGCCACGTTTTAAAAACATTAGCTGATCATGTTCTTTGGAAACTTTGCGTGTTTTAGCCCCCGGTTGATTGTGTTTGCCTACGGGTAGCCTGCAGATCTCGTGATTTTTAGAGTAAATGAATTCTTAGACTACTTGCACTTTAGAAGTGGTTTGTATTGAATTGCGCACAATCAATACAAAACTAAGTTCAGTACTAAAGCCCAACAACATCGTGCTGATAATGAGAATTAATAATTATTTCTTAAAAGTCACGAGCGCACTGTGACTTTAAACATGTGTGGTGAAACTATTGTTATATAATGTAAATGAGAGTGTGGGACAAATTGTTCATGTGTGAGTTTGTAATTAGACTGCAACTATTTCAGATCTTGCGTTTATAAATATCTGCATCAGTTCGATGCGTTGTCAGGCACTGCTCAATGACCCGCAGTGACCTCGGGCAATCGCTGGCCTGGTCCTTTAGCTTTGTGCGCCACCGTGAGTCTTCCTTGCATCATTTCACACGGCCCTCATTGTCCCTCAGACTCTGAGCATCTTTTCACACATTCAACTCAAGTGCCTTGTAAGGATGTAAAATTGCTCTTTTACGTGTATGCTAATGCAATTCCAGCTTTTATATGAATGAAAAATTGCCATAATAATAATAAGACAGCGCAGCTAATATGCGGCAATCAGACGGTAATAAAGCCCAAGCATGAAATAAGGAAAATAAGGGGTGTGACTTCTCTCAGATGCGCCTACTGTTCAAACTTAGGACCGTTAGATTTCTTAGCCGTGATGACTTGGGCTGGGCAACAGAGGGTGCTGTTGTGTAATTGAGAAATTGGCTTAGGCTATGCTATGAAACCTTTTGCATTAAGGACCACTTACATTAGGCGATACATTTTGTGAGATATGTATTATTTCCTCGAGGGATGAGAATAGCTATATTTTCCAAGTATTCAGTTTCTTTGTCTGTCATACACCGGGACCTAGAGCAGGCCAATCATTAAAAAAGGACTTGTCTGACAAAGAACCTGTTGCAGTCTGCAGATTTTCTGCTCCTAGCTATTTTCACGCTGCATAAATTAGACCTAAGCAACTCTTTTATTTCATCGAATTTTACATAGATTTACTTTTCTATCCTCACTTTTCTGCTAGGATATTTGAATACCTGTAAATAACTGTTTAATAGTGAAGGCCAGCATACACAATGTAAAACCTCTAGTCTGTACAGAAAGTATGGTCTGGACACAGCCTTTTAAAGCGCTCTTGGTCACACACTCAAAACAATGTTAATTGACTGAGAAGCCTACGTGTACAAAGTTCAGCCTCAAATGCATTCAAATTTCTTCTAGCGCCATCCAATGATAACCCTTCCCACACTGTGTAGCGCCATAAATATTTGACTGCAGCTCCTATTGGCCAAGTATCAGATTTACGAAGTGGGAGTACCAAGCGCCACATCCCTCTCAAGATATCTGTAGCCTGTGGTTCATCTCCGGAACTGTTTTGCAGGTATGTGAAATTATGCTGATTTATTCTCTATTATGTTCTTTGATCGAACCGTCTGGCTGCTTCTGCTGAAGAGGCATTGGTTTAAATGGAGATGAAATTCGGTAAAACTGCACGATTGCTGGAGAAAGTCGGACGATGTAACAATTTCTCTTACTGTAATAATAGTGACCTGGTAGATATCTCAGCTTTTTGTTTATTCTCGAGTCTCTGTAAAGGGTGGTTCTGCCGCAAAATAACGGTAGTGTACCAAACAATTTCAGTAACCACTGCTTGCATAAGGAGGCGTTCTCATTTCTGAGGCGCTGAAGAAGGCTGCTACTGAGTTTTTTTCGCTACGTTCTAGTCTGTGGACGCGATGTAAAAATCATGTAGCATGCATAGCTATTTCAATGCCTATGGCCAGCTTTATGTTTTCTTTTTATGGACTCGTGTTTTCATGACTGCAGACCCGTGCGAGCTGTTGGCCACGCTGCCCAAGCCAACAGACAAAAGCCCCCAAGAAGTAGTAGCAGAGAAAAGGGGTGGCGACATTGTTGATGTGTGACACTCAACTTTGTTTGGAAACGGTTGTCAGCGTGCTGGGTTCGCAGCACGCTCTGAAAAGAGCATTGGAGTGACACCATTGTTAGTTAATTAGCTAATATTGAAACGAGCTTAAAACGGGTTACAATGTGAACATTGTTTCTAGACTATGTTGTGGCATCCCGCCTTGTCGTTTCACGAGGACTGCGTGCTGCTCCCTTGCTTGTCGCACGAGTGTACTAATTGATAAGCGACAAGCTATAACTAAATTAATGCTCCAGGATCAAATGAATGCCTTATTTTTTTCAGTTCGATCCTTTGTTGAGCATTCTATGCATAACTGAGTGTTTTAGGCCAACTGAAACGAGGGAAGACTTTTCCTATAGGGGGCCTATGTTGAATTGAAACCTAATTTCTGATACATTTCACTCACCTGATGTCACTAATCAGCAGAGGACCCTTTCAGTTGTGGCGTTTATCTCAGCCCATAGGCCTACCAGAACTTTTGCTAGGAACACGGATGAATGTACAACCCAAACATCCCCTCATCTTAAAGATACCGCAGGGGGCTCTACATTATGGCTGTAGTTATTTTCAAGTCACAGGATTACTATGTTCTCTGTCCCTATGTATCTAAGCCGTTCTTCTGGCACAAATTTGCGAGTGTTTAAGGGGCACCTCTTGCAGCAAGGTCAGCAGATAAAACTTTGAAAGTGAGTACTTTGAAGTGGGTCGCATGGTGTCCCGTAAATCACCCTCCACATGTATATTCCAGTAAGAGGGAAACCCTCAAACTGATTAATGTGCTGCCATTTCATAGAAAAGACAACACGAGGCCTATCTGAATCCATGTTCTCAATGTCCACGTGCACATGCTCTTCCTGGGACCCCTCAGTCTGGTAACAGGAATTTGGAGAATGTAGGCAGCACAGCAGTTTCAAGCAAGAGCACCCATTTTCTTCAGGCGACGTTGGTGTCTATTCCAGACCATCACTGGGCAAGGGAAAAACCGAACTGTTTATCCTTTATTGCCTTGTCAGTACAACTTTCTGTTCAGTATGGTTTTCTGGTTTGCATTTTCCATAGGCTTTTGTCATTTACTTGCAGAATAAAAAACAGTTTGACCATTTGCATTAAATTACTAAATCTTGTGTATTGTACTCAGAAGATTTTGCACCAAGTGCTATTAAAATTTGGTCTCTTAAGAGGTTGACGTGGCCAAGGGCAGATTCTCTCCTGCCTGCCCATTTTTTATTTACTGGGTAGCCACAGTTTGTGGTTTAGAATGCTGCTTGTCTGTGCACTGCTAAGATTTATGAAAACAATGGCTTGGCTTCAGTTTGTGCCAACTACCTCCAAACATCATTGACCCAGCAAGGGCACTCGCCACATCATCTATCTAGGTGAAAGGTCATCATTTATTCTTGGCTCCGCCCTGAATGTAACCTGTTCTCCCAGCACCCAATCCAAGTGTGGGATTAAGATGAAAACAAACTCTGCCTGCACCTTGACAACAAAGGCCCCCCTCCTCCCATATAATCGTATGTATACACATCCTGTCATTTGATGCTGGGGTCAATGGAAACTGTTCACCATCTGACACTTCATATTCTCCAGAGGATTGTGGCCAGGGTGAGTGGAGAAATGAAATGGTTTCAGCATGTTGGAAGTATAGAATTCAATTGCCTTCAGACTCTCTGTCTTTTGCAAAACCTCAGCTCTGCTGCATGTGTGCTCCTTAATGTTGCGGATGTGAGGCCTCACCAGGGCCTTTACGGCTGAGTCTTGTCTAGTTGCGTATACCACCATACCATACATTATTTGTTAGTGACATTGTGACGTGTGTGTGTGTGTGTGTGTGTGTGTGTGTATTGAATGCAATATTGAGCATAGATGCCCTTGCTTCCTGACCCTTTATCTCCTTATCCCTAAACACAAACGCACACACACAAGCACTTGCTCGGGAGGTTACTTATGAGGTGGCTTTTATACTGTATACCGTTATAACGTAAAAAACTATGAAAAGAATACAGCATCCCTTCAAGGCTGTCTCTGCTTGCTCTAGGGTCTCCTGTGATTGCAGACCGTGGGGAGTGCTGGCCTTATTGCTCCCATTGGTCTCCTCTCCCACACCCTCCCCTGAGTGATGGATTAATTGCTGTTATTTCCACAGTGACAGCTAATGTCTGTCAAAGGACTCAGTCAGAAGCCAGAAGAACAGTGGCACATTCTGCTGATCTGTTTGCTTTTCTGTGGCTTTCGCCAGGGGTGCCACAGCATGCCATACTTCAGACAAGAGAGTTGAAGCCTGAATCGGATGTGTAGGTTGAGAGGCCATTTTCTGTGTTTTGTTTTTTTTCTTCCATTTTTTGGCTTTTTCCTCTGTCACTTTGAGTGTCATTACACCCACCCCCACCCTTGTTTGTTTTCCTTCATCTATTTCTTCTCTCTCTCTCTCTCTTTGCCCCTCCTCTTTCCTTCACTCCTCTCTGTGGGTCTGGACTGAGGCCAGTGGGCAGCTGACAGACTGCTGTTTGTTATGGAAAGGAGAGGGAGGTTACTGTCGGCCACAGGCCCCTGCCTTGCCCATAAGTCAGACCATCTCAGCCATATTTAACAAACATCACCCAATATAACTGTGTGTGTGTGTGTGTGAGGGAGAGAGAGAGAGAGAGAGTGTGTGTGTGTGGGGGGGGAATTAATGTATAAGCGATCCGTCCTGGTTTTGTGAATGAAGGCTTCCTTTGTGTGCTTGCATGCATGTGAGACCTATTGCACATCTTGGTTCTTTTCGAGGGGATGATTGCTGCAGCCATCATCGTGTGTGTGTGTGTGTGTGTGTGTGTGTGTGTGTGTGTGTGTGTGTGTGTGTGTGTGTGTGTGTGTGTGTGTGTGTGTGTGTGTGTGTGTGTGTGTGTGTGTGAGAGAGAGAATAGGAGTGAGCGTGAAGACAGGAAGTCTGCTGTTTGACAGACAGTAGGAAGTGATGGCTGCCAGGACAGACCACATGAGAGAAAGAGAGAGGGAGTCCAGAATGGCCTCAGCTAAGTAGGTCAAGGCACACCATAACACCAAGCCACTCAGTCACAACTGAGATGCTGACTTGCCAAGGTGAACAATCTAAGTAAAAACATAATGGGGTAACTTGAAAGGGATTCTGTTTCTGATTTAATCTCATTTAATTCAACTGGACAGTCAACACACAATAGCCCTCCATTCTCTTTTAGTCTATCTATCTATCTGTGTGTGTCCTTCATCCTCTCTCTCTCCCCTGTCCCATGCTCTGCTCTCTGAGGGCATCCTGGGCTCTCTGCTGCTTTAAGGACGAGTGTAAAGGACAAACACACCCTTCCATTGACAGTTCAACAGCTATGAGTAGGGATGAAGTTTCAGCATTGCACAAGAGCATATTAATTCTGTTCTATTCAAATTACTTTATTTTAACTGAACATTTAGCAGTGGTTAGTGATTAAGAAATTGTCAAGGTCAGAAGTTGTGGAGCAGGTTGTTGGGGGATAAAATCATCACATTCACCATTGCTCATTGGTGGTGATTGTGCCCCTTTGTCACTGGTAAGACAACACTTTGAACTTTGCCCCATATTCCTTCTGTCCACACACTCACTCAACACACATATAGACCACAGAGGACAACCCCCCCATGTGCTTGTAGTATTTGACCTCTCATTCTCATGGGTCACTGGATGCGTCAACCAACCAAAAGCTGCTAATCCAGACAAGCTAACAGGCTTTCTGTCTAGAAAGGTGGGAAAAAGAGAAAAACAATCTGTAGAGGAGAAATGTGTGTTTAAAGATCTAAAGAGACAGAGAGACTGAGATAGGAGAGATTCTGAGTGGCTATGGCAGGTGGTGGGGGAAGAAGGAAGAAGGAGGAGGAGGGAGCTTTAAAGACGCCAGTGAGTGTGGAAGTGTTGGTTTTACAGGTAGAGGTTCAAAGATACAGAAAGCTATGGGAAGCGAAGCTGACAGGGAGAAGATGAGCTGTGAAGGTGGGCATGAGCTTTGTGTATCGTAGACAAAGCATTAGGAAAGTTTAGGCAACGGTAAAGGCCCAGAAGATGGTGAAAGAGTAGCCTAGGTGCTGAATGTGGAGATGGTAGTGTATCAGGGTGACCTGAATGCACCCCTCTGCTCAGAGCCAGCAATCACTAGGTCATGTGATGAATTCTTCCATTGAGAGCTCCTGTACAATACATCCTGCCTTGCACCTGTCTACTGCCAAAACCTCAGTGTGTTTGTGTGTGTGTCAGGGCGTGTGTGAGTGTGTACACGTACATCTCTGCTTATGCCCGTGTAACTGTGCAATGGAGCTTGATGCTTGTGAATGCGCATCTGTTTAAAACACTCATGTGCAGCACAGCCCTGGATGTTCATTGACTAGTCATTTGTTCAGTTTCCTGTCCACAGCAATGCAATAGCAAAATCAATATTTCTCGTCAATAACACAAGTTTCTGTGTCAATAATGTTAGCACTCACACCAGATCAATCAGCCTTGTATACCTGGCTCAAGATTCAGTTTCTTCGTCAGGCAATCTCAAAATAGAAAAACCCAAGGTTATGCAGTAATTTCCTGAATGTAAGCTGCACCATGTATAAGCCTCAGGGCAAACAAAATAAAGAAAACCATGGATTGACCTCACCCTTGTATTAACCTCACCCATGTATTAACCTCAGTTCACTAAACCTATTGAAATTACAGTAATGATTGAACAAGTTCTGTATTATGTACGGTTCCCTTGGAGATGTGGTCTTTGGATGGCTATTATGTATGAAAACACTTTTCTAAGCTATATAAAAGGGGTTTGCATTGGTCTTTTACATGACAGTAGACAGTGCTGGGCAATGCATCATCACTTATCAAGATCAGATGACCTCAGTCCCCATCATGGAATGCATTCTCAGATGATGCTTATCCTCTAATCGCTGTGGTTAAACTGAAAAGGTCTTTGAAGCTTTGGATATTGATACCTTACCCCTTTATGTCAATACAACGAAAGAATGACTATGACCTTGACATTGACAATACTCATTTTGAGCCAATGATAACCAGTTGGCCTACCCAACAACAAGCTAGCTAACAAGTGTGTATCAGTCAGTGTGGTAATGTTTGAACGGAGATTAAGGCTTTGAAGTCAGCAGTAAATACAATTTAAAAGTGAGTTAAATGGCTTCTCTTGTGTGGGATTAGGAGTAAATGAGGTTAGTCAAGGCCCTACTGGACCCTCAGTGTTAATCCAGTAATAGTGTTAATGAGTGTTTTAAGATCAACAGGCCTTTGGTCCGCCTCTTTCACACACACGGCCACCATCATTACTTGTCTGTAACTATGGGCTTGACTGTTTGACTGTTCCTTGATTTGAATAAAAAAGTGACCTCATCTCCGCATCTGTAGTCACATAGCATGACTATGTTCTGCGTGTGTGTGTGTGTGTGTGAGCTTTGTAGAGAGTGTTTTGTGGGCTCTGCCATATGTCACTTAAACAGCTGAAGAGTTTTCTCATACTAAACAACTTCTACTCCTCTACCCTCCCCTCCCTCACATTTTTCCAGAGCTTTCTGTTTGGGAAGGCACAGGTTTAATTTAGCTCACTACCATTCTTTCTGGATCTGGCTTCTCAGACCTGTCCGCACCATACTATTGGCCCCCTTCATTTGTGAACTGTTTTATCCATTCCTGTTACTTCATACACAGAATATACACATACATACATACATATAGACAGGGAATGTTTCATGCCAAAATCTTCACTATTCTGCTATTCTCTTTCATGCTGTTCTTTGTCATATACTTGGTCTGTTCCTCACTTCTATATAATGCTCCTGTCCATTCTTCTGTAATTCCTTTGTGTGTGTGTGTGTGTGAGTGTAAGTGAATGAGTGAGAGTGTGTGTGTGTGTGTGTGTGTGAGTGAGTAAGTGAATGAGTGTGTGTGTGTGTGTGTGTGTGTGTGTGTGTGAGTGAGTAAGTGAATGAGTGTGTGTGTGTGTGTGAGTAAGTGTGTGCATGTCTGCTTGGCTGACCAGTGTGGGGTGACTGGTAGGGCAGCTCTGTCATTGGCTCATCCCCGCCACAAGCCAAGTATGGAGGTTCTCGGCAGCAGGCTTTTGGGGTGGGGGGAGGGTGTCGGAGAGGGGGTTACCTTTCGCCTGGAAACCTCCAAGAGCCAACCCGTGTGAACTCTGTGGCATGCCTCTCTGAGGACCAGCACACTCTCACATATACACAGACACACACACACACACACGTAACACATCCTTGCACAGTCATGGTTGTGTTGGGCTTTGAGGCTAAACACATAAAGCACCATAGTGCGAGAAAATTGGGGCTGGGGGTGTTTAGGTGAGAACTAAATTGACAGAGATGGAGAAATGTGTACGAACAGCGTGTTCCTGCCATCTGCTTATCCACATAATTCAGCCATGTGGTTGATAAGGACCGCTTCCCTGTTTGCCCATGTGAGTGTGGCCATGGTGTCAGACCAGTGTTATAGTAGGGTAAACACAAGCACTCCGGCCCCCAGGCAGTTCCACCCTCTTACTATCACCTAACAGGCAGCGTCGCAGGTCTTATCGCTGGTGGCATCGAGCGCGTATCGGCGCGGCTCACCAGCGCTCCTGTTTGACCGAGATTACAAGTGTAGTTCATTAACCTGTGTGCTCCCAGAGTTCCCGCTCCAGCCAGATGGCAGAGGTTGGCAAAGTGTGGGCTTGTTACTCAGGTGCCATAGAACTCCTAGGCCAGCGGTCTCTCCATCCTGGATACTACCAACACTGCATGCAATTCATGCCAGAAAAAAAAGAAAACAGGAAATCTCTCACTGTCTCTCTCACTCACTCTGTTCCTCATATCTTATTTTGAGAGGCAGAGAAGAGGGGGAGAGCGGGTGTGTGTGTGTGTGCGTATGTTTGTGTGTGTGTGTGCGTATGTTTGTGTGTGTGTGTGTGTGTGTGAGGGAGAGAGCTCACATGCTCATGTTGCTGCTTGAGAGGGGGGTGTGCCTTGCTATTCATAGCCGTGAGAAGCAGAGTTGTCTCTGCCACTGGTCATTCGGCACTGCTCTCCAGTCTCCTGCTCCTACTCCTACTGCTGCTGATACGGCTTCTCTCTCCCTGTGATCACACACTCAGGCTCAGGACTCTGTCTGGTCACTTCATTTCTTTCATTTGGTTTCATTGGATGTGCACAGAGTCGCTGGACATTTGAAGTAAGAGTGCTCTTCTGTCACGCCTTCTGTTGGTTGGAAGATATCTGGCCTGACCACTTTAACTTCTACTTCTTTTTCTTCATCTGCTCTAGTTGAAATTTAGTTTTTTGGACTTTGTCAGACTCTGAAGTTTCCTGTCTGAATATTTTTGGTTTGTTTGTTTTTTATTTTTATTTATTTTAGCAGTAAGCACTATTATTTAGAGGACTGATTTATGGCTCAATTGTCTATAACTGCTGCAGTAAGTTTTCAGTCTGGTTTTGTGGTTCCAGTGAGCCGTGAAACAGGGAGTGTTTGGGTCAGGTCAAGGGTAACTTGCACAGCGTACTGAGGCGACTTCCAGAGAAATACTTTTTAGTGAGATCTTAGTGAGAAAAGTACTGGACTTCCTTTTTCATCTACATTGGGAAAGCACTTGAGTATACAGTGGGTTTTACAGCATTCTAAAACAAACTGTATATATTTGATGGTATTGCAGCAAGGTAAAAGTTATGTTTGTGACGATGTAATGTTTAATTGACATGATGAATATTAAGGTCTTCACTAAATGTTTGAGAATTAAAGTATGGTAGCACTGATACCTGAGGCATTCAGTCATCAATCAGTCATTAAACAAGTAAATTACAATTTCAAAAATTGTATTATGCAATAGTACCTTCAGGTCACTCCTATCATCAGTCCTAACAGGTTTAGGTAATTTAGGTCTGAAGCTCTTTCTCTAGTCATTGTTCTCTCCTGTAATACTCAAAGAGCTGTATGTAATGGATTGTTTACTTAATAATCAATTGTGAGTCACCTCAGAAATGTGGTGTAGTTGTTCACAGAAAACACTTAGCAGCTAGGGGTGAAAATCAGACATGAGTGAGAAGGCAGTTTTAGCGAAGCTGTCTTTGGTCATTATGGACTATCTGAACTAGTCATGAAGGCTAGTCTGAAGTCTGAGAGCACTACCAGACAGAGTTGTGCAATGATCTGGAAGAGGAAGGCTATCTACAACAAATCAACAGTTTGAATTTGAATCTGAGCATCAGTTCCTCTTGTCCTGTCCATGTAGTTCTAGAGAACTATTCCCTCTTTACCAGCTAAGTTAGTTGGAGCTGTCCAGAAGTGGGCCATTGTATGCCTGTGTCTCTGCTCTCCAGCACTGAGGCCGGGATCACCACAGAGGCAGGAAAGGCTGTGGTGTTTTGTCATGAAGGGGAAACAGGGCGAAATGGCCAGGCAATAGAGTCAAGCGCAGCTGATGGTATCAACAAATGCGGCCCCTGGAGCACTACTTTAGTGATGCCCCAGTGAGAGGCTTGGAGATTTAAGTCCCAGTGGCTGCTCTGCTCTGTCCTTCCATCATCCCTCAGATCTTCGTGTTTGCTTACAACTGTGGAGACTCAGAGAAGTTGCTTTTTTAGACTTTCTGGAAAAATTAGGAACTATGATGTAGTAATATTAAACAACCGTCTTGTTCCTTTTTAGCCACTCATGTGTTTGGTTTTGTTCTTCTATTCTTCCCCTTCCATCTGTGTCTCTTTCTCATTTTTCTCTCAGAGAGTGTAGAGACGCCATGCAGGCCCAGGATCTCTTGAGACAGCTGCGGATGCCCGAGATCAGCGATGTGCGGCAGTATGTGCGCGGCCTGCCCACCAACACGCTCATGGGCATGGGCGCCCTGGCGGCCGTCACCACCTACTGGTACGCCACCCGGCCAAAAGCGCTCAAGCCGCCCTGTGACCTCACCATGCAGTCCATTGAGATGGCGGTAAGGAGCCAGGATAAGCAAGAGACTGGGGGAATGACTGTTTACTTTACCCAACGCTGGGGCTTATCACAGGAACTGAGTGATGATGTTTTGCACATTTCATACAAATCTGGGTTTTAAATATCTAAGAAAAATCAATTCTCGAGGTTTTATTTTATGTAGTAAATATTATTTTGCTAAGGATATACTTCCTCTCATTACTGTAGTTGATTGTGAAATACCTTATGAGCTGCCGAGAAGCACGGTCAGCTCAAAAATTGAGAATGATGTTCTTCTTGTTGTCCGTATCATGTTGCCGCAGTCGTAGTTGCGTAGTTGTAATCAATGGAATAATATCCTGAATTTATATTGCTGTTAGTGATGGAGGATCATGTGAGTGGAGCGTAGAAAGAATATGGCATTTCAAGCTGTAATTATCAGCTAGCCTCACAGTCCTACTGCTGTCTCAGCAGGACAGCCTTCCAAAAGAGCGCTCATGGGTTTTGTCTACTGGCACATAGACCAGAGTGGGGTGTAGATGGGGAAGTAATTGGCTAATAGCAGTAATGAGGAAACTGAGTAATGGTGAGAGGCTTTGCTTATTTTGCAAGCTTATTGTTTCACTTTGACAGACTACAGTAATCCCATCTATGTGTTGCTCCTTGCGTAAGTCACAATAGAGCCATCAATAGGGCTAAATGGTGGACATTTGCGCTAACATAGTAATGGGATAGTGTGCCCTACCAAGGGACTGCAGATGTAAATAAGCCTAAGGGGTAACTTGGTTACAATGCTTTAAATGGCAATATGAAAATTGTACATGGTCAATTATGAATAGAAAAAGATAAAATATAAAGAAAACATTGGTTCAAGTCACCTTGGCCTCAAAGCATCTAGATATTTTGTATTCATAGTCTTACGCTATTAGCAGTGATTACTGAATTGAAATCACTCTGTCTCTCTCTCTCTCTCTCTCTCTGTGTGTGTGTGTGTGTGTGTGTGTGTGTGTGTGTGTGTGTGTGTGTGTGTGTGTGTGTGTGTGTGTGTGTGTGTGTGTGTGTGTGTGTGTGTGTGTGTGTGTGTGTGTGTGTGTGTGTGTGTGTGTGTGTGTGTGTGTGTGTGTGTGTGTGTGTGTATAAAGTTCTGCTGTCAGATAAGATCAGTATTCAGCATTCACCTATGTTTTGTTGTTGTCTCTTTCCCACCCTGGTGGATAACGCTGCGGGAAGCCAAAAGTATGCCATGGATCCAGGCTGTCTCCCCTCTTTGGTTTACACCACGGTTTACACCTTGGTTGACATGACCTCATTAGTTTAGATCTGCCATTTTGTCACCTCCATAGGGTGGGGATACACTGTCAAGTCCAGATATGAGATTCATTACCCTTCTAGTGTTTGCAGTATTTGATTTGCAAATGGAAGCTTTACAACTTTCCCATCGGTAGGCCTTTGTCATAGGCTCATCTTACCTGACAAGAACACCCTGTGTGCAATGGCAGGCTACAGTGTCAGACTCAGACGTTTATATGATATGTCAAGGTTTGGAACCCTCACAAGTACAGTGACATTTTATCCACATATGCAGGATTTATTGTGTTTGAATAATAACCTTGGTACATTTAGCCCATTGGTGTGGTTTGTTTGAGGACATGGCTGCCAAAGGCAAAAAAACTAAACACTGCGTGACATATGGGCTCTCTGTTTTCAAACAAAGCCTATTGTAGGGCAGCCTGGTGAGTTTCACTCAAGAGCAGGAAGTGAGCCACATACACTTTGGAGTAGGAATTCAGGACAGTTCATCTATACTTCCTGCTCCAGGTTGTGGTCCTTATGATAATGAGCTAAGAGTCATCAGATAACTATTTCCTACCGTGTCATGTACTAATTAAACTCCTTTTTTTTTTTTTTTTTTTTTGGAGTGTGAAGAATCCAGAATTCCCATGAGTGGTCTTGTAGGATAGTGTAACAGTAAGTTGTTCTTGAGTTTTGTATTATCTTGAACATGTAATGTAAAAGTATTCATCACCCACTTGGGCACTGGACATCAGCACACCATGCTCTGTTAATTTGATGTCTGATCAATTAACGGAGCAGAGGAAGAACAATACCAAAACAAATTTTTTAAATTTAGGTGGTCTACACCCAGATGTGGCCAGAACAATCAGGGTTACCTTGTCTTATGTGCGGCAGATTAGCCATGACATGACATGCTATCCATGAGTTAACGCCTGAACAGTTCAACCAAAATAGCATTGCTGTGGGCTGTATACTGTTTGTACAACAAAGATGGAGGATATGTATGTTTATAGTGTGATTTAGATGTACCCACATTTCATGTTTTTAATACACCCCACCTGTTGCCTGTGACATTTATTAACACTTGTTGATATGAACAAGTAGAGTAGCTTTCAAGTTCACAGAGTTCAGCATTCTGATCTGTCAAGAGGACGTTGCATACTGATTTTACTGATTTCTGCACTAACCACTCTTTCATATTGCCCTGTCCAGTCCTTAAGACTTTCTTTTCTGTTCAGTATTTTATACACTGAATATTACATTGTCCATGTAAATTTTGGGGTTCTATTCGATTTTTAAGGTTTTAAAAGGATCAAGTTTAAAAAAATTCTTGTATTTTAATCAAACATCAGTCTTTAAGCATCTCGTAGGTACCGTTTATATGACAGTGCTGTGGTCTTCACCCAGGCTCCTTTTAGGCTTGCTCCTGAACCTGCTGATTTCAGATCAGATCACAGTCCTCACTCTACTGCCTCAATATGTCACTATCATTGAGACTGTATATCTCATGCTATTAGTGTGGGAGACATGAAGAAGAATAATGCATTCCTAACATTAGATAGGAGTGAGAAGGTGTGTTTGTGTGTGTGCGTGAAAGAGACAATAGAGAAAAGATATTGCTGTGGGTTAAATATGGGACCTACAGGCCTTATACAGCTGCTATTGCCATTGAGTCTCTGGCCTACTTTTAACAACAGTCTGCTCCCTCTGAGCTGACAGCACATTCCTACAGACCACATCTGCTATGTGCCTGGACTTGTAACTGTGTGTGTGTGCATGCATGTGTGTGGGTGTCTGTGAATGCATAGAAATAGCTTGGATGAAGATTTGGGTGTGTATATGTTTGTGTTTCTCAAGCAGTGTAAGTGGGCATCTGCTGACTGATGTGTAGGCACACTGTATGTGCCTTGTTTGACAACTGCTTCCCTACAACAAAAGCAATCTGTTTTTTCAGTGGTACAGTATAATTTGACCTTAGTGAGGTGTTCCCTTTAAAACAAACACACACACACAAATCTCTGTGCTCCTTTTGTTCTGCTTCATGTGGTCTTTGTCTTAGGTCACAATACCCACCCTGAGAACTCAGGCCCAGTTCTCTCCAGGCTGCTCTGTACCCTCTCATTTTCTGTCTGCTGTTTGGGCTCTTGGAGACATTTTGTCAAATGCATTATGTCAGTTCAAGTGCAGATTGAATTACTTATCCCTCCCTCTTGTTTTCCCTCTCTGCTTTATTTCATATCTCTTCTATCTTCTTGGAGAACTATTTTGCGTTGCCCTGTCCCAAGAGCCTCATTCCAAACACCGTCTGTTAAAGAATGGAATGTTAAATAGCATTTTTACAGCCAGCAGAGGTGTGTGTGTGTGGGTGTGGGGGTGTGTGCGCTTTTGAATGGTTCTGAGAGGGGAGGCGATATTGTGGGGGAGCGGTGGCCCTGGCCCCGCTGGCTGCAGTCCAAGAAGTGTTTGGTGGTGACGGATGCAGGGCACTGGCAGCTGCTGCTGCGGTGCTGACCTGATGCACAGGGGCCCGGGGGAGTCTCTCACAGTGACACGGAGAACCGGGCCGCAAGAACACTTTTGGGGCCGCAGGTGGAGTCGAGCAGCAGAGGAGTCAGACAGATATAGACCCAGATACACACCTACACAATTGCTGATATATATTTGTACATAGACTGAAGGACATGTAGACACACGTTACAAGCCAAAATGGAATTTGTACAGAGTTAGCTATACAACCACACAGATATATACTGATATCAGTATAGTGATTACACACAGACACAATTAGTAACCAGTCAAACTTACTTGTGAGCTCATAAGAATCCCCTCATTGTATTAAAGATGCACAGTATTAAGGGGCTAAATGCCCCTATAACATGCAGCACATGCTCAAGCATGTAATTATCAACCACATCAATTCACAAATGCACAAGAAACCTATTGTGTGTTAGCTGGTTGGGATTTTAGTTTGACTCCTTGAGCTGTACTAGCATCACAAGGGATAAGGCCATATGCATTTTTTCACCAAGGTTGTGTCCAATTGATTCCCCTGCTGCCTAGCCACTGAACTGATGACATCAGCCCTGCTCATCAGAAACAGATGATGGGAGTCATCTGCTCTGGACCTGTTGCAGTCACAGTGTAGCCAGCTCCAAAACAGGCCATCTGTGGCGTCCAATCACAAACTGGGGCCGTCGGCTACTAGTCAACTTCCTCCTATGGCTCATGTCACAAGACCTACTCCTCAAAGCACAGTTGTCATGGAGACAGACACTCTATGGAGAAGTGGGCGTCATGGAAACAGCTTGTCTGTCAGAGGTTCTTCCTTCCTTGAGGTGTTCTTGCTTTGTTGCCTCATTAAATGCACATCAAAATCAATAGTAATTTTAGGTTCCATCAGTAGAACAGGAGAAGAGGTCAGACAAGGGTTAGAGAAATCGGGAACTGCGTTTTATTTACAATGATGCGCATCAAGGGAAAGACGGCATGATTCAAATAAGGATCCACCAGCCGCTTTAACTAGACAAGGAAATAGCCTGACTTTAAGTACAGCTCCAGGATGACGGAAAGTGGCGTTTGTCATCCCCGTTGACGTGGGCGCCCGAAATCAGTCCATGATTCGTGCCAGCATTCGAGCAGATAGTCACTGACGCAGGGGACAAACGCAGACAGTGCAAGCACCAAAACAGCCCAAGAACACAAAATTCTATGTTATCTCTAATGATGGGAATGGCAGTAATAGAATGAAATAACAAGTCATGTCATATGTGGAAAGACAGTTGAGTCAGGCCTAACTCAAACATAGTGACATAAACTGAATATGAAAATAATAAAACAGACATTCTGATTCCAATACTCTCAAAGTGCTTCTGGTTGTTTAGATAAATGCAGACAGACATGCTTTGGTTGTTGGAGAGTGTGCTACTGTTATGTGGACTTACAGGTGGAAGTCAAGGTCAACTTAAACACTTACCTATTACCTATTGTCTACACTTATACAATGGGTAATATATTAACAATGACAATGTATGTTGACATTGAAATTGGTTACTCTGGATCAGAAATTAGTAATGTATTAGCATCCTCTCTGTACTCAAAGGTGGGTCCATGCAAGGACATAAAGTAGCTCTGCTGCTTCAAAATTGCATATTTATTATATCTATCCTTTCATGGTTATGGTCTCTAAGAACTTGACTTTTATGACTTTTTAAGTCTTCAATCATATTATGTTCAGTTCATGCTCTGACAACATTTTCCCTCTTCATTCACTCACACACATTCAGACATGTGCATGATCTCGATTATTAATATCCTGAAGAAAAAAGAAAACAAAAATGCAGGTGTAAATAGCTTTTTTTGTAAGTCGCTTTTGATAAAAACATCTGCTAAATGCCTAAATGTAAATGTCGCTGTTCCCATAGCTGGTGTCATGTGTTTCCTGTCTGACATATGTGAGAAGTATGACAGGAAGTAAGAGACTTATTTCCTGTTGAAAGCATACACTCTGGTTTATGCCCCCTAACAAGAATTGTATACATGAAAGCCATATGTCTTAGTGGCTTAACAGAGAGAGTTTGGCAAGAGGCCAGTTCATGCCTCATTTTATGAACGTGTTGAATTACTGTAATTACTGTAGTAATTCTTAGAAGTAGTGTGGGAGAAATTGTACACAATTGTTATGGTGCCCATATAATTAAATTTCATTCAATGTTATTTGAAATATTGCAGAATATCAGAGTATTATGGTGGGGCCAGTTGAAACCTTTTTTATTAATTAGTCATCCATTTCAATTCCTAACAATAACTATGAGTAGTTATTAAGCATCTTTGGGTCTCATCAGGCAAATGCTGTCTGTGATCCATGGAGTTGGTTAGACGTCTGAATTCTTTCTCTTCCTGATACTGGTGTGAACACATGTATTGACAAGTGTGCCGTCTTATTCTACCAGTATCAATATTCTGGATGTATTGACCTATGCATGTTTGTGTTGACAGGGAGGCGAGTATGCCAGACGCTCGGTTCTACTGGATGAGGGCCAAGAATTTATGACTTATTTTTATGATGATGCATGCACCATGTATGAAGTGTTCACACGAGGAGTGCGGGTGTCCAGTAAGTTGAACTTGAATTTTGAGCCATAACAATTTTTCACTTATTACATGAGGATGGCTTATTATGTTAAGCCCCTATACTCAAATCATGCTGCTGTAATCAAATATTAGAGAGGTTCACATGTGGTTGAAAACACTGTGTTAAATACCTCTATTTTCTAACAGATGATGGGCCTTGCCTTGGTTCCAGAAAACCCAACCAACCTTACGAATGGCTGTCCTACAAGGAGGTAATTCTCACTGTAAATACTGTCATATAACTAATATATAATAGAAACACTGTCTCTAACACCTGGTGTCCTCTCCGTGTCTCACCTGCCCAGGTACAAGAGATGGCGGAGAACCTAGGCTCCGCCTTCATTCACAGAGGTCACTCGCAGAACGGGGACAAACACATCGGCATCTTCGCCCAGAACCGGCCAGAGGTGAGAGCTGGTAGGGTAGGAGTGACACCTGGGTCTACCTGGCACCTAGCATCAGGTGCACAACTAGGTCAGATTCTTGTAGTGAGGTGTCTAGATGAGGGTGTATTTGATTCATACACTGATTCATACACTCATGTATTTGATTCTAGAAAAACACCAGAAAAATTCAACTAGTGACTGTTCAATGGTCTGTATCACAAGCACACATAGATGCATTGGCGCATAAATACACGTGGAACATGACATATTTATACTCCTTAACGTAATCATCTGTAAGCTTGGAGTATGCTCTAGTTGGACTGTGGTCTAGTTTCCAGTGAAAGCTGTTACCTCATGTGACTGGCATAGCGGTTAACATGAGGGGCCCATTGAGTCATGTGACCGGCACACTGTAGTCATGTGACTTAAATTTGTTCCTCTGCAGTGGACAATTTCCGAGCTGGCGTGCTACACATACTCTCTGGTGGCCGTTCCCCTCTACGACACGTTGGGCACAGAAGCGATTGACTACATCCTTGATAAGGGTAGGTGTGGGGAGTCTGAGACATGACAAATAGAAAGGTGAAGACCGACAGATCTGTATGTTATCTAAAGCTACTTGACCAAAACTACTTGAGAATTTGTGAGACATAAGACATAACGAATGAAATTGAAATGAAATGACTGTTTTAATATTAATATGTCAGGCTCTGCTCTAGAAGAATTCCTAATGTGTTCTGCAATAGACAGAAGTCAGAGAGCACTCTTTCATACAGTATCTCCACTGTTGATCCATCCCTCTCCAATCTCCCATTAGCATGTGTGGTTTTTAAAAGGACATTATGTGACTTTTAACTAGGAGAATTTGTTGTAAGCTAGGTTCATATGTAGAACCTGCATGTAATCATCTCATCAGCATCAGCCTCAAGTCTACAGTATGTAGAGGACGTTGATAGTCTGCTAGAATGATTTCAAACATTGCTACAGTATTAAAAGAAAGACCTCTTACCTTTTGTGTAATGGCTACACAAATCCATTTTCTCCAGCTGCCATCTCCACAATCATCTGTGATGTGGCTGACAAGGTGCGGCTGATCCTGGACTGCGTATCGAGCCGTAAGCACACAGTCCACACCATTGTACTGATGGAGGCTTTCGACAGTGAGCTTGTGGCCCGTGCACAGACCTGTGGCATTGAGATCCTCAGCCTCAAGGACCTAGTGGTGAGGCCCCACATTCATTCAAGTTGCTGCCCCCGACTCTCCCCAATCCAAGACTTGTCACTCAGCACTGATATTAACTTTCCTTTTAACACAAGGTGGCACATACAAGTTCTGCAGTTTTTTCAACACCTGTTTTATTAAAAGCAGGACCATTTCCATTTTCTGACAAAGTCCACTTTTAAACACACTGAAATAATGTTTGGTAAGAGGCTTACACTCTCTTAAAAGCCCAGATAAATTACACTACATTACCAAAAGTATTCGCTCACCCAACCAAATGATCAGAATCAGGTGTCCTAATCACTTGGCCTCGCCACAGGTGTATAAAATCAAGCACTTGCAGACTGTTTTTACAAACATTTGTGAAGGAATGGGCCGTTCTCAGGAGCTCAGTGAATTCCAGCGTGGAACTGTCATAGGATGCCACCTGTGCAACAAATCCAGTCGTGAAATTTCCTCGCTTCTAAATATTCCACAGTCAACTGTCAGCTCTATCATAACGAAATGGAAGAGTTTGGGAACAACAGTAACTCGGCCAAGAAGTGGTAGGCCACGTAAACTGACGGAGAGGGGTCAGCGGTTGCTGAAGCGCATAGTGCAAAGAGGTTGCCGACTTTCTTGACAGTCAATTGCTACAGAGCTCCAAACTTCATGTGACCTTCAGATTAGCCCAAGTACAGTAAGCAGAGAGCTTCATGGAATGGGTTTCCATGGCCGAGCAGCTGCATCCAAGCCACTCATCAAGTGCAATGCAAAGCGTTGGATGGAGTGGTGTAAAGCATGCCGCCACTGGACTCTAGAGCAGTGGAGACGCGTTCTCTGGAGTGATGAATCACGCTTTTCCACTTGGCAATCTGATGGATGAGTCTGAGTTTGGAGGTTGCCAGGGGAACGATACATTTCGGACTGCATGCTGCTGACTGTGAAATTTGGTGGAGGAGGAATTATGGTGTGGGGTTGTTTTTCAGGAGTTGGGGTTGGCCCCCTTAGTTCCAGTGAAAGGAACTTTGAATGCTTCAGGATACCAAAGCATTTTGAACAATTCCATGCTCCCAACCTTGTGGGAACAGTTTGGAGCGGGTCCCTTCCTCTTCCAAAATCACTGTGCACCAGTGCACAAAGCAAGGTCCATAAAGACATGAATGACAGAGTCTGGTGTGGATGAACTTGACTGGCCTGCACAGAATCCTGACCTGAACCCGACAGAACACCTTGGGATGAATTAGAGCGGAGACTGAAAGCCAGGCCTTCTCGACCAACATCAGTGTGTGACCTCACCAATGCACTTTTGGAAGAATGGTCAAAAAGTCCTATAAACACACTCCTCAACCTTGTGAACGGCCTTCCCAGAAGAGTTGAAGCTGTAAAAGCTGCAAAAGGTGGACCGACATCATATTGAACCCTATGGGTTAGGAATGGGATGGCACTTAAGTTCATATGTAACTCAAGGCAGGTGAGCGAATACTTTTGGCAATGTAGTGTAAGTGTATGCTGGTAATATGGAGGAAGATGTGTTTGCACCTTTGCAGGAGACACATTAACAAGCCTTTTTGCTGTGGTGTTTTGAATGATGGTGAAGTGGGCATTACTTAGCTGTGCACCACATCCATTGCTCTCTCTCTCAAATGCTCACCCTGAATGATCAAGATAGTGCCTTAGCCAACATAGCAGTTACTTAGCAACAACCAGTCTCTGATGGCAACTCCGGATGTGTTTCTCGCAGACATACTCAAGTAATTGATTGTTCCTCCAAAATGGAAGTTACTGGTGCAGACCAAACAATGTGCTTTGCAGCCCACCTGTACGCATTTTGCGTAGCAGTTATGCATTTTGATGATGAAATACGCTGATGTGCATTGACACTTAAAAGTATGCAAATCTAGTAAGTTTGGCTAATTTTGCTCGGGAATTTTAAGACTGGCTCATGCTGCTGCAGACTGCAAGAATGCCTTCTAAAAAGGTTTAGTGCAGTATTATAGTGCAGTATTCATTCTCCTAGGCCCTCCAGTACAAAAAGACCCCTTGTGAGACATTTCCTAACTCTCAAGGCAAAAAAAGTACATAGCAGATAAGGACATTTTCCTAAAACTAAACAAGGCAAGATCACAAAGACAAAAACACAAGAATGTCACAAGTATAAAAAATGCTGTCACACCCTCCAGAGTCTACAGTTTTTCAAAAAATATATTTAAGTAGTAGCGAAAAATTTTAAGTGCAATAAAAAATGCTGTTTACAAAATCAAATGGGTTAGAACAATCAGAATATTATAATAATGATTACAAACATTTCAATAGAGAAAACATAGGCAACTCTGATTCTGATAATCAAAGAACAGAATTGTCAGGCAAGGATTTTTATGTTTTAATGTGAAAAATGAAAAGATGTTTAAAAAGAGGGGTCTCTGACTCCTCACAATTAATGTAATTTGCCAAATTGTAAAATTTGTAAAAAGAATGTAGTCAACAAGCATGTCTTGGATATTAATTTGTTGATAACTGATAATTACATTAGTAACTATAAAATACCTGACCCTAGAGACCACATATCAACATTGACTTAGTTAATCTGACTGAAGCTATAGACCTTGGCCTTCCATGTGAAATTCTAGTTAATAGTCTATGGGGTACGTCTCCTGAGGAGTATGTCTCTGTATGCCAGGGGATTCTTTGTAAAACATTTATGACTTTTGGTTGCTGTTTTAGGTCACAGTTTTTTTTCACCAACGAGGTGCTACTCAAAAAAAAATCTTCAAGGTTGGCTGGTATGTACTATTATTCCAACCTGTACCCTTTTTTGTCTCTGTTCTGTCCACAGGCAATGGGAAAGGCCAACCACAAGAAACCTCTTGTAAGTATGCCTCGTGCAGGCAGCCTAGAACACTGCTGTTCTAATGGGGCCCTTTGAAATAGGAGTAGGAATAGGACTTTGACTTTAAGGTCCTGCTCTCACTTGTCTTCACATCCCTCCTCTCCACAGCCCCCTAAACCTGATGATCTAGCCATAATCTGCTTCACCAGTGGGACTACAGGTAATATAATCGGCACTCTCTCTCCCTGTCTCTGCCCCTGTCTCTCTCCCTCCTCCTCCTTCTTCTCCTTCTTCTTCACTTTTACTGTTGTTTCTTCTCTCTGTCTGCTTTCGTGTGTGACAGGATGACCTTCACATTTGGCCTAGGGAGCAAAGCAGTATTAAAGCCATTTTAATTACCAGATCTGCTTTATTGGATCACCAAATAGCTGCCTTACCCCACTGATCACTGACACACACTCGGGCAGGCACGCACGCACACACACACACACGCACAGACGTCTGTATAAACACCACACGCTCAAGAAGTCTCCAATACACGCACAATCAAGCATGTAACAACGACTTTCCCTCTTAAAGCTCTGCTCCAGTGTAGCATGCTTCCCCTGATAACCGAGTTTGGCTCAAGTTCAGAGCTGGGGTCTAAATCACTGCTTCTCTCCGTCCTACAGGAAACCCGAAGGGCGCCATGCTCACACATGGAAACGTGGTGGCCAACTGCGCCGCTTTCATCAAAGTCACAGAGGTAATTTCAACTCGCACTAACATTCTGCTATTGTCTTTTCTGGTCAAGAATGCATTGCTCTTGTTTTTATAGAAACGAGTCAGTGTGCTGTTCAGTTGTACACAATGTCAGTTACGTAAAAATATAAAGGTAGCTGCATTTACTCCACTGCTGTTAGGGTGGCATAGGACTTGCTGGAACCTGATACAGCAAACATGTGACTCCTTGAGTGACAGCATAAACCAGAATCTACGTCAAACTGACTGAATGACGACTGATGATGATGATTAGTTGAAATGCATTCCTCCTCTCTAAAAAAAGAGCGTCATTGCTGGCCTGGAATCAATGGGGGTTTTGTACGTGACCGGGAGACCAGGCCTCCTCTAATCACATCGACATGCATCTTCTCAACTCATTACCCGCTCAGTCCTGTTGACTGGCTACATGCACTCCCACAGACACATTCCTACGACACACACGCACACACACACAGAAAGAGAATATGCTCCTCTCAATGCCTTCTTATATGTGGGGAGGTCAATGCAGACCACCGGCCATGGCGGTCTGTGCGCCTTTCAGCTTGCACCCCCACCCCCTCCCCCACTGGGTCCCTGTTGTCTTGCTGAGGGGAGAAGCAAACAAAGCAACGAGTGGCTCCAACAAAGGCTATCAAACACAGTCATCAGGAAATGAGGCATGAGGAGGAGAGGGGGTTCTTATTCTCATCCTTTGTGAAAAATCGCCATCATCGCCAAAATAGACTAGTCAACAATAGACAAACAACAACAGCAACTGCTTTGAATAGAGGGCTTGTTATTTGTTTGTTTGTTGTTTTTCTTTTAGGTTTGTGTAATCATTTTCCACCTCCTCCTCCCATTACTTTGTGACATCAGGCCTCAGACGTTTGTCCCCTCCTCTACTCAGTCTCACACTCACTGGCTTCCCTCTCCTTTCCTCTCCTCTCCACATTGTTGACTCTGCCTCTCCTCTCCATTTCCTCCTCTGGTGCGTTCCACTTCCTGTCTTCTTCCTGGTTCTGCTGTGCGACCACTGGGGGGGTGTGTGGATAGGGTACATTGAAGACCTCCTGTCAGGACGTTCTCATCTCTTTCCTGCCCTTGGCTCACATGTTTGAGAGGGTGGTGGAGGTAGGCCTCCAGTTTGACGGCATGTCTTCGCTTGCGGTGTGTGTGTGTCTGTGTGTTTGTGTGCGCGTGTTTGCGTGTATGTGTTTTTTCCAGGTGCACAGCATGCTGGACCAGAGTGACATTCACATGTCCTATTTGCCTCTTGCTCACATGTTTGAGAGGGTGGTAGAGGTATGTGCTTTCATCCAAATATGACATTAAAAGTGCAGCTATCTGCTATATGTGTTTGTTTATACCACGCATCTCCAATGATTACCGGTAAGTTCCGCAAATAGATTGTGTTTCATGTCATGTGTTTGTGTTAAATTGTGTTTCGAGTCAATCTGGCATGCCTACTAATTTTAGTTAACAGATGGGAAATGATTCTAACCTTTGAAAGGAAAAATTGGCTTCTACACTGCTTCCACACAAGTCACTTATCTGGTCCTTTTTAGCCACAGTTGCACTTGATTAGACTATGTTTGGATCCTAATTTTGATCCCAATCAGCAGTTTATTTCCTCATTACTCTCCTTTATCTCAATGATTAGGGAGTCCTCCTGATCCATGGTGGACGGATCGGCTACTTCCAGGGGGACATTCGGCTGCTGATGGACGACCTGAAGACCCTGCAGCCAACCGTCTTCCCCGTAGTGCCCCGTCTGCTCAACCGCATGTTTGACAAAGTGGGTGACCTTTAAAGTGCAGAGAATGGCAGATGTGTAAAAATATGTTGTTAGTCCTCAGACTAATAGTTACAGACTATGTTAAATGTGGATGTCGTCAATATGACTCCATCAAAAGCCTCTGTTATTTATGTAAGGGTATATTGTTTCAGTGGGAGCAGCACACATTATGATAAACAAATCTTTTTATGCAAAACGTGTGACTTCTCATGTTGCTGTGAATGTGTGTGTGTGTGTGTGTGAATCAGATATTTGGGCAGGCTAACACTCCGCTGAAGAGGTGGCTGCTGGACTTTGCCTCCAGGAGGAAGGAGGCTGAGATGAAGAGTGGTGTGGTCAGGAAGGACAGCATGTGGGACAAGCTCATCTTCAGCAAAGTTCAAGTAAACTGCTAGCCAACAAAAGTCTCTAGAGCATGAGAAGAAGAAAAAAGAGAAAACGAGTACTAACCTTTCAAGGAAATGTTTAAAAAAAAAAAAAAAAAAAAAAAAACGGAAGTAAACCATGTCCTTTAGTTCATCTAGTTCTATAAAGCAATAAGTGATCTTGACCTATTTTATATCACCTCTTTAAATCCTTCATGAGTGCACCTCTCTGCTGCCCCCCTCAGGCCAGTCTGGGTGGTCGCGTGCGTCTCATGATCACCGGAGCCGCTCCGGTCTCTCCCACGGTCCTCACATTCCTGCGCGCCGCCCTCGGGTGCCAGGTGAGTACGGCCCAGTGCTCACACTCCCAGAGGACTCAGGGAAATCACACAATGGGCCTTGCATTTCTCATTGTGTGACAAAATTAAGATTACTGAAAAATTAGGCCTTTTGATTGATCCCTTCCCCCTGGCCTGCCAAATGCTAATTCTTACATCAGTGCTTTACCCTTCTTGACTTTTATAGACACCTGTCCACAAGTGTAAGAAGTAAGAAGGTAATAAATAAACTGTTGAAAATATAAAACATAGTAAAAGATGCACTATGTGAAAAATCAGACTGCTCAGAAAGACCATATTTGAGAATACTGAGCAACCCGATTCTTTGTCTGATAATTCACTTCCCTGAAACCCCCATTCCACCAGTGCACCATTACATAACACCCATCAGGTGTAATAATGTGTTCAAGATCTCTGATGGTTTGTGTTTTTTTTTCCTCTGTCACACAGTTCTATGAAGGTTATGGCCAGACTGAATGTACTGCAGGATGCTCCATGTCTTTACCTGGCGACTGGACAGCAGGTACAGATGCAGGAAGTGTGTGTGTCTGTCAGACAGACAGAAAGAGAGAGAGAGACTGAGTATGAGATGAGAATGAGTGTTAATGTCTGATGTGTATTTGATCAACTCCATGTTAAAGGTGCCTTGCCACACAAAACCATTCTTACCCGTTGCTTCTGAAATATGACTGGTCTATACATGTTTGAGTTATGTAATACTATCTTTGCTGTCTGCTGTCTGTCAATTTGAATGAGTCTGTCAAGTTTACGTAGGATTGACCAAGCTTGAGCCATTGGTGGATGGCACTACATTTTTGCCCAATCCATGCTCCCCTGTATTTGATTAGTCTATAAACTATGCAACATCACTGAATATGTGTGGAATAAAGGTAACAGGCAGAACAGCAACATTGTTTTCAGCTGCAGTGAAGTCCATTATTTCTGTCTCCAGCGCATTTGGAAAAGAATGCCTTGTCAACTTTGGGGAATACAACAGGCTTTTTAAGTTGTAATCTGTGGTTGTAACAGTAACCTTGCGATAACGACACAGTTTTCTGGTTATGTTGGCTAGTGTGAAACATTACAAGCTTATCGTTGTGAAGTGTCTGCTTACAATCTCCAAGCAATTGGTGCATGTGCTTATCATAGTCTATGTTTTCCTTCATTTTCTTCTGAAATGTAATATTCCAACACTTAGCTCTTCGTCCCTTGCAATTCTGACATTAGCAAACTAATGTAAACAATTATTCACTCAACATGCCTTGCAACTCTGACATGCTACAGCAGCGAATCTGCACATACACACACACACACACACATACGCACAGCACAGCTCATTTTCATAGGCGCCGCTCATTATCATAGGCAGAAAAACAAGGTGCTTTACTCTAGGGCTTTTTAAAAAGGTTGCATATAGCATTGTTAAGGTCTCCTTATGCCATATAGATGTATATAGATGGCAGGGCACCTTAGGTTCAGACGCAGTGTTTGTACCAGTATGGTGTCATATGGTGTTGTAAAGACAGTCCTATTGTGTGTCTGATTCTGCAGGTCACGTAGGTGCACCTTTGCCTTGCAACATCATCAAGCTTGTGGATGTGGCTGACATGAACTACCTAGCAGCCAATGGAGAAGGAGAGGTGAGGGCCATTATTAAGAGGCGTTTCAACTTAAACATGCATTGGCTTAAGTGTCTACGTGGCGTTTAAACTTCACGTATTGACTTATGCGAGAGTGTGTGTCCGTGTCTGTGTCTCTAGGTGTGTGTTAAAGGACCAAACGTATTCCAGGGTTACCTTAAAGACCACGAAAAGACTGCCGAGGCTATAGACAAAGATGGCTGGCTTCACACAGGCGACATTGGCAAATGGCTACCGGTGAGACAGACAGGGTGAAACATCATCCGAGTATGTTATTAGCACAGTGCTGCCTCTTGCCAGTTTCTCATTACCTAATCTCTACTGTTATGAAATTGGGTTAGTTTGTGTCTTGTCTTGTGAAATCTTTCACTCTAGTTGGCTCTACTGGCAAGATCATAGAGAGTCCATAAGTTGGTATAATGATGTAATGTACACATGTAAAGGTTACTGACATTCAACTTACAGAGATGATACGCTCATAGCACACAAATAAATGGGCAAAGCTCACCGCCTGTCTTTCTCTTGTTCTTCTGTGCTGCAGAACGGCACTCTGAAAATCATCGACAGGAAGAAGCACATCTTTAAGCTTGCCCAGGGGGAGTACATCGCCCCTGAGAAGATTGAGAACATCTACACGCGTAGCGACCCTGTGGCCCAGATGTTTGTACATGGAGACA
Source organism: Tenualosa thibaudeaui (assembly GCA_027481765.1). Taxonomy (NCBI): domain Eukaryota; kingdom Metazoa; phylum Chordata; class Actinopteri; order Clupeiformes; family Clupeidae; genus Tenualosa; species Tenualosa thibaudeaui. Next base: position 8,983,218 of record JAIFZK010000017.1, on the reverse strand, counting down.
GTCTTCAGGTGAGCAGCAGCAGCTACACCAGCACAATGGGGTGACTGATGTGGGTGGAAGAGTCTGGTCTGAATCCAAAACGAGCTTCAGAACTCATGGTGTTTTTTTGTTTTTGTTTTTGTTTTTTTTCCTACCCCCCACATGTAGGCCTGTCTAGTGGGCGTCGTAGTGCCTGACCCTGATTTTCTGCCTGGGTGGGCAAAGAGGAGAGGCATTGAGGGCTCGTACACTGAGCTGTGCAAGAGCAAGGTGAATGGCTGTATGCACACGTATATATATACACACACACACACACCATAATGTTCTTTGGTTTGCTTTGGAGAAGTGATAAATTTTATGACAATAGCTGCAGGAAATGGCTCTCTCTCTCATTTCACACATTGTTTCTGAGCCTTTCCTAGCAGTTGACCTTATAGTGTGAGAGATTTGAGGTGAGCTAAATCAACACGTATCAGATACTTACCCTGTTCCCATGCAGGATCTGAAGAACGCCATACTGGAGGACATCATCCGGTTAGGCAGAGAGGGGGGCCTCAAGTCCTTTGAGCAGGTGACTGCTGACCTTGGTTATGAATATATTAATAATAATAATAATTAGTAGTAGTAGTAGTATTATTGAAGGAGACAAGCTTTATTGTCTAGTAATTGGTTCTCTTACAGATGAGCTATCTTCTCAAGTCAAGTGGGTTTTATTGTCATTATCATCAATTATATCCACTGTATAGTGAGACGAAATGTTTCAGCATGGATCAAGTGGTGTTACATTTAACATGTATAAAAAAACATTTGAGACAGGCTACATTTAGTGAACAGGCATTATAGATATACTTAATGTACAGTTACTACTTCAAGTGGAGTATTTAAGACAGACAAGGGACAACAAAAGTTTGCAGTGACATGGAGGCAGAATATATAGAATTTAGTAGCAGAGAAAAGTGCTGGAGTGCATTTCTGTTGAGTGCAAAAAAGTTGCATCATGTTTTGTTGTTCAACAAGACATATGTACCACTAGACAGCCTGAAACTCCTTTTGCTTTTGCAGTTTTCAAGTTTGAGGCTTCCTCTGCTTTGGTATGATATTGTGTGCTTGTGTATGTGTGAGTGTTTATGTATCTGTTCTGTGTGTGTGTGTGTGTGTGTGTGTGTGTGTGTGTGTGTGTGTGTGACCAGGTGAGGGACATTGCACTGCACCCAGAGATGTTCTCTGTTCAAAACGGCCTGCTGACCCCGACGCTGAAGGCCAAGAGGACAGAGCTGAGGAACCACTTCAGGGAGCAGATTGACCAACTCTACGCACGCATCAAAATGTGACCCCATATCACCGCATGAAAAAGAAAGGGAAGAGACGGAAAAGCGAAGTGTGCAACCAAGACAGACATTTAAAGGCCACACTCAGATAGAAGCCATAACAGAAGCCTGACTCCTGTTGTGTGGGTCTATCATGTGGACACCAATGGCCATGCAGCAGATGACCCACACCACCTCAATGAGTAATCTACTAGTAATCATCACCATTTCAATCTGAGGAAGTAGCAGTTTGGTGAGCTTTCAAGTATACTGGTCAGTATGCTGAAGATGCTCACCCAGCTCACTGGTTTAACAGACAATGGATAACCTTATGCCTTAGCCACATGTGACAATGCTCCACACATGTCCAGAGTCAGCAGCAAAGCCTCCTGCCTTAGAGCGACCATCTCGCCTGTCAGCCACATGCCTCACCCTAAGTCCTCTCGGCAGAAGCTGAGAGAACACCAGGCTGCAGATCTTAAGCAAGAGTGTATGTCATGGGAGAGAGGCTGAAGAGCGATTTCTGGTATAACATAAATCATGAATCTGATATTTCAGTTGCAAGGAATCTTGTGTACATGGATATCTATTTAAATGTTCTTTGTTATTTTTGAGATATTTATGAAAAGGCTGGATGGACAGATGTAATCCCTCAAAATTCAAACAGGTGTAGGATGAAATGAAGCAGGTAAAAACTTGACACAATGGTGATTTTTTTTTTTCTTTTTTTTTTTTTCTGAGAATTCTTAATAGCATCCACATTCTCAAACTATGTTCACAATTTCTTGATACTTGGCACATCTCAGAGTGTTCATTTGGGGGTCTTTAGTGTTCCTTCCTATCATGTTTGTCAACAGATTACTTAAGATTCCACTTTAGTAGTTATAGATGCAGTTCTCTATTCACTTGGACATCACATTAGGAACATAACCTTTGCCTTTAAAGGATAACGATTTTAAGGATAATGATAATTCAGACGATCTACTTGACTGCACCTATAAGAAGCACTAATTCTATCTGTACTCTTGTGCCTATAATGTCTAGTCTCCAAGTGACCTGAATTATGGAAGCCTGAATGGGCCAGAAAGCACAAAGGGAGCTAGTGACAAAGTATCTGTATGAAAACGTGTCTCAGAGTTTTAACATCTGATCAAAGCCATTCTGAAAGAACTTCATAAGCAGGGCTAGCTGTACATCCTGATGCACACTGCGAGCACTGCGGACACCAATGCTAAATGTTAATGTCAGCTAATCTTTGTTTAAATTATTTGAAGATAGTTAAATCAGGAACTAAGGACGGTTATGAATCATAGGAATTTTGCTTTGAGTGCAAAGCATTTAAAAGTACCCATGATATACTTGGACAACTGGAAAAAATGTGAGAAACACAGCATTATGGGAAATGATGTTGGTGCAATGAGTGTGAAGGGGATTAGTCAGTGGAATGGAGGGAGTGGTAACCTAAACTCACATTTCCTGAAATGACGTCTGTTTTAATGTCTTGGTCTATCACATTTTTGTACAAATGTAAGATGCATATACTTCCATATACCAAATAAACACTCTTGTGTGTATTTGACATCAGCGTGGCCTCTTTCAAAATGTATTTTCTACACATGTGCACAGCAGATAATTACAACATTATTTACTCATCATATACAAAAGGTTAAAACTAGGTTGTTATTTCTGCATTTGGTTTTCAAAAAAAAAAGATGTTAGTGAATTCCAACCCCCTATCTTTTAACACAATTGGAAAACCACCAACATTTTGTCATTGCACTTAACAATATGAATTAAATATGTCAGTCATTACACCGTCATTCCTTTACACAGCGATAAAGGCTAGAGTCTGGCTCAGTGGCTCAGTTCCTCGGTCTGTGCCTATGTCCACTGGTGGTCCTTGGGCTTTCATCCACTCTCCCACTCATCTGCTGCCATGAGCAACAGCTCATCAGAAACCTCCCCAGTGCTCCTCTCCACCTCCTCCAGGGCCTCCAGGTAGCAGGGGTCATCGTCGGCCCAGTCTCCCCAGCCAACGCTGTCTCCCGCCTGGCCACTGCTCTCTGGTTTGCCCCTTGCTGGTGGTGCTTCTGGACGAGATCTCTGGCTGAGCTCAATGTTCCCTGTATCATCCATCAGATATAGCTGGTCCTCTTCATCCTGAATAACATGCGTCATGTGAAATAAGTCAGTCAAAGCAGTAGTCAGAGACACCAGCTATGGAAAGAGTGGTGGTAGCACATGAAATAAAACTGACCCATACTAAGGCTATGCATAAAAATGCATAAAATTATGGCAAACATTTTGCAGTAAATACCAGATCAGACTGAGAGGTACAATAGCAAGTGCAGTGGCAGGCAGTAATAGTTCACATAAATTGTCTGACACTCAGTCAATATTAGAAATGCAGGAGTCATCCATGCTGGCCATCACAACATGTAACTGTGGCACCATGTGGCTTCATTACAGATTACAGACGTTCATTACAGATTGGAGATGTTTAATTTTTCTTTAACATTCCTACTGGAAAACCATATTCTGAGCAAGTTCTACTTTCATTGGGGTATAGCTACATGTGATGTCTGGACTGTGGGTCTGACCTCTTTAAGTAGATGGCTGATGCAGAGATCATCTGGCAATGGGTGACCTGGGCACAGGGAAGAAAATAGTGCATAGTTCTACATCTGTGAGTAAACAAAACCCCAAACTCCTCAAGCCTTTAGTGAACCTGCTGGATGGAGTATTTGGACACAGGGACCTACTGCAGGATCTGAAGTTCTGCTTCCTGCATTCTGGGTCATGGCACTTCTGATACCACACCTCCTCCCTCAGGTCCACAAGGATCCTGTGAGGGCCAAATCAAGGTCAGAGAACAATCAACACACAAGGACAGTGATACTCAGCCTGATATCAGTAGGGATCTGAAACATGCTTTCGTTTCTCCAATCAGTCTATTTTCCTAACAGCATCTCTGAATTACTCATTAATGTGAGAGATCATGTAGCGACAAACAGTCTGAGGAGTGAACTGAGAGCGAGAATGGAATGGGCAATCCCATGGCAGTAAGCACTTACATGATGTTGTTGCTCTTGTGAAAGCGCCCCACGTTGTAGCACCAGCGGTAGTGAAGAATGTCGTAGACCAGCAGCTGCTCTGACACAAAGTAGTTCCATCGTCGTATACCTGAGCAAAAGAATGTTATGACAATCAAACTGCCACTATTGCACATCACAACGATTCATTCAATGTGTTCAAATGAGAACAGCATATCCTGTTTAAACCAATGTAATCACTTCAGGGAGATTCAGAGATCAAGATTGCAATTCTGCTCTACAAACTTACTTCCTTTGGTGTTATTTTTGCACACCAGTGTCAAGACAAAGTCATCCACTTCTCTATAAGGGGAATACTGGTAGCCTCCTAAACACTCTGGTGAAACAAAAAAATGATCAGCGGAAAGAAAGACAATGGTATCTGCAGTGGTAGATTGCTTCTCCATGCAGGCTTGAGAGGGTTAAGTGACACCAAGAAGTACACTGAACTGTACTTCTGTGTGAAGAATGGATGTCGCTAAGAGTCGTTCTCTGTGCGTATACTGTATCTACATTTACATTTACATTTAGGCATTTAGCAGATGCTATCCAAAGCAGTTGGTTTTTAATGTACGCCCCAGGGGAGGAAAATCTACCATTCAACCAAGGACAACTGAGGTTATGTAACTCAGTCAACTCAGTCTGGAGTTTCAGAAGTACTGGATTTACACCACTATACCCGCCGATGACTATGCCTGAGTTCAGTGTATGCCGTCCACTGCAGTACCTGTGCGGGTGTATTCTCTGGGGGAGCCCTCTGGCCGTGTCTCTCTGGAGCTGCACAACTCAGAGGCATCCCACGTCAGAATCCTTTGCCCTGTGTAACTAAATCCACAAAAACATTACAATTTTCAGATGCAGAGGGTCTCTTCTTACTTTTAAGGCTTGCTTTGTCAAAATAACACAAAAGGCAATAGAATGTACAGATGTTAAAAACTCAATAGTCTCTTCACATACATCTAAAATTAATACATCATTACAGACTTATTACTCTATGTCCTGGGTGTTACAAACTGGTCTCTACTATGAGAAACTGCTGTCTGCACTTTGTTAAGTTTGCATTTGCTTGTTGATTAGTCTGTCTAACAGGAAGCTCTTATCAGACAGCGTGTGTGTGTGTGTAAGTTTGTCGGTGTCTGTTTTCACTCTAGTCGGCCAGGAACATGGACAGGCAGAACCAAAGCAGAAGGAATGCCAGTCCATCACATGAGCCTCTAAATAAACACTGCCGACTTGCAGTAACTTGCTTAAAGTTGACACACCCAGACAGTCAGCTGCTCTTTCACCACACACACACACACATACACACGATAACAACTGTTAGAAGGAGCGTCCGGAGGCCTGTGTGTGGGGGTTGTCTGAAACAGCTGGGGTTCAAAGATACATACACAGGCTCTTATCAAGGACATCTAGTCTTCAAGCTGAAGCTCTTCTTTAGTAGTGTATGTAAAAGCTTTGCAAAAGCTGGCTAGTGACTGTATCCATGTGAATATAATCAGGTACCTCACATTACTGATCAATGACGCCTGAAAGATGCTCTCCTCCTTGGTAAGATGCTTGTCAGGTTTGGGAACAAACTGGTTGTCCTCAGCAACTGCAAAGGCAGAGTTCTTTCCAAACTTTGACGACTTGTACAGCCTAAAATTTCTGTTCTTGGTGTAGACACCTACAACCCAATGCACAAAATAGCACTGAGAATTCATCACCGCACATCATAGCATACAATCATCAAAATTTAAACTATTTTAATATGGGAATTATCTACAGTTTAAGGAACAGCATTTTTAATTTACGTTCTGTATGTATGTATCTGTTATGTATTTTTTTATGTTATGTTATGTATTTTCAATACAACTTAAACCTTTGAATACTGAACAATGGAAAATACACAATGTCATGATCAGAAATGCCCACCAAGGTCAACAAAAAGCTGAGTGTGTCCATCTTTGTTTTTCACTAACAGGAAGGTGAGGTCATCCTCTTCATGTTTTTGTCGCTTAGGCAGTGGACTTCCCAACATGCCACTGTTCCCATTGGGAATATTCTCCATGGAAACGAGTGGTTCTCCACTGCAATAATCAGCTCACATGTCAGCCATGTAATTTGCATATAAACATACTGCATTATTTACAGTGTTCGTGCAACGGGACAATTGTGAATGCTGTTTATTGGCACAATGGCAACAGGTGCACAATGGCATTATAACAATACATGACATATCAAAACAGGAAGAAAAATGAAAAGGAAAGGACTCAGGCACCCAAAGAGGGGTTTCCTGGATTTACAGTGCATGCAGCTGCACCTAATGAAAAAGCACAGCATCAACACCACCAAGGTGTCCACACTGCAAACAGACAATCTCTTAGGTGTCTTTGTAAAAAGTCTGATGTCCTGCACTACTGAGTATTTTATTACATAGAGCAGTATCTAGACGGCAGCTGTAAACCTATGCTTACCAGACAGCTTCAATTTCCATAAAACACCCTGGGATGATGGTGAAAAAGTAACATAATAAAATGAAACTGTACGGTAAGGTACATCTATTTATATGCAATGTGTGTATATATGTTGGATTTTATGATGACCTTTCTACTGAGTATTGTGAAAAACTGTATGTCTTTACCCTTCACTGGTGGTTGAGCTCTCCTCCAGCTGGCTGCTGTTTTTCACTGCTGTGAGGATAGCATGAATAAAGCGACCTGTGGTCAAACGCAAAGGGATCTATAAGTACAGAGAGGGGGCTAAGCATGACTTCCCTTGTTGCCTCGCTGCACAAAGGTGGTAGTAGATTTTGGATTGCACATTGTTTGGAGTGTGCGATGCCTGATTTTTTAAAAGTGAAATGGAATAACATTACCAACATGAATGTTGTCCTTGAATACAGCATCAGGCAGCAAGAAGATGAGGTGGCGGCTAAACTTGTCCTTTGTGCTGGAGTCCAAATTCAGCACGTCTGTGCTGGAGCATTTCAAACCATAGACCTCATCCAGTTTCTTACACACATACTATGGGAAGAGGGAGACAAACACAGGCATCCTCAGAACTTAATCTCATGTGATGTGATGAAGTTTGAGTAGCACCCTGACTTTGTGCTGGTGATGTTTATGTCTCTGCGCGAAGCAGCATCAGGGGTAGCTGAGAGAGCCTTCATTCACCCCATACTGAGCCATTTAACCAAAGTGACTACAAAGGTGGTAAATTAACCTTAGAACTGCACAAAATGCTGCCTGGTGTGCCTTTAAATAAGTAGTCTGTGTTCAGTGTGGCAGCACAGGCAAAATACTTTTTACTACTAATACTACACCATTTACCTTCTCTTCTATCTCAGAGACGCCTGACTGTCCAATATAATAGGCATGATCTACCCGTCACGTCTTTCACTGTGTTATTTTCATGGAGAGAGAAAAGCTAAAAGGCAACTGCACATAAGACTAGACGCAAAAGGTTTAAGGTCTTACAGACTCTGTGACCAAAAATGTGTTCTGAGTTTTTGTCACTACAGAATATGGTGTCACTGGACAAATCTGAATGAATGAAAAAACTATGAAAAACACAAGGTTCCATTATCTGTCCCTCTTGACTGTCCAGTTACAATCATTTTCTAATCTAGCTGATTCTAATCAACACAATTCTTCAGCCAACAAGATGAACGAACCAGTGAAAACACCCCCTATAGTCCACTATACATACATGCTGTGCTAACCTACTGTACACCGCAGGGTTTTCACAGTGCCATGAGTTTTCTAAACTGTGGTGTTTTCAAGCAAATCCCTGATTCAGGTTTATAAGATTTGTAACTTTATTAGCGCCTACTAACTCACTTCTACCAAATTCTTAGTCAAACAGTTCACCATATCGGCTTGCATTCAAGACAACAGAATGTAGCAAGATGTTTTATAAATGTTTTATACGTGTCATCATACATAGGAATACATTAAAACACAATTTGATGCAGGTATCAGATACCATATACCATAAACATACATACCATAAACCTGGAGACCACTGGACCGTGGTCATTTCTCAACCTTAGCCAGTATCTCGCTCCCACTCATTTCCTGTCACTTTCTTTGTCTTACAGTTGAATTTATAAAATAATTTGCTGTAGTCGTAAGAACAGTAGTTGTAACAACAGTACTTGTCTATGACCTATAATCCACACTTAAAACAATAGACACATAGCCATTCCATGTACAGGTGATGTCCATGTAAGAAACAGTACACTAACCTGAATAAGGCGAGCCACCATGCCTTTGCCATCAAGGCCAGGGTTCCATGCTGTCTGGAACTCCAGGTCAAAGTAGAGTTTACACACAGCTCCCTCTGGGATCACTTCATAGCAATGCATTAGTGACTGTCTGTGCGTCCTAATTGAATGGGGGAAAGGTTTTACAGGGTACGCTGGTAAGCTGGCAAGACCTACATCATAGAGTTCTAACCAATACCAGTAAGTAGGCTACATTAAAATGAACCAAATATGTTTTTAAATTAATTTAAAAACTACATTTATCTTTGTGTATCTGGAAAATTCCACAGCTTTGTCCATTCAAATAAACCCCAAATGTTTCCTCCCTTTTCCTGTGTGCTCTTTACCTGTAGTAGTGCCACAGCTCAGTGTAACTGGTAACCAGGTAGATCCTCTGACCCATGCCGCCGCCACCACCACCCTCTCGCTCAAGAGCAAACACATGAACATCCTTCACACCAAAGAGAAGAGGACAAAGATGACTGTAATATGCTACCTGCCCATACTGTTGAGAATGAGATCAAAATTGTCAGTCCCTTTTAAGAAAACTACAGAGACACACTAAAAGTGTCTGTCATTCAACTGGTTAAAAAAGAACTAAGACAAAACTTGCAGAACAGATACACCCAGACTGTCCCTCATTTTTGCGTGCATGCACCAACCTCTTTGCAAGACTGTGCGAGGGCAAAGGCAGAGCTCTGTCGGGGGAAAAGATGCCACACTGAAGAGGGCTGAGTTGGCCGGGCCAATCGAGGCTTGTATCGGGAGCAGAGGGGATGCTGCTGATAAGACTGAGCCCGCTTCTCTACATGTTTCAGTCTGTCTCCCCACTCTCTCTTTTTCATCTTCTGAGGAAACAGGTCTGCCAACTTTGCTCTGCCAAACAGATTCGGACGAAGATTAAAATAAAAGTAGGATCAACACTTATAAAAGTAAGATCAACAATCAACACTTGTTTGAACTTCACTACACACTATTATGCAGAAAGCGGTCTACTGGCAAATTTTCATGATTCTTCATGATTTTTGCGAAACAGAACTTCGACATAACAGGAATTCTAGGTAGGCAAGTCAGTAGCAATGTCACATGAAGACGCAAACTCAAACGAAAATTTTATCAGATAATTTATATTAGCATAATTTTATTTAACACTTACGACATCCAATGACAGGTAGCCTAAATAGCTAGACAGCCACAAGGGTGACCAGACGACCCCGATTTCCGGGGATAGTCCCCGATTTTGGTGGTCGGTTCCTGGTAAAATACAAGAAAAAACACGTTGTTCCCGATTTTTGAAGCTAAAACATTACTTATTTTAATGATATTGACTAGAAATATAATTGTCCGCGGGAATTCAGGGAAATGACCCCAATTTTCATCTCGCAGTTCTGGTCACCTCACACAAGGCTAATTAATTAATATCGATATTTCCCCAATCGACCACCTATACGGGTGTGGCTGAAATCATATGAAAAACAATACACTGATATGTGATTGCCAGATAACTGACTTTAAGACAAACTGTTCAAACTGCAACCGTTCGCGCCAGCCAGACGTAAATAAAGCAAAGCATTCTGGGTAGAAAACAGGCGGAGCAGAGAGAATCAGCAGAATCCTTGCTGAATCAGCTTCCTGCATCGCCGTTTATTGTCAGTGGAGTTACAGCCTCTTTAATGTGCGCATCTTTAACTTGTAACAAGATTGGTCACCCTGCTGTTTTGTTTGCCTAATACCCTGTAAGTTTGGTAAGCTATATTTATAATATAAATATAAATTGCCAATCAATGTCAAACTTGATTGGTCAATTTGCACGGTGAACTAGTTGGAACAAAGACGTGCCAGCTTTTAAAGCATCGATCTTAATTTAATTGTCTTTTATTGTAGAAAGTACTAAGTCTTACTGTTGCAGCACAGTGCCACGTTTTTATTGTTACTGAGTGGACTAGAATGCAACTTGTGTTTGCCAGAAGCGCCACTATTTCCGCAGAGTTGTTCTCGTCTTGGAGAACCATGTCATGTCATGTCATGTCATGCCATGCCATGCCATGCCATGCTATGCTCTACCCTTTTTTGCATCAGCGCAATCATTCAAGTATTCTTCACTGCAAATGTCTCAACGTCTCTGGACATCCTTGTTGCCACTATATATAAAATGTATAAAAGCCATTTGCTATCCGTAAACCTTTGTGTGACATCATTGTAGTTGTTTTTCTCAGGGACCGTTCCCATTGGACAACAGAAACACCGGGCCAGCAACAAAGAAACAGGCATGTGGATGGATGACTAGAAAGTAGTAAAGGCTCGGGCTCTACGATTTGACCGCATTTCCTCATTACAGTTGGCTGCGGTTTTGTTTGTTTACATAATGTCTGACGGAAAAACAAACGGAGCGAACGGAGACTGCGTTGATGCCAGACGTGAGAATGAATCAGGGTAAGATGATCTTAACTACTGTTACCATGCAGGCTTCTCAGCTGATGCAATGCCTTAGCATACGCGATACACGCTCTTCCCTCAGTTAATTATTCCTTGAATATTTTATTAATCTTGGTTAATAAACCAAGTATGCGCATGCACAGCCTTCCTAAAGTTGCTGAAGTTCTACGAAATTACAAAATTGAAACAAACACTGCTTGTTTGTATTCATTCGCATGTCCTGAAAAATGATAGGCCAATAGCAAACAGAACCTGGGTTCTGAATGAACTCTGGAACAGCATGTCTACTGTTTATGTCTCTAAATACAGCCATAGTCACTTCCAGTTATAGTCACTTCAACTGAATGCTTGTTCTTGGCACAAACCCAATAGGCCTAATGGCCAACCAGCTTTAACTGCAGAGAATGCAGCTGCCTGATTGTGCTGTGAGTTGATTATTTAAAAACGTGATAATCCTCCTTATAGTCGCATTAACAAGATGATTGTGTCAACCTAGTTAGGTATACTTACTGTTGGTATAAATTTACACTTTCCCATGACCGTTGTTGTTCCTCTGTCTCTTGTTCCAAACTGAAATTTTGCCAGAGGTGCACAGGGGGCGGCTGGTTCTTCAGAGCCAATGCAAGTGGATGCCAAGTCTCAGTCCCACTCCTTCCGCTACAGCCTCAACTACCCCAGTATGGGTCACTGCATCATCATTAACAACAAGAACTTTGACCGCAGCACAGGTAGGCTGCATTTATTGTAACTCTCCTAATGCCACTTTAGAAAAAGTTGCACAATGTTGTCACTGCCAACAGCAATTACGGCATTTTAGATTATAGCATGTAATTGCAGGGTTAAATATTTTTTAAAAATGTAAGCATCACAGTGAAGAAATCACAGTGAAGTTGAATATGACTACATGGAAGAAGAGACATTTGTATGCTTAATGGTTTAGAACTGGTTTAGTTTCAGGGTAGGTATGGCCTTAATGATATACTGACTCCATGTGATATTACAATGAGCCAATTTAGTGTTGCTATGATCCCAGGCAACCATGCCGACTGTCATATCTGGTTTCAAAGAGGACAAGGAAAATCATTTACCTACCAACAAACACAGTGCTGTAATATCCGCTCTAGGAAGCCATGTAATGTAGTAAAGAATGGGTATAGTGTATTTAAAGGGTGTAGTCTGTGTTTAAACATTTGTATTGCAGTGTATTACTGGACATAATGCTGTGACCATACCATCACTTGCAACTTGTTCTACTAGTTAGGCCAAATGCAAATAATTTTCCCTTATCGACTTCCACTTCAACCATTTGAACCCAAACACTAAAATCTTAACACCTCGATTCTGCCTATTTCATAATTACTCTCACAGGGCCCACTGAGTTTTCTTATTCTCTGAGTGACATTGACATTATTTCTTATCCTTCCTTATTCCAGGTCTCATTTAAATACACCACGTTACAAAAGATAGCCGAGAAATATATGCAGGTCCATAATGCAGGTAATATATGGACCTGCATGTATCTTTAACAGGAAACTCAGGGAAGACTGGAACTGGTTTGTAGACTGGTGGTTATGGTTGAAAGAATAAGTAGCCAAATGTCAAGTGATTGTGATTGTGTGGGAATGTGAATGGGTGCAAACAAAGTATGTTTGTTTGAGTGTTCAACATTGTGACTTTTGAGATTTTTCTTTGTTATTCTCCCCAAAGGCATGAATGTGCGGAATGGCACTGACGTTGATGCGGGAAATGCCATGAAGGTGTTTGCAAAGCTTGGTTACAAAGTTAAGGTGTTCAATGACCAGACTGTGGATCAGATTTTACACGTCTTAACTACAGGTAATCACATGAATATGTGAATGATTTGTAATGATTTAGGTATTAGTGTCACTGAACTTGACTTATTCTAGAAACATGAAAGTTCAGGTTTGAAAGTTATGAGAGCTTGACCTAGGCTATATATATGGGGAAGCATTCAAAATGTTCCATACACACGTCCACCATAGGATTTAAAAAAAAAATTCAGAATATCAGGAATGCACTTACTCACCCTTTCTCTACACTGCAAATTCAACATTAGCAATATGCACTCATAGTTAGTTTTTAATTGTGCTGTAGCTTGAATGTCCTCTTTTTGTAATTCACTTTGGATACAAGCATCTGCTAAGTGGGTATTGCTAAGTGTACATAAATGTAAATGTAGGATCTACAATTCAGATCTCCACATGATATCTATTTGCAGGTGCCTGTGAGGCTGTGACCTATTCAGCAATAGGCAGCTATCAAGAACCTGTTTGTTGACTTTCAAGGGAACCGGCATTGACTTGAATAGATAATCAGCATATATAAATATATAATACATATATGAGCATAATACATATATCATATATCATAAATATATAATAATAACTAATGCTGCAAGTCTAGTCATACAATTTGAAGCAGTTCCATTTCACAAAGCTTTTTGACATAAGTGAATATAGTGAACTGTGATGCATTGAGGTGCCTTTCTATTAACACTGGAAGAAAATAAAGTTATGTCCTTTTGCCCAGTTGCCAGGGATGACCACAGTAGCTGTGCTTCATTTGTGTGTGTGCTCCTGAGCCACGGCGACGAAGGAGTGTTTTTTGGCACAGACCGTTCTGTGGAGATGAAGAGACTCACCAGCCTGTTCAGAGGAGACCGCTGCACCTCTCTGGTGGGCAAGCCCAAACTCTTCTTTATTCAGGTAACAGCACTGCCACATTACCCACATTACCAGAGGCCCTTCCTAGATGCCCCATTCAGTCACTGTTAGCTGCTGGTTTGTGAAATGGAACTGCTTCAAACTGTATGACTAGACTTGAACAACATAGCTAGGGATTAATTCACACCAGACTTTTCCTTTGAGATTAGGCTGTGAAGTTGACTACTCTGTTGACTGAAGCACTAGTCTTGAACTTCATTGTGGCAAGCCACAGGAAGCTTATGAAAAGAGATACACAGTGGTGTAACATTCTTATTAGCTAAGAAGTGCTGTTGTGTGGCTACAGGCAAGAGACAGAAATTTGTGGTCTGATTATTTCCACTATAATTTCCACTATGACTACTGCCCTATAGGGCTGACTTCAGTTGTTTTTTGTGTTTTGAAAAGCTTGTCAAGTTCATCCATCTCTGGCTCATTAGAACTTCCTTTAGTTCACCTATCGCTTAAATAGGAGTACTGATGATGCCATCTAGGAGCAGTGAAAACAAGTATTGAATACGTCAGCATTTTTTTCAGTATAGGTATTTCTAAATTGGACTATTGACATGAAATTTGCCAAAAATATTAGAGTAATTTTTACTCAATAATGCATTTTATTTCTATTTAAACATTCTGTTGATTATTAGAAATGCACAGTGGGAGTCGCAATATCCATTTCACTGCTCTTTGTGACTGTACATTTATTTATGCGTGTGACAAATGAATATCTTGAATCTGGAATTATGCTCATGTATGTGTCTCTCCTACAGGCATGCAGAGGAACCGATCTCGATGGAGGGACTGAGGTGGACAGTAAGGATACTCCCCCAGAGAGAATCCCTGTGGAGGCTGACTTCCTGTATGCGTACTCCACTGCCCCAGGTACACTCTCCTGTGCCCTCTGCTTTATCATCCTCTCCCAGTTTAATCTTTTCAATTCACACGTGCGGCTGCCCTCAAACTGAGCATAATGGTAGCCAAATGGTTGATGGCTGTGCAGAAAGTTCATTAGCAAACCTTGTGCAAACACGCAGTCCTTGGTGCTGAGTTGCAGGTTCAAGCCTGGGTGTGTGCAGGGCTTGACCGTGTGTGTAGGATAATGCAGATTACATTAGGAAAACTCATTTATGGTCACTAAAAGGAGCTCAGTTTCTGTGAGATGTTATTGATCACAGCGCATCACTTTAGTGGAGACCTTGCTTATTTGTGATTGAGAGAATTGTGCACTTATGTACTTATTTTTGCTGTCTCTCTTCCTTGTTATTTCCTTCTTTCTTTCTGCTTGCCTTCCATCCCCTTCTTTTCTTTCACATGGTCTCTGTCTTTAATCCCCTGCCTGTTATCTTCTCAGGTTATTATTCCTGGAGGAACACCACAACAGGCTCCTGGTTCATGCAGTCTATGTGCGAGATGTTCACCAAGTACGGCAGGGAGCTGGAGCTCATGCAGATCATGACCCGCGTCAACCACAAGGTGGCACTGGACTTTGAGTCTGTCTCCAACATGCCTGGCTTTGACGCCAAAAAGCAGATCCCCTGCATTGTATCCATGTTAACCAAAGAGATGTACTTCACTTCCTAAAAGGAATAAGAGGCTAATCTCTTTTTCCTCAGGTGTTACTCTTTTGTATATTTGTATTTCCTGGTGATATTTTGTCTCCTTGGTTGGGTCAGGGACTGTTTCAATTTTTCCAACATTTCTAAAATGTATACCACATTTGGTTGGCGAAAACAAGCCTTTTTGTAAGCTTCTTGAGTGTGTGTATCAGCTGGGTGGTACTTAGGTTTCAGGTTCAGGCTGCAGTAGAGAGCCCACCAAAATACTGTTAGCTTCAAGTCAGAGTTTCTCTATGAACCACAGATACACACAGGCTGAACAACTGCAGTTTCTCATGCCTTTTTTGTAATACAATGTCTTGTGTTTTGTAAAGGGATTATAATTGGGTAATTCCACAGAATATTGATTGATTTCTTTTCACGTTCATAACACATGTAATCTTTCACATCATGCAAACCATTATGGACAGGAAAAAATTCAATTTTGCATGGAATTGTCCTATTATTTTATTTTCCAGCTGTGTATGTGTGTGTCTGTCTGTCTGTCCTTATTTTAACTTTGAGCAATTATGTGTACCTTTGTATACCAATATTTGGAACTGCACTAAGATCTGTCGATTTGTAATTTTTGTAAACAAGGGAGATTTTTTTTCCCTTCCCCACTTTTCAAAGTTGGATCTAGTGCACAAAAGAGCTGTGATATTCTACTACTCTAGGAATCTTTTGTTTGTTTGTGTGTTTTAAGTGTGTTTAGGATGCAATATACTAGGACATAAAATATTTATTAGGCATTGGCCTTCAATAGACCCATGTGATTATCATGGGCAGCGGCCACATAGTCTTCAATCTTTCAGGTTAACTTTTTCGACCCATTGTCTGTGGTTATACCACAATTAGAAAAGGTGCTTTTGGTTCAGTAGCCACATGTAATAGCAGGGATTTTGTGTTGTTGATAAGATAATACCTTAGTCATCCTGTAGAAAATTCAAGAATGATAAATGATGAAATGTTAGCCAGTGTTAGCCAGTCACACTTTAGCAATATTCAGATGTTGCTAATGTGAGTTTGAATGGATTGTTGAAATGAAGGCCCCAAAAAAGAATGTGTGAATACAGTGCACTCAACCTTTAACCTTTATCAGTCACCGTGCTGGTAAATTGGGCCAACAATTTTTTTTTCAACTAATTTACTTGTTGCTGTGCTGTCATAAGCTGTTCACTTTCTCATTTGATTTGAGCTGTAATATAATGAATCTATGGAGGCATGGTTATTTGTTGGTTCCTTAGACAGGCACACACAGTATCACCAGCTGAAATCCATCCACTGATATTCCAAGTGTTCCTTACAGAGCATTAATATGCAGACGACATTCCCATCACTTCTTTCACACACGGCGGACAATCAGTGTGATTCTATAGAGTAATGTGGCTTAATCATTTCAGAGGGCCAGAAAACCCACCATATGCTGTTGTCTGGGTTGCAATCCTGTATCAGACTAGAGCCATAACACCCAATATATGTGACTGTGACAGTAGACATGCTGATAAGTATGTGACATGGTGTGAACTCTGCTATTGGCAGCATTAAAGGGATTTTGAAAAGACCTGGCCAGGAAAGAATATTGGCATTTTAAAATGTGCTGTTGTTTGAATTTTATACCAGCCTGCGCTATGCATAGTATGAACAATTATGAAAAGTGTGAATTTTAGGAAATTAAAAGAAGTTCAACTGTTGAAATTGATCATTTTACAATATTGCCTCTTTTTAGAAGCCACTGGAATAACTGTCTGTGCACGAGTGCATCACTTTTGTGAAGTCTTTTGCAAGATATTCCTTTAATTTTACTGTGTATTTCAATTTTACTGTGTAACAAAAAGATGTTGGGAGATCACAGGAACATTTACTGTTGATACTTATCGCTGATATTCTGTTACTTGTAAATTAGGTTATGATGTTAATGCAGATGTCATTTCTTTTTGTTGCGACTAGAAACACATACTTGTTTCAATGTTTGCTAAAGAATTAACTCGTAGAAACAACTGTTGCAGTGCATTCACTGAAATAAGTTACTGTAACTCCTCACCTCACTGTTAGTTCAATATACTGTGTTTATGGGGAAAAGAATGAAAAGTGTCTCTTGTATTATTCTCTGTCTCTGTGGTGTCCAGTTGCAAAGGGATGAGTTTTCAGTTGCATTGATGACCATGAAAAGTGTGCTGAAGACCTTACTGTATGTGCAGTCTAGCAGAAGCGGTGCACTTCACTGATCTGTGGCATGACATTTCTTCAGAGTGTAATGAAGTGAAACAAGTGAACAATGAACATGAGTTACACCTTGGAACATGAATGCATATGCAGATTACTGCCACTGCAGTAATTTACATGAACCATTAACCAGAGTTGTGATAACTCATATAACTCTCAGATCAGAGAAACTTTGGTGTACGGACCCTGTAGACTTATATTTGAATAGACCTGGCCTATGCTGTAGCTTAACAAGCATCCATCTGTAAAATAAAGTAATTTCTGGAGAGGTGTCAGAAGTGGTAGTCATTAGATTACATTTCACTATCAAGGATGTTATCATTTAACCATAAAGGCATGAGAAGTCATTGGGTATGACAATTTTACAACTGCCCCCTGTGTTCTGACTGGATGTTTGCGACAAGACGTCCTTAAAATGAAATACAATTTTTCCATGTTTTCCCATATACTGTATCAGATGCAGCAAAACATAATTTTATCTATAGCTTTCTTTATATTTAAGAATCTTGCATGAACTACAGAAAATAACCTATTATAACTACTGTTAAGGGTACAGCATGAAATACTTTACCACGGTTATGATTACCATTCATAAGCACATTGAAACGGAACGGTGATTCAAAATTTTCCAATCTACTTAAAGGTAGCCAGTTATACAAAATTAATTCCCACCTCATAAGCCAATCAGAAAAAAGAATCAAGAGAACTTACTGGTGGCTCTGTCATGTGTATGCACATTCAGTGTTTCACAACTGTCATTATGGTCTGGCATTTCTTCACTTGTAATTCTTGGGGCCAGGAACAGATGTTTATCATTTTGGAAGTGTTCAAATTGTTGCTGAATTTCACAGTGTTTTTTTTGGACAACCTTGCCTTAGCTTTCTGGAGCAAGTTCCGCCTTGTTACTCATTATTGAACCCCTAACACAAACCTGCTGCTGACTAACTCTCAGACTGAAATACCTAGGTCTACACTGTGGTGTGGTGTGTGTCTCTCTCCACGCAAGTGTGACCTGAGTGATCTTGCAGAGTCTGCAGAGGGAAATGGGAGAGAACACTTCTGGCATGCATTTACATCTGGCATGCATTTACAATGGATTTCTCTAACATTCTCTGATATTATCAATTCCTCTTATCAATGCCGGCATGTTTTCTCAGACCGTGGTAAATGGGTCTTTCTGAATACAAAATTGAAATAGATAAGAAAGTTCTATGTGGTTTCCCTCATTCTAACAACCTGCTATGGTCACCCATGATGACCTGAAACTTGTCTGGAACATGGCTATTGTGTAATTTCTGGGTACAGGCTACAGTTTCTCACAAAATTGAGTACACCCCTCACATTGCAAATATTCTATCATATTTTTAATGGGACAACAACTTGAAGTAATGAAACTTTGAAACAACTTAAAGTAGTTATTGTACAGCTTGTATAGCAGTATAGACTTATTGTCCCCTGAAAATAATTCAGCAGACAGCCATCAATGTCTAAACAGCTGGCAACAAAAGTGAGCACACCTCACAGTGAGGTATATTGAAATAAGAAAAAAAAAAATTATATATATATATATATATATATATATATATATATATATATATATTTGTGTAATATTTTTCGAAACAAGATGATCTCAAAATTACAAATTATTTTCTCAAAATAATGAGATACTATCTCAAAATAATGAGATAATATATTGAAATAAGACAAATATATGTATATTTATTTATTTATTTATTTATTTATGTATTTTTAGAAATGTGTCATATCTCAAAATATTATTGTGAAATAAACAAACAAAACAAAAAAAAATGTGATAGCAAAAAATGTGATGTGTTTGTGGCCAAATGGTCACAGTGGCTGCGGAATACCTTCATAGCATGTCAACATCCACAAAGCAGCAGGGCCTGATGGGATACCAGGTCATAAAATCATGTTCAGAGCAGTTGGCTGATGTGTTTATGGACACTCAACTTCTCTCTGACCATGCGCATTGTACAAAGCAAATTCAAGCAAAGATCACAGACAACCTCTCACAAAGACCCCAATTTGCGAAAACAGGCTGGTGAGAAAGACTGGCTCTGTTGTTGGCATGAAACTGGAGTCACTGACATGAGTTGCACAAAAGAGGACCCTGAGCAGATCTATACTAGACAACTGGATTCTACACTGCACGGTGACACCATGTCCTATGGCTGGACCTCTATTTTTTACTTTTCTTTTTAATTACACTACCCTAGCCAAGACTGGACTGGACCCATTGCACAGACCCCATTCTAGTATAACATCTTTTCAGTTACTCTTTTCTATATATCAAGGACTGGACTAAGCTTTTGCACTGCTCTCTTAACAATAGATAGATAGATAGATAATTTTAAAATATAATTCTGTTTTATAATATGTAACCTACTTATTCTTATGTTCAAATTCATATTTAAATGAAAACCAAAATCTATTTTGTTGGAGTTATGTTTGTGCTCCAGCAAAGACTTCTTTCTGTCATCCTAAGGTTTACCTGTTAGTTAGAAATATTCTATTCTAGCATGAACATTAATATACTATGTTCTGTCAAATATTCTGAATGAATGGTTTGTAAATATCCCACAAACATTGGTATTATGCAGTAAAATTGAAGACATCCAGCCTGATCATATGGCTTGGCACTTGCTATCTATCTATCTATTTCATCTCACAGTCAGTAACACAGTGCAACTTTTTGAATTGTAGTTCTTCCCTCATTGTCAAGATCTGGTAATTGATGTAATGCATAATAGCAGTTCACTCTCATGAATAAGTGAGAGTGCATCAAGACAGTATATTTAAACAGGATAATGTATTTAATTTGATTTTATTATATTTTATTTTACTTAAATGTAGTTAACCTGTAATTTGTATTTGTATTGGTAATTTGTATCGCTGTCAGTTTAGGGCCTTACAGACATAAATAGGCTACATAGATTCACTGAGACAGATTCATAGACACTTCCCACACACATATAGTCACCACTGCCACACAACATATGCACCTGTTGCATCAAGCCAAATTCATCATCCCAAATTCACCACCTAATTTCTACAAGACAAATTCATCCTCACCCATGTACATAAACACATATCAACACATACACACCGGGCTTAAACAGAACCCCCCTTCCTCCCAATGTCATTTCCTTGGTCAGGATGACCTGAACTTGTCTGGAACATGGCTGTACAAATTATTGTGTAATTTCTGGGTACAGCTGATTGGCCTTTTGTCAATGTCAGTATCATGTCAGGTTGTTTTTGAGCAATTTAGTTGGTTTGCTTTTAGATGTATGCTGGTTTGTATAAAACTAGAACAGGCAATAAAGAAAAACAGAATTTATCTTAACTACATTTATGTGTTTTCAAATAATGTGTTTATAAGTCCTGTGTTTTCATGTTGTATTTTAGTGAGTAAGAAATATACATTTAGTTTGTTGTAGGGCATATAATTTCAGTGTGACTGTGTAACCACATTGCTCAAGGTTCAAGGAAGAGTAAAGAAAATGAAAAATGCATTTAGTACGTGTAAACTCAGCTGATGTAATAAAAAGATTAATGGTACACCAATTCCCTTCATCTGTGCTATGAGATATCTTGCCCAAATGACAAAACATCACTGCCCCGAAGAAAATATAACCAATTAAATGAGTGGGTGTGTTTAGTCACTCCACTCCTGAGGCATAAAATAGAACCTAGGGTTAGAGCCACTGGCTGTGGCTGGAATTTGGCAACTATGGCTTTGGGAAAGCAGCTGTGTTGCTCTGGCGTTGTATTTGTGATGCTATGGCTGGAAGCCAATGCATTTTCAAAACAGTGGTCATTCTCCTCAGGGACCTCTAGCTCGTCCCTCACCAAAAAGCCACGTAACCTTCCAGTCAAAGTACCTCAGGTGCTGGATCAGCAGCTGGCTTACATGCCGGCTCAGCAAACGAATCAGCTTCCGGCTCAGATGCCAGGCTTCAGAAGGCCAATTCAAAAACAGGAAACCAAGGACCTTACTGCAGCCGATAAGTGCAGAGTAGCAGATTATGACAAGGTACCGTGTGGTGTACCTGGAACCACTGATACAGAATGTCAGGCTTTGGACTGTTGTTATGACAGTGGTCAGTGCTACTATGGACTAACAGGTAGCTTTGTTCAGATCACTTGTTGTTGATATTTCTTGTTTTAACCGTGTTTCTTTTCGAGTATATACTTTTTTTGTTTACTTTGATATGCTTGTTTACTTTTTTTTATTTGTTTAATTTGCTATGCTGTCTTTTACTTGATTCTCAGTGACTCTGCATTGCACCAGAGATGCTCAGTTCATTGTTGTAGTCTCAAAAGATGTCAGCCTACCACGTCTGAATCTGGAAACTGTCAGCCTCTTGGGTGGAAGTGGTGATCCCGCCTGTGGCCCTGTGGACTCCAACTCTGGCTTTGCCATTTACCAGTTCCCTGCTACCGCCTGTGGTACTCTCTTGAAGGTGGAGCAACCTCAACAACAATGATCATCAGGCAAAGAAATGCTGTAATTTAGCACAGGAAAGAATAATGAATGCAAACAAATGTTCTGTTGGCAGGAGGAGAATGGCTATGTGATCTACGAGAACCAAATGATGTCTGCTTACGAAGTGGGCATCGGCCCCCGGGGCTCCGTCACAAGAGACAGTTATTATGAGTAAGTGGGCAGTGCACAAAGTCAACTGTTATTGAGACTGTTCTTTCTCTTTTCCACAGTCTTTTTCTCCTTGGGCTTTAGGTTGTCTGTCCAGTGTCATTACTACGGCACATTAGTGGAGGCATTGGTGATTGAGTCCCTCTCTATACCTGGTCCTGTAGACCAAGACAAGCAAGGGCCTGTCAGAGTGGAGCTCAGACTGGGCAGTGGTAAATGTCCCACAAAGGGATGCCCGGAAGGTATGCTAAGTTACTTCAGTCACTCCACAGCACATCAGATTGAGGGCCTCTTTAGAGACAACTGTTGTTTCCTCTGCAGAGACTGTGGCCTACTCGTCATACTATGCAGCTGGTGACTACCCTGTCAGTTTTGTCCTGCGAGAGTCCGTGTATGTTGAGGTGCGCCTCCTTGAGAGGACAGACCCAAACATTGTTCTAACCCTTGGCAACTGCTGGGCAACATTTTATCCTGAATCCACTAGCATGCCACAGTGGGACCTTCTGGTTGATGGGTAAGGACCCAGCAGTCTGATACTGATGCAGATGCTGATTTTTTACTATTAGTCAGCTGCTAACTGTGTTTACAGTGAATCCAAGTCAATAGGTCAATCAGTAATCCTAAGTCTCTCACCTGCAGATGCCCCTACATGGATGATCGTTACCAGA
Source organism: Tenualosa thibaudeaui (assembly GCA_027481765.1). Lineage (NCBI taxonomy): Eukaryota > Metazoa > Chordata > Actinopteri > Clupeiformes > Clupeidae > Tenualosa > Tenualosa thibaudeaui. The sequence continues at coordinate 8,960,268 of JAIFZK010000017.1, read as the reverse complement.
CCACCTTGGTTCCAGTGTCATCAGATGTTGACTTCCCTACACACTACAGGCGTTTTATGCTAAAAATGTTTATGTTTGTTGAAATACAAAAGACATCTCCCGCAGAAGACTCTGTAATGTTTTTGTGATGGCACCGCTAATTTACATTCCTTTGAAAGATTCTTAGATTGGTGCGGCTAATACCTGAGCTTGTCTCATCTCTGTGCATTCAGGTGTACATTCACTGCCAAGCTTCTGTCTGCAAGCCCTCGGCAGGAGACTCTTGCGAGCCAAGGTGCAGCCGCTTCAGTGAGTATTTCCTGACAGTAATGGAGACGTTTTGCCAATTCTTCTCCCATCAGTGTGCTAACCAATGGCTTACCTTTTTTCATCTTTTCAGAGAGAGATGTTTCTGGACTAAAGCAGGAAGCACAAGAGACTGTTATCATTTCAAGTGGGGCACTGCGCTTCAAAGCCTAAATATCAGCTCCCCTTTAGAGAACTGGGAACAGACGATAGAGTTGCACCATTTGGAGATTCATTTTCATAGGGATGTTGGAATAAATACAAGCTTGACAGTTCAAACATGTGGAGTCAAATGTCCTCAGGACAAGGGTGCATTTATGGCTATAAAAAAAAACACAAATTACATCAGAAATAAAGCAAACTGCTTGTTGTATGATTGCTGTAACAAGAAATGACTGCTTTTGATGCTGTCAAGTTGTTCTGTATTCCAGTGGCATATTGTGCTTGTTAATGAGTTTGAGTCATTTGAAATGACCAATTAAACATAAGAACGACCTTTTGCATGTATATTTGCAAATTTGTCATCTATATGTACCATACCTATATGTTTAGAATCTCAAATGCATAAACTATTGTGTGTGCTATTAAATGCAGAAAAAGGCAAGAAACAGAGAACATTTTCTGTCCTTGTTCTAAAAAATGATAGCGAAACTGAAAATCGCACGTAATGATAAACACTTGCAGAAGCAAACCAGCTGCTGGAGGAGTGTTTTGAAATGAGCTCTATTCAACACAGTTTGTGCACAAACTAAAGCTAATTTATTTAACTGCACAAATCATTTCACTAAACATTAATCAACCCAAATTGCAAGCACTTGTGAATCAGTACACAGAGAAAGAAGCTGGGCAGTTAGGACTAATATTACATACATGTTGCCTAAAGCAATTCAAACATAAATTGAATAATTTGTTTTATTTAATATCTAGAGAGAACCAACAGTTGACTTTAAATGAACTTGGCATCTGTGTTTTTGTTTAAGTTTCACTGAATAAGTGCCACTTTCAATGAATTCATGAGTGTGCGGGAGTGCATTGCATGTTGTGGAAACAAATCAGTACCCCTTATGTCAAACATGAAAGAGGGAATGAGATAGTGTTAGGTTCATTGATTATGATAAAGTGGTAAACTGGATAAAAAGGGATCCTGAGAATAAAAGATAATTGTGTTCAGTTATATGCAACTGGACTTCTTTTTGCAGCTTGAAGATCTTCAGTTATGACCTGGTGATGGGAGGACCAGGAGATTTACCTCTGGACTGTGGGTGTAACTGAACTGTAGACCACACCTTCCATCATGTGACAAGAGGTCACATGAGTCACTCACTGACATAATTAGCATAAGTAGCAATGTGTGAATTTAAGTGGTCATTATGCAGAGATTGTTAACCTCCTCTGATGGTAATGAGCAGTTAAACTTCCTGGGATTGGATCTCAGGCAGATCGATCTGTAGCAGATAGATGATGACGTAGCCCCACTCCTCTGTTCAAAGTTGATTGTTCTAGATGGCCATAGATAGCCTCCTTCACTCCTCTCTCATCTACCCTCCTTGTCCAAAATGTGCACATCAGTGTCTTTAAAGCAGTGTCCCTTCTCCTTTAGATGTAGATATACTGCTGAATCCTATTCCTGATGAAGTTAGCCTCCTCTGTTGGGCCCCTACGTATCTGGATTATCTGAGAAACTAAGGAAGCACAACATCCCAGGCTACTTCAATCCAGGAAAACACTCTCAGACAGAAGCTGGTTCACCCCAAGGACAAAACTCAACAGTGTGGTTTATGCAGTACAATACAGTAAGGAATGCCCAGAGCTGTATATTGGGGAAACTAAACAACCACTCCACAAATGTATGGCCCAACACAGTAGACTCCAAAAAGAAGTTCAGTTGCATATAACTGAACACACTGACAACCAGGACCTGGATGAATGAGATTCTTCACAGACAAGAAGAAAAGATATGGACGGCACTTGAATGGAACCAACGGTGTTCCACAGTACTGTTTCAAACTACCTAAGAACCATTAAGGATGCAGTCGATCTGCCATTGTCTACACATCCATATATAGAGGCAGTTTGTGAAATGGCCATGGTGAAGATTTGAGAAGTGCTGCTCTGAAGGACTTATTCTATGACTGCTTCACCCTGTGTTTAGTGCAAAAAATGTGCTTAGTTTAAGAGGGGTCCAGTTGCCTACAACTTAGCATAAATAAAAGAGAACTTTAACAGACATTTAAGAGTGAGACATCTTCACTTAACACATTCTGTAAGCCTACACAGCTTTATGTGACATTTCAGGTTACATTATAGTTCTATGTGAGCACTATAAACTATGCCAAGAGAAGTTTAAAGGTGGGGTCAGTGACTTATTGATTGGGGCAGGTTGCCCCAGTTTGTTTTTAAGTTTTCAGAGCCTGTGTATCATAAAAAGACTGGATTTTTTTTACAGTGACCCAAAAGTGGGTGGCTAGTGGGTCATGAGGATATATTTCCTCTATTATATTTTTTAAATCATATATCTTTATTATATTTATAAAATCACTGACTGTACCTTTAACTATAATGAGCATGGAAAGCACGGAAATCACAGTTCCCCCATCTTCCATACCCAAGACAAGTACTTTAATTTTTTCTACCAGTGTCAATGTGTTGGTCAGGCTCACAGCTGAGCATTTGATATTGTGTCCAGAATCAAATAGATCTGGACAGCACGTGGTGAAGGAATGCTGTCCTGAATGCTGTTCATAAAGGACTGCCTGATGTCTGACACTGACTATGTTGTAACACCATAATCACAGCGGTCACTGTGCCCTTCTGCTGAGGTCACTTGTCCAGGTGAAGTGAGAAGCCAATACAAATAGTTAGTCAATCTGAGAAACATAAAAACCTCAATTGTCTTAAAAAAGCTATATGTGTAAAATGTGAATAAAACAGAATGAAATGATTTCCCAACTGACATTTAATCAAGAACAATGCAAGACAACAATAATAGTTCAACAAGAAATGTTATTTAAAAATGTTACGTTTAATAAAAAGTTAAGTTTAATAGCCTATACATTATTTTTATTTTCTGAGTGATGTATGTGAAGATGATATTAGTCAGTAGTGCAGTTTTCAGTCTACTTAAGTATGTTCTAGACTACCTTTCCCAAATGTTAAATTTCTAGGGAACTTTCTTGGTGGATTTTGATTTATTATTATTTTGTATGAGATCTCTTTTTGTGGGATATGTCATCCACTTAAAGTAGCCTACAGTGCATTGGAGAAGTTTAACAAAGAAGATTAAGGTCACCGAGTGTCATCACGTTCAAGAGTTGCAAGTGTCACCTTGTTTTTGTGTATTCAGTGTAGTGATCTAAATCTACCTGTGACTCAACAGAGTTATTGATCTTCCTCAGCTATAAAACAAGCAGCTGAAAATATCTAGATGACTCCGTCTCAATTGGCAGCATGAGGCTTAAGCTGGTTGTGCCTGGGCTGCTGGTGCTCTATGCACTGGCAAAACTGTGTGACGCCAATCCTCAGTTTTCACCTGTCACATATCAGAGACCCCAGAGACCTACAAATAAGATCCCAAGGCCAGCACAAAATCCCCAGACTCCTGCACTGATTCCCAGGAAGATTACCCAAGACGAGATGAACATGCAGTCCCCGCAAGTGTTCAGCAAGCCGCTCAAATGGCAGTTCCCACCAATCCCCGAGGTGCCTGATGAACCTGGTGTTGAAGTGGATCTTAGGACTCCCATCCCTCCTGACAGTCTCCGGATTCAGTGTGAAGAGCAGCAGGTGCTTGTCGAAGTAGACCTGGACTTTTTCAAAAATGGTCAGTTGATCAATCCGGTTGATATCACTCTAGGAGGCTGCCCAGTGGTAGGAGAAGACCCAAACACAAGAAAAATACTTTTCCAGTCTGCACTACACGGCTGCGGAAGTGTTATGACGGTAACTCGGTAACTTATGACTTCTTAGCTGCATTTTATCTTTATTCTTTACCGATAAGCTAATTTCCCTTAAATGTTTTTTTATTATTATTTTTACAGACAACCAGCACCGAAATAATTTATTCATTCACTGTGATGTATACACCACAGCCATACCCTGGCACAAATATTTATCGTACCAGTGGTGCCATAGTTGGTGTTAGATGCCACTATCAGAGGTAAGGACTGGCTGCATAGAATTGTCTCTTCGTTTAATACAGGCATGGACTGGCCATGTGGCGAACCGGCCAATGCCCGTTAGGGCGACGCGCAGTTTTGGTCCGTGCGGACATAATTTAGTCAAAACAGTGAATAATGAATAAAAATCACAAAAGTACAAGGGGAGCGCAAAGAGACTGAGAGAAAAAATGTTGAAAAGCCTTCAAGTGGACACCACAAAATGTGCCAAAATCAGATATGTCTGCCACCACAAGTTCGACTGCAGTAGCAGGTGCAGGGCCGTCGACATTAAGTGCAAAAGTAATCCCATCGAATGCATAGTCCGTCGGAGCTGCACAGTGCTTTAATGTGCAACAGAGTAGTAACACTAACGAAGCAGAAATAGTTATTAGGTTGCTAGTAGGTTGATTCAGAGGAGGAGAGAGACGTGACCCAGCAGGGACAGATTAAGGAGTAGGTCAGAATAGCTACTATCAGCCCGGTAGGAAGTAGCCGAAATGTTAGCAGAATGAAGTGGGACTTTCATGTAGGGAGGGTGGAGGGCTGGTGTGTGTGTATGCCACTCTCAGACTCATTGGCATGCATTTGAGTGTTTGTCTGCAACCTGAATCAGTAGCAAATAAACCACCTGCATTTCAGGCTACATTGACAGTTCCAGATGCGGCCAGGAGAAAACTTAAGTTTTCCACAACCAATTAACGAGTTGTCGGTCTCAGACCACCCTCAACTTTGAGATCTGTAATCAGCTACGATTGGTCGAAATTGTTGTCAATCTTGATGCAGTACAACAAACCTATCAAATTTCTTTGCGAAGACCGTAAACACGTAGATTACGCACGCATGCAGTCAGAAATACACTGTAATCAAGCAGTAATGATAGCCCGTGGAGTTAACAATGGAAATGTTTTGGGATGTGTGTACATCTTCACTAAATAGTATCTGGCGAAATTGTAGGCTAAAGTGTGCAACTGCTCAACATAGGAAATTATTACAGGACTCAGTCAGACAATAGTAGCCTATAGAGTTTTGTGCACAAACTCGTCCTTGCAGGTTTGGAGGTGGTCACCCTAGTGTGTGTGTGAGAGAGCCTTTATAGCCTTTGTTTTTGAATAAGTAATGCCATGAGTAGACTTGGTGTCTAACTTAGTGTTATTTTAGCTTAACATTATAGTCTGCAGGTGATCTATCTATCCATCCATCCATCTATCGATATATTACAGTACAATCATTTATTATCATGTAATATTAGTGAAACATTGTTTTGCCAAAATGACCATATTTCCCACGATGAAAGTCTCTGAGAAAGAAGCATGTTTTTTAGCATGGTTACCCTCTTCCATGTAGGCTACTGTGCAACATTTAAAATTTTGATTAATTTTGTATAAAAAGAGCCTGAATAATATCTACACAGTTTCTAAATTTCAGGAATCATAACGTGAGCAGTGATGTCTTGACCCCTGTATGGAGTCCATATTACAATGTTCTGCAAGGGGAGGAGATCCTTCTCTTCAACCTGAGGCTCATGACAGGTGAGAAATATTTTTGTGAATATATTTGTGAACTTTTCCAAACAGAAACAGATATTAAAGTAAACATGTTACCAACCAGGCTCGTTTGGTCTGGCAACATGGAGGGAGTCCATGCGTAGACCAAGTTTTAAATAATGAACATATTTATTAAAGTAAATAATGAATGAAAGTAGAGGTGGACAAGTAGTGGTTTTCACACTTTATGCATTTAACAGATGCTTTTATCCAAAGCGACTTCCATTTGGCCTCGAGGGTGGGGACAGAGGACTAGAAACAACAGGCTTAACCTGGGAGACATGAAAAGTAGGATGAATGCGGCGCATGACCGTAGGCAAAGACAGTCGGACAGCACCTCAGAGATGGCGAATGGTCCCACAAACCTAGGAGACAGCTTGCGGTGGGAGGTCTTGAGAGGCAGGTGCCGAGTAGAGAGCAGGACCTTCACGGTACTCACGGTACTCCGGGGCCGGTGATGGCGGTCCGCCTGTGTCTTGAAAGCCTCCACCGAGCGTAGCAGCTGAGCTCTGGCACGGGACCATGTCTTCCTGCAGCGGCGCACAAAAGCCTGGGCAGAAGGGACTGCAACCTCCGTCTCCTGGGACGGGAAAAGGGGGGGTTGGTAACCAAGGCAACAGTGAAAGGGCGAGAGGCCAGTGGAGGACGTGGGTAGGGAGTTGTGTGCGTACTCTATCCAGGGCAGAGTCTTGCTCCAAGAAGCAGCATCCTGCGAGGCCATGCATCCCAGAGTCACCTCCAGCTCCTGGTTTGCCCTCTCCGTCTGACCATTTGTCTGGGGGTGAAAACCTGAGGATAAACTGGGAGAGTGTACAAAAGGCCCTCCAGAACTGTGCAGAGAATTGTGGGCCCCGGTCTGACACAATATCACAAGGGAGGCCGTGCAGGCGGAAAGCATGAAGGGCCAACAACTCTGCAGTCTCCCTAGCAGTAGGCAACTTAGGCAGGGGAATGAAGTGAGCCGCTTTAGAGAAGCGGTCAACCACAGTCAGTATGCAGGTGTTCCCATCAGAGTTGGGGAGGCCTGTGACAAAGTCAATGGCTATGTGAGACCATGGGCGGTGAGGGGTAACGATTGGGCGGTCCGTTACCTGGTCCAGAGCTCCCTGAACCAGGGCCTCCACCTCCATCAGGGCTGTACCCACCAGGCACCGGGAAAGGAGGATAGTTTCCAAGGGGGCTGGGTCCTGACTGGAGGGAAACTGACAGAGCATCAGGTTTAGTGTTCCTGGACCCTGGATGATAGGAAAGAGGGAAGTTAAAACGACAAAAGAGGGACCACCTAGCTTGTCAGGCATTCAGGCTCTTGGCAGTTCTGAGGTATTCTAGATTCTTGTGGTCAGTCCACACAATGAAAGGAGGCTCAGCCCCCTCTAGCCAATGCCTCCACTCCTCCAGGGCCAACTTTACCGCAAGCAGCTCTCGGTCACCAATGTCATAGTTTCTCTGCTGGGGAGAGACGGTAAGAAAAAAAAGAACAGGGATGCAACTTATTGTCTTTAGGTGACCTCTGAGAAAGGACGCCCCCCACCCCAGACTCCGAGGCATCTACCTCAACCACAAATTGGAGAGAGGGGTCAGGAATGGTGAGTATAGGAGCTGTGACAAACCTCTGTTTCAGGCTAGTAAATGCCTCCTCTGCCTCCACTCCCCAGCAGAAAGGGAGCTTAGGGGAGGTGAGCGTGGTCAGGGGACAAGCCACAGAACTCTAGCCCCTGATAAACCGTCTGTAGAAGTTTGCGAAGCCCAGGAAGCGCTGAAGTTCACGTCTACAGGAGGGAACAGGCCAATCCACAACTGCCTTCAGTTTGTCAGGGTCCATTTGAATCCTGGATGGGGAAATGAAGCCCAGAAAAGAAATAGTGTCTTGGTGGAATTCACACTTCTCTGCCTTGACGAAAAGCTTGTTCTCCAGTAGTCGCTGAAGGACCTGCCTGACATGGAGCCTATGGTCCTGAAGAGAGCGGGAAAAGATTAAAATGTCATCCAAATAAACAAAAACAAAAATAATCAAGAAATCTCGCAGGACAACGTTCACCAGGGCCTGAAAAACGGCGGGGGCATTGGATAACCCAAAAGGGACTACGAGGTACTCATAATGGCCGGTGGGGGTATTGAAGGCCATCTTCCATTCATCCCCCTCCCAGATCAAAATCAAGCTTGGCGCTCCTCAGGGGTTACTCTGGCTCGGTCGATCTGCATAGGTTCAGCAGGTGAGGGAGGGGGCAGAGGTGGAGACACAGGCAGTGGTAGAGTAGAGGGGACCGCCCTAACATGGCCCTGGGTCTTCTTCAGCCTCTGGCGAATGCGAGCGTCCACCCGGCCGGCCAGGTCGATTAGGCTGGAGAGATCTGGGGGTAATTCTCTAGACACCAGTTCATCCTTCACAGCGTCAGACAAGCCACTGTGCATCGCCAACTGTCGACTAGCCATCCCACTGCCTCGCCTCACATTCTCCGGAAATTCCCCTGCCACTGGGAAAGCATTTAAGGTGTGGCAGGAGAGAGAAGACAGACACAATGCACAGTTAACTTGGGTCACCAGGAAGGAGTCAACCAACACCCTGCCTATGTCAGACAGGCTGGAACCCCAAGCTAAATGGGGACAGAAACAGGGTCCAGTGCACCAAACAGGAGTCCAGACACTGTAACGATTTCATAAAGGTGAGGGTTAGAGTACACAGAAATCGGCAGAAAACCCACCCCCGTCCACAAAGACCAAGTAACCCATCGTTCTGAACTACATGGGGTTTCCATGCATCGCTGTTTAGTAGCACAAATAATTGAAACACATGAACAGAACAGGTGTCTCCATACAAAAATGATGGGGAATACATTCCACAGAGTCACTTAGAGCACCATTGTCCTGCCACCATGCTGCCACTATGTTAGAACTAACCAGAGGAACCATCTTCCTAACAGACAATATTCCTACAGGCTTCCTTGACTTGGCGCAATCAGCTCTCTGCAAGACAAAATAGTGTGCACAGATGGCAAACAGACAGACTTACAGCTAGGCACACTGCTACCAGCATCCCCATTAAAGCTACTGCTCATCACATGAGGTACAGAACATGGTGACTCAAGAGAGCCTGTGGGCGATGTTAAATCACACTACATGCATGCAGTCGCCAAAATGGCTGCTCTACCTTCTACAGGTAGTGAAGATCGAACAGTCATTGTCACTTCACCTTCCACCAATTCTGAAAGCAAGACAAACTTATGCAAGGGAGCAGAGAAGGTTTGCAAAACCCATACCTCTGATCAAAACATTACTACCTGTGTTTGACTACGGAAAATGACAAGATAGTGTCGTGCCAGCTCCTTTTTATAATTCAGTCACGTTTTTGCTCTGCTTTCACCATTGCAAATTTACACTCTCTAGACTGTTTGGTCATGCTGTATCAGTTACTTGCGCTGTGCGAAGGCAGACCGTTAATAGAATGCACCAAGCTGATATATTTGACTCCTCCTCATTAGAAAATGAAAAAGCCTGCATCTCCACTAATTTATCTCTAATGGCATGACGAACATTCAAGATTCGAGTATTTTTATTAATGGAGACCTTCAGTTGTAAATGGTCCACTACTTTGAGCAGCTGATCTTTATTTAAATTTAAATCTCCAAAGCCTCCTCCATCGTAGAAGCTACAAATGCCTCCACAAGATTCATATTACAAACTGGTACACATACAAATAATCCAGTACAAACTGGTTACCTATTTATAGTGTGAAACAACATGAATACAACAAAATATGACGTGACTGATAATCAACAACTATACAAAAGGCCTTGCGCTTAAATGGCATTGAGTGCGAAACCACAAAACGATCATGAGTTCCCTGCATCTAGGCTCCACGACCCTTAATTACATATACCATCTGCATTCTTCTGCCATTCCCAAGAACTGTGCTCTGTACAGCATGATACCACTGGAAGTGACCATTCCAGGCAAAGCCCCTCAAGCCAACAATCCACAGTGTACCCTCAGCCCAGGGAGTAGCACGCCACTCCCCCCATAAAAGAAAAGAAAAAAGTGAAGCAGTCTATAGTGTTAACCTAACACGGTATTTACACGTTGCTCCAAACAAATAAATAAACAAAGTTTCGCAAACAATGCCAAAACAACACTTACCTTTGGGTTGCAGAGACTGCCTCCCCCTAAGTATAAGTGCAATAGTTAGAAAATAATAATGTAGAGTGAATCAGTCATATGGAATAATCCAAAACAAAAGCGATGTGTGTTTTCGATGGAGAGAGGGAACCCTGAACAGGTAGCCCCTTTTAAAGACCCAGTAACGGTCTCAGGTTATTGGTCACACCTGTGCATAACTCCGCCCTATAAAACACAGACAGACAGACACCAAGCAGGCAGACAGAAACAGCTGGGCCGTAACAACCATCATATAAAAATAATTCATCCAGACAGTATTAACAGTGTAAGAAACCTTCATTACTATTACCCTATAAATGAATCTGATTTGTTTTTCAACAGAGAACTTTGCCAAGAGAGATACACTCAAATTCTACTTGGGTGAAAGTATCTATATTGAGGCCTCTGTTGTTCAGTTCTACCATGTACCCCTGCGTGTGTACGTGGACAGCTGTGTGGCAAGTGCAACTGAAGATCCAAATGTAGTACCAAACTATGGCTTTATTGAGAACTATGGGTGAGAAAGAATTTGTATTGTTAGTTGTTCAAGGGTTTTACACCTTTGTTGTTTTCCTGTGTTGAGATGTGGTCATTTGACATGGCCACCTGAAATATGAAGCAATGAATTTGTTCTTTATAGAAGTGATTCATTTTAGAGTAATGTTTCCTTAGGTGTATGACTGATGCCAAGATCACTGGCTCCCAGTCAAGATTTATGGCCCGCACTGCAGATGACAAACTACAGTTTATGTTAGAGGCCTTCAGATTTCAAGACATTGGCACAGTAAGTGATTCAAATCAGTCAAACTGCAATGCCATCATCATGGGTTTAAGATTCACCCCTAAACATGTTCATTCACTTTTCTGAGATGGATAGCTCTGGCCAAAGATTGTGATTGGCTGAATCGCATTCAAAGCTGAGCTATAAACCCTTTTTGTTGACCGCATTACATTGTATATTATTCTACCCTATGAAGTAGGTTAATTGTTGCTGTGTCTCGAACTAGAAGAAATATATTTCTTGGTGGAAAAATTACGTTATATTTCTCGCCACTGGATCTTCATTTTTATGAAACTATCCCAGGTGTGTGTAGGAACTATTGTAGAAAATCAGTAAGCCCCTCAAGGTCAACTAAGAGAGTTTAAAGGATCAGTGCTTGAATAAACCCCAGTTGCATGAATAAGAACACTGAAATGTTTTCATTTTCAGATTTACATAACATGCAAACTTAAGGCCACTGCAGCTGTTACCCCAAGGGATTACAGTCATAAGGCCTGTTCCTATATTGGAGGAGGGTATGTCTACTATTAAAAACAATGCAGAGCCAAATGGTTGTATAGTCAGCTTAAAACATACAAGTATATCAAAATCTGCTGGTTGCTCTGTTTTCAGATGGAGTGCTGCAGGAGGGCCTAATGATGTGTGCTCCTGCTGTGAGTCAAGTTGTGCTGGCCCTGGTGAAACAGGTGGTAAGGTTGGTGGCGGCAACCTGAATCAACAGTCAGGTATGAAAAGCTCTGTGTGTGTGTGCGTGTGTGTGTGTCTGTGTGTGTTTTGGGTGAGGGTAGAAGAAGGGACATCTTTTCAACTGTTTTCAATCTCAATTTGATATACTTTTGGCTTAACCTCTGTTTTAATTATTAGGTGAACTTTGGGGGAAAGGAACCATTGGACCCATCAATGTCAACAACTGAAGATGAATTAATGATTTCAGGATTCATTAGAGATAAATTAATGACCTCTGGTTTAGCAATAAAGCTGAAATAACAAGGTGGTGTTTTGATTTTTTTAACAGATGGTATCCAACTAGATACAACAGTTTACTTTAAATAATTTAGTTTCAAGGATTAGCAGTACATCTAGGTGTTGTATGTGAGTGTAAAATCTTTAATTGTTGTCATTTTGTCAGTTTTATACACCATGCCAATATAAGATTGACTTTGCTTTGACTGAGGCACAGCTTGGCCCTATAAGGAATTTGCAATGCAATTATAAAGTGCTGGTATAACAAATTATAGTTTGCTCAATCTAAGACTCTAACCGCTGGTCATTTAGTGTCACAAATAAAACAAAAGAACAGAGTTAATATCTCATGATGTGCAGGACTGGCACTACTGACAAGATAATGGTAGTTCATAGAATTTGCATAAAAATCTTAATATAACCAATCATAAGACATTTAGCTTTCAGTTTTAAGTGAATGATGTTAAACTGGACACAGACAAGACTTCAAGGCTCAGAATCACTTAGATCAAACAATTAAGATGCATGTGATGTGGTCATCTGATAAAAGAAACCTGGTTAACATGTTTTTTTTTATGATATACGTAGGCTATGTCTGATCAGGAGAAGTAGTCCAGGGCTGAATACTTCCATTATCCAATAGCAGTCTCAAAAAGGCAAAAATCACACAACCTGGATTTCAAAAGGCAAAGGAACCAGTCTATTCTAGACACTTTGAAATTGGCTTTTACATATTTGCACATGAGCAGTCACCTCAACACCAATAGTTAAGAGTCTGGCCTTGTGATCATCACCTTGTGATGCCACAGCTATAAAGCAGCATGGTGCACTTGTAACTTTCGCCCTAAGCCCAGAAACATGTGGTGACGTGAGGCAACCTGTGTTGATGCCTCATGTTCTCCATCAAACAACTTGGGTCGCATCAAGTAACTATGATGTTCTCTTATGTTTACTAACAACCAGTCTCAAAATCTTTGAATATTTAGACCACGGTGCACACATACACACAAACATTTTTGTTGGAGCATCAATGTATCTCACACACTTATGCAGTCAGGCCTCATCAAGCAAGCCTGGCTTGTGCCCGACCTCTCTTATCAAGCTCACCGATCAGTATAAGGAGGCCCAGGCTAAAGATTTACAGCTCATTAAACCTAGATTTCCAGTCTGAGGTGAGGGCCTATAGGCTCATAGAATGGATTTAGGTGCAGGATGACTTTGGAAACCCCCACTGTGCAACTACATGTCATGGCTGTGAAGTCAATCACAAATCATTCAGAACACTATTAACTCATAGCCATCTAAGATTTTAGTTGCCCAACCTATGCTTCTAAGCCCTGATCTCTTTATCCTAAAATTAAACCCTAAGAGGACCGCCAAAGTCACTGATAATGCCTCATTCTGTGCACGACTGGTCCTACAGACAAGAACAGATCCTTTTGATCATGGTAGACCTGTTCATTAAGTTAAATCCATTCAATTGTGTATAAAAATATTTCTTGTCCTACACAAACTAACATTCAGTTCTATGCAGAATCACATTCAGTCAAAAGACTTTGGGCAGTTAGTTAAATGAATTGTGGAATTGCACACACACAGGACTTCAGGGCTCTGGATCTAGGCTCAGGAATTTCTTCTAATCTAGGTCATAGAAAGCTTACATAGAAAGCAGATATGGCCTACTGGTTATGGCTTTGGGCTTGTAACTGAAGGGTTGCTGGGTCAATCCTTGACCAGTATGGTTGGAGTGTTCTTAAGCTGGCTCCTCAGGCAACAAACTGTTCTGGGTTAGTTAGTGTGAATTTCACCAAAAAGATATCACAAACATGAGGCATGGTTGTGCCCTCCTTCATAAAACATTTAGCCAATTAGAACAAAGCCTACATGTGAGAGGACTGGAGTCAGAATGTCTTATTAATTTCATAACCATATGCAGTTTATGTCACTATGTTTGGCCTGACTCAACTGCCTTCCCACATATTACATGACTACAATGATTTCATTCTGTTCCCGTCATTAGAGATAAGGTGGAATATTATGTTCAGTGGCTATCTGCTGTAGCGTACTACACTGGCACTAATCATGGTCTGATTCACTGCAGTTAACGTCTACTGGGATGACCAATGCCACCTTCCTTCAATTCAGGCTATTTCTTTATCAGCGCGACTGGTGGATCTTTATGAAAACCATGCAAAACGCAAATTACAATATATGTATTTTTAAATTAAATATGTATTTCAAATACATTCAATTTCAGTACTGCCCATCTCTGATCTGTGGAATGAACCAGACAAATGCAGTCCATGGTGGCCTCACTTCAGACCTAAAGGATCTGCCAATATCTTGGTGTCAGATACCACCCCTGCAGAGGTCTGGAGTCAATGGCTCAAGAGGTCAAGGCTGTTTTAGAAACAAAACTGGAGCCTACACAACAATAGGCAACATCGCCATTGTGTGGCCTCATTATATACAGTAAGGCAAATGAGCGGTGACATGATCATCCTTCAGTGTGGCTTCAGTATGTGTGAACTGAATGAAAATAATAAAAAAAATATTTTAAGATACAACAATTGTTATGATGTTATGAGGTCCTGATAGGCCTACTGTCTGTTCAAGAGACTGATTGAGCATAAAACCTTCCTTAATCTCTCAGCATTGGACTGTAACACAGAAAAGAGACTTTATAAGATGACAAATTCTTCTGATGATTTTTTAGCTCTGACCTGACATCTGGTGTAAAAGTTTTGCACAATCCCTGATCTCAATTTGTAAAACATGGGATTCCAAGACCCAAATCACTATAATCTAGATTAAGTTTGGGAAAAAATGGCACTTGAGATTGATTACAGGCCTAGTTCAATCCTGGTGGTGCATTCTGCTGGCCTCAATACTCTCTTTAGGGTAATATGGTCTTACTGCCTGATGTTACCATACCAGGTTGTTTCATTCACTGTAGAACACTTTCAGTCAGGGCTCTAGAGGTCCTTCAGCTGTGTTGAGGAAGTTTTTTTACTTTTTACTCATATTTGTTTATTTAATTATTTTTCTGATCTTTATGAGAGTTTTACCTAATTGTTCTTTTTTACTTCTCCTTTAATTTTGATGATCTGCTCTATTTGTAAAGCAAATCTACCTTCAGTATGTTCTATTTGTGAACACTGGATCTACCTTGAGTATGAAATGTGCAAGGCTACATCAATTGCCTTGCCCTGCCTTGCCTTCCTGGACCCTAGAAAAAAATTTAAGAGACATTTTGTGAATTAGATATTGCCCTGTTAATTCAGGGCCAAATCTATCTTAATCGCTTAATTGCTTAATGTTTGAAGACTAGCCTTCTGAAAGAAAAATCGTGACGAACTGGTGACGTCACTATACACGCGCACATAAAAACTCTAAAGAGACAAAAAATATTTTAACACGAATAATACTGTACTAATACAATGCTAATGTTTTACATACGGATGACAGTGCATGAAACTGACTTGTATCGAAGAACACTAGAAAACAACCGTGGTTAAGACATATGTGCTACTCTGGTCGTTTAAATACCACATAGCCTCATTTAGCATCCGGGTATTCTGAAGATCTGCTTACTAGGCTACGACCGGAGAACAACGTTTCTCATCAAATGCCTAGGGGAAAGTCCCCGGACACTCGGCAGAAATTGCCCTGCTTCGTTGCAGCACTCGACTGGATTGTGAAAATTCAAGCTAAGATGCTTCTAGAAGTTGAGCTTCTCACTATCGAGTCGTATTCGTCACTACAATAGTAATGCAGGTGTCAGTTGTACACTAACAGAATGGGGCTCATTCTCAGAATGCACATTTTCCTATACAAACCTCACAACTGTCATTATATCGCCTATCGTCAAATTAAAGAACATTTCGACTTTTAGGATAACTATGCAGACATTCCTTTCTCTGTACGTGCCTAGCCTAGAGAATTTTTAAACAGGCTCTGCTTACACCAAAACACACACTACATTGTACCAGTTAGAGCTGTAGAGAGTTGGCTTTATCATAGGTCGAGTCTCTGATCTCTGACGGCTGTGTCCGGAGAATAAAGTTTCACCCGCAGAAGTATACTTCAATATTGGGCCTATTTCCACCACGCGTAAGCTTGTTGTGTTGTATTATTTTAATATTCACCAGCTTTTTGCTGCCCTTTTGACTGACTTTCTTTTCTGATTTTCACAGTAATAATAGGGGAAAACGCTCATTTGTATTGCATTGTTTGTAAAATTCTTATTTAGAATCAAGGTATTTACGCCTTTTACGTGTTGATTGTGTTTGAAGCGGACGTTTCATAGCGGCAGTACCGAAGAGTGCTAATACGAGGTCCTGAGTGACAAGCAAAGGACCCAATGAATGACGTCACATTCTCCTAGCCCATGGTTTTTAAAACCCAGATTGACAGAAATCAGCACTGACAGAAATCAAAATAACAATTACAATATCAGTCAATCTATTACGACGCTACAGAGGTCGTTTAATACAACATTCGAACGCCATGAAAATTACAGATGTTGGTAAGTACAAATCGCAAATTGCCACTAGAGTGGAAAAGCTACATTTTTTGCTAAGTCAGTGGCATTCATGGCCTGCTTTGTTTCGTTTGTCTTCTGTGATTTAAAATAAAAAAATACTGGCTAGACGAGGCAGTCTTAAGTCAAATGACTCTGCTTTTGATATACGCGGTATTGACATTGTCAGGACGTTCATAAAGTAAACGATTTTGTTTGTTTACTTTGGCTGTTGTATTGTCGAAACGGTATTCTTCGATGGAAATTAGCAGGATAGTTAGCATAGCTAGTTAGCATGCTATCGTGTCCATCTCTACACGCTTATTATCACTGATCAACACTGAAAATGTCACCGGAAAAAGCAGTCCTGAAAAGTTAAATAACATACATCACAACTTAGTAAGGGCGCAGTTGTTTCTATGCTGTAGAGAGTGGATGTTGGGCTACAGAGGTCGAGATTAAACACACATTGACCGTGCACTTTGTTGGTGTAGGTTATAATACCTCGTTTTATGCCAAATGTATGGTCGTGGAACTCTGTCAATACGCAGACACACAGTTATATTCTTGGATAATTTACTTTTCACAGTTTTTCAACGAGTGTCCGTACAATGTATACCAACACACTACCACACCAGTTGGAGTGGCACTAGTGGTTTGGCTTTGTCTTTCTGTCAATTTGATAATGTCGCTAATAGAGACATTACTTCTCAAGTTATTCACGTTATTTGTTTACGAGTTTTCTGCCAGTAAATTGTTCTGTTCGCTCGTGAACGTCTTTGGTTACAAAGTAATACCTGCAGACGAATGCTGATTTCAAAACTTTATTGAAATATAGGCACAGTACAGTCGGGAAATCATTCGACTCTATCCAAAACAAGGTCTGAGATTATTTACAAAGCTTGCACTGGGAACTGGCATTTTGCTAACTATACCTATACGGTGGGTAGCGAGAAGCCAAAACAAAGCCAGCCGACAATCACACGCTCCCTCTATCGCTCCCTCCGATAGTTAGAAAGCTGGGGAGGCATCCATTCGCCTTCGGAGAGCATGTTGGAAAGGCTCTGTCTGCGTATTGTCGGAGTGGGATGAGTATAAATTGAGCTTTATTCTTGTTTACTAAAACAAAAATATAGCATGAATGTCCGTACAAGTCCAGTATTTGGATGGTTTGGACATTTCTCAGTGTTGTTAGAGGGACGGATTGACGTCACTGCAATGTTGTAGTCGGTGCTACACCCCACTTTATTGGCATGTGATACAAGTTAGGTTAATTGTATAAAAATGATATTGCTTTTATTTTGTTACATTTATGCCTAATTTAGTTGCTCTGTCTATTTCTGCCGCTCTTTCTCTCTCTCTCACTCTCTGACTCACACACACACACAAACACAAGCAAATGTGTCATGGTTCTTTGTTAGTGTATGGAAGCATTTGTGGCTGTTGGGGATCAAGGTGGGTATTTATTTTGACTGTGATACTCATCACCCTTTCCCCCTTGCAACGGTTTAGGTGAGTTTTGTCTCATGTGCCTCCACACTGGCACTGTTCTCTAGAGACCTGGTATCACCATCACTATGGACAAGATCCTGGAGGCATTGGTGACCTCTTCACACCCATTGCCTGTCAAGCGGGCCATTGTGCGCAAGGTGGTGGAAGCGGCAGAGAAAGAGGTGACTGAGGAGCAGTGCCACGCACTCTACACCCTCACCACACGCCTCATCCTGCTTGGCGAGGATGCCTTCCAGAGACAGACGGGGCAACAGGTGCACACTCACCCTCTCTTGATGGAACGATGTGTTGTAATTTTAGGTTAAAACACTCCAGAATTACACAGAAAGAGCTAATTAACGTGAATAAACAGCCGTTAAATGCTGCAACCGGAATGTGACAGAAAATGCTTAAGTTTATTGTCTGGAGTGTTTCCAACCATAGCCCTGTTTTTCAAGGTCGCAAAGTGCTATCAGTAGAAAGGAGGAAAGAATTTGGCAACAACATAGACTGAATATCAAACCAATGGCTAACTCTTAACTGAATTTTATGCACCATATAGGCTGACACTAGTGCAATTTCTGCACAGTATAGGCTGACAGATGCAAATTCTCTGTATGTCTAACACCCACCATCTGAATGCATGTGAAAATAAATATCCGTGTATCCTTGGACTACCAACAGCACTTAGTAAGTTCAATCAACAGGGCTGTGGTTGGAAGTACTCTGTACTGTCGCTTTAAGTACTGTGTTGTCCAAATATCTGAAGCTAGCTTGCAAATCATCTAGTGTCAGCCCGGCTTTCCTCTAACATCACGTTTATGTACCTATCATGTGGCTTCTGTATATCTGCTATATTGAAAAAAAAGTTGCATTTATGACGACTAAAAATCAAAAATGCTCCCTGGGTATTACACATAACAGCTCTAAAGCAGAAAAATACAGGACTTGCCACCAAGTCTATGTGAGATGTGTTCCATTTTCATGTTTTTTTTTCTGTCAACGGTAATGTCCTGTGTTGGCAAAAGAAATCATGGTTAGCATGTGTGTCTTTTGTGAAGTATCAGCTCATGCAGAGAGAGTTGAGTTGACATTTAAAGCAAAAAATTGTTTTGTCTGGCTGACAGGTTCAGGAGGCATACGCACGCTACCACCGAGATGAGTTTGCCCGCTTTGTCAGCAAGGACTTTGTGCTGGGCCTACTCCAGCAGGGATATGGGCCCCTGGACCGGCGGCACCCAGCACTCATCGACTTTCTCCACAGCTGCCTTCGTCTGCTCATCAGCTGCCCGGCCGTGCTGGAGGTGGCGGCCGCACTCCAGACAGAGGTCCTCCGCATGGTCTGCGAGCGGCCCGAGCCCGCACTCTGCGCCCGTCTCGCCACACTGCTCGCTGATTTCCCACAGTGCGTGCCCCGTGACAAGGGCCAGGGGGCGCTGTTCTGCCAGCAACTTGTGCGCACCATGAGCCATTTCCAGTGTGCCGCCACCCAGGAGAAGGAACTGAGGGAGTACGTGGCACAGGTGAACCGTGTCAGCGCCCTGTTGCAGGGCATCTGGAAGGCCGAGCCAGCTGCCCTGCTGCCCTCACTGCAGGAGGTGTTTGGCATCATCTCCTCCACAGGTGAGACTAGGACCAGATTGGTTATGACAAAAACACTTAAGCACACCATTTTCCAAATATCTTCTGAAGTAGCCTGGGCAACAGGGCAAAACATTTAATCATGACATATTTTTCCCTATTGAGCGATATAGATTTTTATCATGATTAGGGCTTGGCGATAGAATGTCATCAGAATGTCAAATCATCATCTTTAATTGACTGGACTGGGTAGTATCACATGGAAACACATGTGGTAGTGTGCTTTCAATGAACTGTACATGAACACACACAGTGTAATGCACAAAATATAAAGAAAAAGTTTACAAAATAAATAATAATAACAGTAATAAAAAACAACAGTTAGTGGTCATGTGCTTGATCACTGTCAATTAACGGTTACGATTGTCAGTTCGATTAACTTTGTAATTAATTGCCCAGCCCTACTCTGAAGTTTGCATGCAAATCAATCAGCACTGGGCTGGCTATCCTATTATATTACTTTTTTGTTGATGTTTACACACACACACACACACACACACACACACACACACACACACACACACACACACACACACACACACTGCCTGGATACATATTCTAATGGGCCACTGCAATTATAGAAGTGAGCACTACAGTTCACTACCATCAAGTATTAAAGACATCTCTTGGATGGAGGCATGACACACACACACTCATACACTCTCATTTTGCATGAATGTGCTATTTGTTTCTGCTGTGCTGCAGACCCGGCATTTGAGCCATCCATCTGTCTGGCCAGCCTGGTGCAGCACATCCCCCTGCAGATGATCACTGTGCTCATCAAGAGCCTCACAACTGACCACAACGTCAAAGATGCCAGCATGACCAAAGCCCTCTGCAGGTGTGTGTGTATGTGTGTGATTTTTGCTGTGATTTTTTTGTCATCCAAATTAGTCTGCCTGTTTTTGCCAGATAGTTTGTTTGTCAAAGGACCACATGTTTCTCAGAGAACTTTTTTGTAGGGTTGGTTGTGTGTATTTTTGTCTCTTTCATCATCAACAGTTTTGACGCTGTTCTTGACTCTATGGTTAGGCCCAAATCACTAGTTGAAGGGGAAAGAATAATGTTACCTTGAACAAAACGATTTTTTTTGGACACCATCAAGCCCATAACCATTTTGCTCTACTGACAGGACAGACCAGATAGGTCATTGGGTTCACAAGTTAGTCAGTGCTCTCGGTGTGTTAGTGTTGCAATTGCTCTGGCCTTTATGTGCACCATTTATCATAATCATTATGATCTTGACCTCATCTCGCATTCATTCATTCATTCTGTGTCCTACAGGATGATTGACTGGTTGTCCTGGCCCCTCGCTAATCATGTGGACACCTGGGTCATCGCTCTGCTGAAGGGACTGGCCGCAGTGCAGAAGTTCACCATCCTCATAGACGTCACTTTGCTCAAAATTGAACTGGTGTGTGTGTGTACGTGCGTGAGAGAGAGAGAGAGCCTGAGTGAGCTGCTTCCACAAAATGGTCTCCTTATTAATGAAAAATGTGCTTGAAGTTATTATGTCTTTAATGTTTCTGACTGTAGCAGGTGCTTAGATTTCTATTTTTTTGTTGTTTTGTTTTCTTTATTGTTGTTTTCTCTTCTTTCCAGTAGGCAGTGGTTTTATGGATGTTTGTTTATTTTGTATGTATTTACGTGTGTGTGTGTAGGTCTTCAATCGTCTGTGGTACCCCATTGTACGGCAGGGGGCTCTAGTTGTTCTGTCCCACATGCTGCTGAGCTTCCAGCACTCCCCAGAGGCTTTCCACCTGGTGAGCCACCAGCACATCTCTCTTTCTCTCTCTGATAAACACACTCTTGCTACCTCTCTATGTGCTTTCTCTGAATCTGTTTAAAGCTTTGCAGATTCCTGCTGCAACCGTCTATAACGGTCTTTACTGCACTCACTAAATATTCTGTGTACTGATTTCTGTTAGATATTTGTCTTAGTTATTTCGCTATTTGGTTTATGTCGTACCAAATATTCTCTTTCCACACCTACTGACAGCACTTGGCAACAACAGGACTATTGATTGATTCACACTGGATTTCTCATTTAAGATGACTAATTGTTGTCTGTAGTTAAAGTAGAAAATGCTGATGTGATGAATGAACGTTGATTGATAAGCTGAGCTCAGTGTTCTTGTCTGATCTGTGTCTCAGGTGGTGCCCCATGTTGTCCAGTTGGTCCAGAGCCTGCGAGGTGATGGCCTGCCCACGAGTAAGGCCTTCCTTTTGCAGTTCACAGACCTCATCCACTGCATGATGTACCAGTACTCTGGTTTTCCAGACCTTTATGACAGCATCCTGGAAGTGATCAAAGTAAGGATGCAAAAATCATAAAATGCATTTACTGTCATTTTTGAAGTTGTGTGCTCACCAAACAAGTGCATATTCAAAGCCAGCAATTCAGTGCCACCTTTTGCCAGTGCACTAGTAGGATTGCATGTCACAGTCACAGAACTCATCTTGCAGATAAAACTATAACCTAGACTTGTTCCTGTTTAGGACCTACCGAAGCCTAGTGAGGAGAAGATCAAGCTGATCCTGAACCAAAGTGCCTGGACGTCCCAGTCCAACCTGTTTGCCCCAGGCCTGATGCATCTGCCTGGGAAGTCCGAGACAGGGAAGACTGGCCTTGTTAACCTGGGCAACACCTGCTACATGAACAGCGTCATCCAGACCCTCTTTATGGCCACTGAGTGAGTACTGTTAAAGTCAAAGCAGGATCAGTGGCCTTCAGCTACCAGTAGAAAGGATTTTCATCCTTTCTTTTCCTCTTGTCTTTCTCTCTCTCTTTCTCCAGTTTCAGAAGGCATGTGTTATCACTTCAGATGAATGGCAGCAATACTCTGATGAAGAAACTGCAACTCCTGTTTGCGTTTCTGACTCACACACAGGTGACACAACCATCTTACACAGTACACCTCAAAATATTGCATTTGTTGGATAGCCTTACTATTGTAGTGATGTACTGGATGTGAGCACACAATTCTGTGATTGCATATTGTAGTTGACTTTGCATGTGGTGTTATGATCAGGTTGCATTGTCTCATGTGTAAGCATACAATGGCTCAGAATGCTGCATGATACAAAATGTTGACCAAAAGTACAGGTCCTTCACATTCCTTCTGTTCTTTGTCTCCTGCAGAGAACAGCGTATGCACCCCGCAATTTCTTCGAGGCATCCCGCCCACCCTGGTTCACCGTGGGCTCTCAGCAGGACTGCTCCGAGTACCTGCGCTTCCTCTTAGACCGGTAACCATGGCCATGCTCACATGAGAATCTTCAGCACAGGAATCTGTGAATAGAGAGTATTACTGGCTTTAGACTGTCACTGTCTGAATCCTAATGTCCCCTAAAGCCTTGGGCCCTGAACCCTAAGCGACTTATCTGACATGAATCAAATGCATCTTGGACTGTTTCAGCCTTTTTAGTCCCCACAACTTTTTCCAAGACCTTGGCTTGTAATCACTTATCTGGTGAAGTTAGGGTCACTGTAGTTTCTTTACCATGGGTTTATTGAGTTGCACCTTTTGCCTTACTTTGTATATTGTGTGTTGTTTGCCGTCTTGTTTGGTGCAGCCTACTTTTGTAAAGGGACTTCAGAGCTTTGTCAGGGAAAAAGCTTTTACTTGCTTGGTTACAGGTAGTCTGTGATAGTTGCTGTAGCACTGACAAGTTAATTATCTTGTCTTGTTTGGCCAGTGTGTATACTAGCTGCTCTCAGTGTGAGCTGAAGTTATGCTGTAGTATTTGTGAAATGTCATAATGCAAATAGGAGCCCAAATGTAATGTGTAATTTGATATAGTCATGGTAGTTGTATCTGGTTTTGTCTGTGCTTGTAGGTTACATGAGGAAGAGAGATCCATTCGAGCTCTGTCAGAGGCTAAGCCAAAGCCCAGTGAGGCCCCATCTGACCACTCCACCACCTCTGCTCAAGGACCTGGTGCCTCCCAAACCCCCCATGTTGCTCCTGACGATGCCCTGGCAGCTGACAGGCCCACCCTTGTGGAGCAGATGTTTGGTGGCCGCCTGTCCACAGGTATCCGCTGCCTGCGCTGCCACAGTGTGTCTGAGAAGGAAGAGCCGTTCACCGACCTCTCGTTGGCCTTCTGTCCACCCGATGGCCAGGTCCAGCACAACAGTCCGCCATGCGGCGCAGTCAACGGGGGCGGAGAGAGCGTGCCAGTAGAGATGGGACCCGTGACGCGGGATGGGGTTGGCCCGTGCGTTGCCGAACAACAGAGCCCTCCTCCCCCAGCGGCACGGAACGGGCCGCCCCTGGCATTGCCCGACCTGGTGGACTACCTGCTTGCGCCCGAAATATTGGACGAGGAGAATCGCTACTTCTGCGAGCGGTGTGACTCGCTCCAGCGGGCTGAGCGGGCTGTGCGCATCGTGGCAGCGCCCGAGTACCTCATCCTCACGCTGCTGCGCTTCTCTTACGACGCTGCACTCCAGCTCCGCCGCAAGATCCTGGAGGACGTGCGTGTCCCGCTGCGCATGCGCTTGCCCGTCCACCAGACACATGCGCAGCAGTCTGCCCCTGGTGCTTCTCCTCCTCGCCAACGGGAGGCGTCAGCGCACCCATCCTGCGTGCTGACCGCTACACGCTCACCTGACAGCGGAGAGAACCAGGCCAAGAAGCTGAAGCCTTCGCAGAGAGAGGAGGGGGAGGAGGATGATGAGCATGGGGAGGGAGAGGTGGCTGGTGGGGCACAGAAGACGGGGAGTGGGAGTGCTAATGGAGGCAGGCCTGGGACCGCTGTGTCGAAAGAGGGGCGCGAGGACGGAACCGAGGTACGGACTTATTCGTACATACTGACCTCCGTTGTGATGCACTCTGGGATGTCATCGGAGAGCGGGCACTACTACACGTACGGGAGAAACATGAGTGCCCTCGATTACGAGGATGGCTCCACCAGTATGGCCAATCACCTCTCGCCTCCCAGCGGAGGTCAGAACGAGCTCGGCTCCTGCAGCCAACTGGCCTCAGGCAGCAGCGAGGTGGAAGGGTCACATGACCCGTCAGCAAGGGACTGGATCCTGTTCAATGACAGCAGGGTGACCTACACAACCTTCAATTCAGTGCAGAATGTGACCAGCCGCTTCCCCAAGGACACGGCCTACGTGCTGATCTACCGGAAACAGGGCTCTGGTGGAAACCTCGGGAGTGGCGGAGTCCAGGCCAACGGCCTGAGGCTCGGTATGGAGCCCCCTCTCCAGAAGGAGCTGATGGATGCCATCACCAAAGACAACAAACTCTACTTGCAGGTGGGTGCTCACTGATCAAGGCCTAGCCAGAGTTGCCGAAAATTAGCATGTTTATGTAAACCTAACAGGGAACATCTTTATTAGCACGTCCAGGTGCCCTATTATGATAAAGTATATACCAAAGAATGAGCCTAATGACTTCTTGCAAATCATTCAGCTCCTCCTCCTTTTTTTTCTAAAGCAGACTACCAAGCCTAGCCAAGTTAGAAATGGTATGACCCAAACTTTGAGCTGATACTACAAAGCCTGATTGGGCAATATGCCAGTGGAGTGCATCTACCACAAGAGAATGGTAGGGGGCAGTGTTTCCGTGTTTGGGCAGTTGAAAAGGGCAGTGTGGAATGATTTGTGTTTACTCATCGCATCTCATCCAAAACAAAATGCGGAATCTGTGATATTGCATTTCTGTTAGTAAGACTACTTGGAATCAAAGAATTAGGAGTGCTAGTTATCATTCATTGCTTTGTAGTTGTCAGGGTTTTGCCACAGTCACCACAGCAGCAGCAGCTATTCCTTCTGCAAACGTAATTCTGTCCCTCTTCATATTCACCTCACCACCTCATGTATATGCATGACTATGGCCTAGTCGCAGTGTCTTGTCTTTGAGTCAGGAGCATTTGTTGATGTTTGTCCTACTGGTTGTTGTCCACAGGAGCAGGAGCTGACGGCGCGGACACGGGCCCTGCAGGCTGCCTCGGCCTCCTGTTCATTCAGGCCCAACGGTTCTGATGACAACGAACCCCCTGGGAGCTGTGGCCCATCTGGTGGTGGTGGAGGAGGAGGAGGAGGAGGAGGTGGAGGCTTCAACACTGTCAGCAGGCTGGTGTTCTGAGAGCCATGAATGGATGCACACACATCACAGACTAGCTGGGACACACTGGACTCCAATACGTTCTCACTGGACCCAGCATTTTTGTTTTGGTTCCTTGCTGGGCGGTCGGTCAAATGACCCCTGACCTCAACCTTGAGTGCCATGATGGACTCCTTAACTATACTCTCTCACCCCTCCTGTTGCTCTAGAGTGCATGTGTTTCTCATACTTCCTCCCTTTGCTCTTTCAGGAAAAGTTCAACCCTGTTACATGCAAAGTCAACTTATTTGTTTTTTCAAGAATACTGATATCACAGGGAATGACATTTTACAATGCAATAAATCTGTGCATTAGGATACAATGCAACTAAGATCTCTGAAACATCATGATACATGATACTTTGTTCATCCTCAGAAATAAATAAGGCATTTTATGATATTTTAATGATTGTTTATTATAAATCACAAACATATAGGTGTGTGTTTCCTAGGTCCCTTCTCTTGGGGGGGTCACATTTACACTAATTTTTTACTTGCTGCAAATGTAATCGATACTTTGAGATGTGTTTGATTTGGTTACCATTGCAACACTAGAAAAGTAAAGGTAAATTACTACATATGACAAACTACATGCCAAAACTGTGACACCAAATACAGTATGTTTTAGAATAAGCGATTATATTAGGCCTACATTTGAGGTAAAACTTGAGAAAGACTTGATTTGCAAATTAGATTTTTAAATGATCTCAGTCCCTTTAAAAGAACACAAATTGGACGTAAGATGTTTGTCTGGATATGAATTCTGATGGTTTGGGGTGGTTATGTATATCTGCTTAGCGCTCCTAAATTATTTCTTTCAGGGAGTTTTGTTTTTAGTATTCTCCAATTTTCCGTGCCTTTCCATGCCCTTATTCAAGTGAGTTAACGGGATAGGTATGATCTAGTGCAAAATGACGTAAATGGTTACATGAAAAAAAATAAACTCTGGCTTTTGGTGTACAGTGTTGATATTGATCAACTTTTTCTTTTTAAAAGATAGATGTAAAGCTCCATACAAATGTGATTATGTCCTGTATTCAATTTCTTGTACACACACATACACACCCCTCATAATTCTTTTTCTAATGTCCTTTGTGCTGTGGTCTCGCTACTGGTTGCAGACCACAGATCAAAGAGCACTTAAAAGGAATGCCAAGACAAGATGCTGTGCTCTCGACATCACCCAAGCTTTTATAAACCAGAAAAAAATTATTTTAACACAAATCAAAAGTGAATGAATATGATACTAACTCAAGACTTGAGTTTTTGAAGGGTCAAGACCAAGAACGTTTGCTTTTAATGCAGTTGAGACCATGACCATGATGTCATTAGATTTAATATCAACCAGTTGATATTCAACAGTTCACGAAATTGGAGAAATAATTTAAATAAGGCATCTTGCATTTCAACTGTTCCTTAAATGTGAGCTGTTCTTGAGCAAGTGCATTACTAAGTTGTTCTAGATGTACAATCCAATATTTTGGATCAAAAAGACCAAGCCAACCTTTCCTCCAACCCAGGATTGTGGAGCAGAGTGGCCTCTAAGATCTGCTTACCTTGCAAAACTAGGATTAAATGTTTCCTGTATTACGATTAATGCTGCAGGATTTTGGACCTATCGGCAGTATCACAGAACTCACACAGAGTCCACACCATGATGCATGACCGTTGAAAACATCAAGCCTTATAACAGATGTGTTTTCAGATGTGCCTGTTTGTGATTTTCAAGCAGCTAGGGGCAGTATTACTGATCTGGCAACACTGAATGCCATATTATTACTGTGTTTAGAACTGTGAATAGAAGAATATTGTCCTTCAATTCAGGTTGCCAGTGGACTTCATGTTGCTTGTGGACTCCCAGTAACATCAGTACTATGTCACATATCCAGGCCTGTTTGTCATTTCCAAGCAGCTGGGGCATTATTACTGATCTGGCAACACTCACTCACATTCACCCATCACCAGACCATTAGTGTCCCAGCACTGCATGTTCTGTGGGCTGCCCTGACTGTGGAGCGCTGCTCTCCAAGACCATTTCTATTTTGTAAGATCAATGTCTCTCAATTATTCAGCAGTGGGGACTTATGGGTTTCCTGCTTCACCATTTTGTAAGGACACATCAGCCCTGCCATTAAAAGTGTAGTCTGCCATCTTTTGAATCCCATTTATACTTTCTGTCAGATTCAGTGCATTTCTTGTCACAGTCCTCTACTTGTCAACTACAATCCTGATGGCTATGCTATGAAACAGTGAAAACGGACCTCTAAAAAACACACCCAATCCAATCCAACAGTCCAATAATCAGAGTTTTAAAAGTGACATGTTATTTTTAGATCAGTGGTTACTTCTGAAGTAACCCTCTCTTCATTGGCTCCTGTGTCAGTACACATGGTTAAGTAGTGGCTCAGACAGACTCACAAACAATCCCAGTCAAACAACTCTGTGTCACAGCAGCAGGGAGACAGTGAAATATGGTTTCTTTCCAGCAGCGTTTTTTTGGTGTGTGTGTGTGTATGAATATATGATTTCTCAGTTGGTAAATTATCACTATAGGGTTATATATATATATATATATATATATATATATATATATATATATATATATATATATATATATAGAGAGAGAGAGAGAGAGAGAGAGAGAGAAATCATACATTTATACACACACAAAAAAAAGGTTGCTGGAAAGAAACCATATTTCACACAAAAAAACACACACACACACAATATTTTTTTTTTATTCCCATTGAAATCCCTATAGTGATCATTTATCAACCGAGAAATCTCTGTCTGATTTCCACATTCTAAAACGCTACTCACCTGCGTCTTAATAAACTAACTAATAAACTTTTGATGATGGATTATGGAACTCGAGAACCTAGGAGGAAAGTTTAACTAAAATGTGTGGTCGGAGATTTGTGCTCTCCTTTGAATTACGTCCTTCAAATTATATTCATATAACTCTGAAGGTGCCAAATTAAGATATAATTCCTAAAGAATGTCAGAAAAATTAAACACTGCCAATACAAATAAATAGGACAGTAGTTTATTGTTGGAGTTACCAGATAATAATATTTTGTTAAATAGCAAATAGCAAATACAAGGTCAGACCACACTGTTGCTGTCCGTGTAGAGCACACTGGCTTCTAATAAACTAACTTCTAGTACTGATTTATTGCGCGCCGAGCCGCTCCAAACTTGAGTACACTTGCGTAATGGAGATTTGTGCTGAGTAACGTTAAGTTTGAAGACTACATTTCCCATAATGTAACGCCCCTTGTTTTTTCTTCTTGCACGCCACCTTCTCTCTGCCTCCATGGGCTGAAGGAGGCTGAGTTTAGGGAAAGTAACGACGTTCCCGCTTGTCAATCATAAGGAACCGAAGGGAGCGAAACTAGGAGGAAGGCCGGCGAAACAAGTATTTTAACAATTGTAATGTACAGCTTGTGCATCGATAATGGAAGTCAAGGCTGTGGAGAATCGCCATCCTGTTTCGGGAGGAAAAATTGATTCGACTAAGAAATAAATCAGATAAAATCTTTTCAGTGCACGTCGAACTTGGCGAATGTCAATCGCAGCTGAATGTAGCTGTCGTCCCTGCCTTGAAAACGAAAACTGGGGTTGTTCCTCCCAGATAAGTGTTTACATACAGAGTGTAAACACTTCAGTCGGCATATTTCAGCATATAATAGGTGTTTTGGATTCAACTTTTGCCACATTTTCCTACTCGACAAGGGGACTTCAGGGGAGTTTGTGCCCTCAAGTGTCGCTGTTGGGAGTCACTCATACAGAGTGGACCGCCGTGAGAGAGGGAGGAGTGACGGTATTTATCGCTGTTACTTTTGTAAAATTTGATCTGAACGCAACATTGTTACTCTTTCATCAGTCTAATTTAACATGCGTCTGTCTCATTCACAGGTCCGCGTCTGAAACTTACAACACGAACCTCTCCACGGCACAAAAAAAGAGGGAGAAGATGAGTGGAGGAGATGTTGTGCATTCGGGGTGGTTGAGAAAGTCTCCACCAGAGAAAAAGTTGAGACGTTATGTAAGTATTGCTTTATCTAACCTAACCCGAATACATAACGATTACTGTAATCGCTGAGACTAACCACACTGTTATGCAAATAAGCTATCCACTTTCGAATACCCGTCATTTGGAATGCGGTGATTGGCAGTGTAGCCGACAGGCTAGCTGTGGTATCTGCTGACAACTACACAATTGTAGTTAGCAGAGCAGTGTTGTAGTCAGGGACAAAGGTGGGAGTAAAAAATTGTGGACTTTGACAATATCTCCACTGAGTCTCCCTCTTGATTTTCATGCAAATTCTTGGTATTGTTGTGTTCCATTCCTACAGTCCTAAATTTGCACGACACGCATTCCACAGAGAGGGGGACACTTAAAAAAGGCTTGTTTGTGTAGTCATGGTTAGTTTCATCCTACACGACACGCCTCCAAATATTCATGTGAAAAAAGAAACTATACAAGCAGTTTAGTTCGTTTATACTCGGCTTTAGTTTTAAGTTGGGTTACTCTGTTTGTCGACTCGTTGTGTTTAGGATCATAGACTTTTACACGGGTTTTCGTTTGGAATCAGGCGCGCCAAGGAATGCGGCCATGGCTAGCCCACCTTGTCCTTTAATGGAATGCGGCTAACGTTAGTGCTTGCGTTTTGTTCTGCGCAGAGGGCTACAGGAACAGTTCTTCGAAACTGCAGAAACGGGTCACCTTATTTACCTTTAGATTAAACCTCCAATGTGTCTCTGTTGTCAACCTCAAGCCACGGGTAAAGGGTTAGTTCTCTGAAGACTAATGAAACTACTGTAATAAAAGTAACACACTTTATCTGCTGGTCTGTTGGTTTGATGTATCTTCCCACACCAAAAACATCCTAAAATGTCACTGTCAGAGATTGTGGCTTTTGGTTTTTCTCTGTGGCTGATAGTTGTTTTTTGTGACTCCTGCAGTTGTATTTTCTGAGTTTGGGTGTCTATCCTCATCAGTCTATAACTGCATCTGAATGAGTGCACCTGTTTCCACTGCCCACATATCAACATAGTGTTCTGGTATCATTTGGTTATGGTAGAATTGACAACCTTGGTGCAATGAAATCACCCTCAGTTTAATCATTTATGGTACAACCTGATGTAATCTCAATCAATTTAAGTTATTTTGATGACCATACCTATTTGTAAGGCATAAACTATCAGTTCAGTTTGGATATTGGAATTTTCAGAGAACAGCTGTGTTGTATTATGTCTCTTTTTCAAACAGTTACAGAATATTATTTAAAAAGTAGAACTATCGCTGATATGTAAGTCAGGTTGTCACAGTGCCACTGATGGCTAACTGGCAATGATTGGTCCAGTTATATTGGGGTTTTGTAGATCAAGCTTCTGCGCACTGCAGCACACTAACAACATGTATCTCTGTTTGCTATGAGAACAAGCTCCTTTGGACCACTTGCATTAGCCAGAGGAAGCCTCAGCAAGGGGGCATGTTTTCACAAGTACTCAAGTTCTCTGTCTTTGGCATGCACTCTCTCTCTCTCTCTCTCTCTCTCTCTCTCACTCACACACACACATATCAACCTTCTTTCACATAGTCATACATATGATTATTGACTAGAGTTGACTCTCACTGCATCTCTCAATCTTTTTTTCTTTATCTTCTCTGATGCAGAAACAACTAGTGCCTGCCAAGATGAGTGCTTGGTTCCTCATTTGAATTTAGTTGCGTTGGGAAAACAGGTTTAAAAAAAGCCTTTGTGGTTTGTTGTTGTCTTTGTGGTTTAGGAACGGGAGGTTTCTGGGAAAGCTGGTGACTGCCTTAGCACACAAGTCTGTGTCCCACACACACATGAAGTCACGTCAGCAACACATACACATAGACAAACATGTCTACAATGCACACAAACACACACACACACACACATACACCTACGTCACGTTGCATGAGGACTGCGACCAAAGTTCTTTTCATTCCCCTCTCGCTGCTAGGGGTGTCCAGCCCTCTGGTCTGATTAGTATTTAAGCCGTAAATCCTGTGTGCTGGTCCGATGTAACCAGCGGGTGAGAGGTGGAACTTTGCCTCCACACTCACCATGAAGCAGGTACCTCACTTCCTGGACTGAACACCCAAATGAGTTGCACATTTTATCGGAAATCAGTTATTCGCCACAGAGTGTTTGGTTAGGCATGATGACCCAGAGGGCTTTGGATAGCTAGGTAGGTATGTGATTTATCAGAGCATGCTGCTGATAGTTCCGCAGCCATGTGGTGGTGCTCTGAAGAACACTGCGCTTGACTCTCTCCCTGAGTCAATCTGTTTGTTTTTGTCTGTCTGTCTTTCCCGCTCTGTTCATCTCTTCCTCCTGGTCCTAGTCTGATGAACACAGGTTTTCTAAAGAAGATCATACTCTTACCCCTGGGATGTATTGGTGTGGGAGTAGGTGTGGAAGTGGTCATGTGCATGGACACACACACACACAGACTATCTTAACCACTCACATCTCGTAAGCAAAACCACATGCACCTGTTGTTACCAGCAACAGAATAGTCATTAGATACATACACATTAGATACACACACACCCTGTTGTACTCCCGATGCCTGATGTGAGGTCCCTGAGATTCTGCTGGCCTTCTCTTGTTGTCCATCCATGGCTGTGTTTGTGGCCATTTGAGTGAAGGGAAAAAGGTGCTTACACAACATCAGTGCTGTATTCACACTGGTGCTGCATGTGGACTCATCAGTGCAAGGCCATTATAATAGACTTGCTTTGCAGAATCATAGAGCATAGTCCACCCACTCTCTATGACCTGCACAATTAGACCCGTACCCTCAAATGGTCGGGAATGTTCCACTTCTTTAATTAGTACTACCATTTTGTGTCTTTCCTACTCGAGCTGGGAGGGAGGAGATTGTCAAGGTTATGCAGTGTTTGTGTGCGTGTCTATGTGTGTGTGTGTGTGAGATAGAGACGGAGAGAGAGTGCGTGCGTGTGGCTCTGTGTGGATTTCTGTATTGGAACAAAATGAAAAGTCGAATGAAGGAAGTCCGTTGATGAGAAATCCTAAGTCAGAGGTTCTCTGAATTCAGTGTTTTGTGCCATAAAGTAACGCACGAGGACAGATAGCTTGCAAAGGCAGACAAAATGAATACCTTTCTCTCACACACACACACACACACACACACACACACACACACAGAGTGCTTTTCAAGTGTTTTTCACTTTCAACATATGCACACTCACACACTCTCTCTCTCGTCTATTGACACTGTCTTTTTTCACTAGATCTTACAGCGCGATTGAATGTGAAAATACATGCAGGGGTTGAAAATCTCTTCTTTTCTCTCTTAAGTGCACACACAGTGATTTGTGCTGCAACAGTTTAACCCTTTCCTGCCCCCTGTGCTGCTCAACCCAAATGTTACCACTGGCGTGGGGGCTGAATGAACCAGAGCCTCCTCTATTCTGCCATAGAGCAGACAGTGGAGCCCCAACCCTTCAGTTTCCCCAGTGACAAGGTTGGACTGGCAACACACAACCAGTCCAGGTATAGCTTAACCAGGGTTGTGGTGCTGTAGTGGATAAGGAACCTGTTTAGCATGCTAGAAATTGTGGGTTCCCGGCAACTAGCATGCTTACCCTAAATTGCTCTCATGTAATTGATAGTTGACAACTGTGTCACTTTGGATAAAAGCGTCTGCTAAATGCATAAATTTAACCGTGATTTGTTTTGAAAAGTCACAGAGCAACTTGTTTGCAGACCCTCATCATAACAATCTACCCTGTGTGCTATGAATAATTGGTGCCAAATAACTCTTTTTCAAGCTAAGAAATACACATGAGGAATGAGTAAGTATGCATATTAGTAAGTCCAATCAGATAAACAGGATCACTGTAGCAAAGTTGACAATTCAGCACTTATGTTCCCCCTCAGCATCACATGGGATTGCTCACCACCGCTTCCCTCTTTGCGTACCCATTTAGGAAGAGAATGAAGCCCACAAGTGCACATCACTGCGATGAGTGTGTATCCGCTCTCATTCTCTGACGCTCTTTTTGTCTGCTTTTGGACAGATGCACGTTCCTCTTTTTTACTCTGCCTACATAGTCGGATCCTATTTCCGTTGTTATTTTTACTCTGATTTATCATTTCAGCAGACTGTGAAATACTAATACTTTTGTAATGTAGAATGATGTAGAATACTTCTGAAACTCATACACAGCGAGACCCAAATTCTTTTAGTTCTTTTGATCCGTAAAGCTGTGTTGGGTGCTCATCGTTTTAGATGACTTGGTGTGGAAGGTATAATGACTTTAGCCATGTTGTTATTGTTATTGCTTATGTTGACTGGGTGTCCTGTCAGCTGGAGTGGGATGAAGACTTGGGCATTGGCTCGTTCCAGTTCCTCCCATTGAGCAGGAAATGGAGAGCTGGGTTGGGCTCCCTGATTTTCCCAGGCAGACAGGGCTCTGTCCAGCTCAGCAGAGGGGAAGGAGCTGAGTTTTAGGAGGCTGGCCCTCAACCACACCAAAGGAGAAAGACTATAAGCCCTTAGGGTCCTAGCCTCCCTGTCTCCTGTCTTTCTCTATGCTTCCCTCTCTCTCTGCTTCTCTTTCTTTCTCTCTTTCTCTCACTGTGTGTCAGTCCATCTGTGTGCCCATCATTTCTTTTTCTTTTTCTCTCTTTTTCTCTGATGTCTTTGCTTTGAAGTTCTCTCTGTGCTTCTTTCTGGCTGTCTCCTTTAGTAGGGCAAGGGGCATGGTGACTACACATCGTACTCTGCTCATTGTCATCTTAGAAAACATCTCTCTCTCTCTTTCTTTCTCTCTCTCTCTCTTTTTCTCTCTCTTCCTCCCCCTCTCTATCTCTCTTTTCACTTTCTTTATTTCTACTATCTCTTTCTCCTTTGAAATATCCCTGAGTTGTTTAGCATACCCACAAACTTAAGTGCTATTTCATAATGCTGTGCTTCACAGGCATCATTGCTCAGGTTTTTCCTTCTTGAAGCCTTGATGGCTTGTGAGTGTGTGTGCATCTGTGTCTGCGTCTATGTCTGCGTCTAAGTCTGCGTCTAAGTCTGCGTCTAAGTCTGCGTCTAAGTCTGCGTCCAAGTCTGCGTCCAAGTCTGCGTCCAAGTCTGCGTCCAAGTCTGCGTCCAAGTCTGCGTCTGCGTCTACGTCTACGTCTACGTCTTAAAAAACACTTCTGATCACGTGCGTGTACACAGTCTGTATCCTTAATGAACACTCCAAATGGGCCCAAACAAAAAGACATCATTTAAAGGTGCTCTGTCCTGCTGTGTATGTGTGGTGTGGGTTTGTTTTATTAAAGGCATGGTGTGTGGGCTGTGCTCAGTTCATTAAATCTGTTTAGGCAGCCATGGGCCTGATGGCCTGGGCCACCTCCCCGTCCACCCTCAGCCATGGCGTTAGTCTCTGAACAAATAAAGAAACAAGCAAGAAATAAGAAACAGACTAACAATGCTGGAGAACAAGCAAGTGCTTGTGTCGTCATGATCGGCTTACTAAGCTGCCCGTGCTTCTTCTGTGCCTCAAGCTGCTTGGGCACTTGTTGGCTCACGTGAAATACCCCCAACCACCCACCACTCCCCCAAAACCACATCCTTCTCTCCAGTGGGATTGTGCAGTTAGCATGCCCGACTCTGGCCTGCAAATGGATGGCCCCTGTGCTGTAATCAATTATTAACCTTCTATTACAAATAAGAGAAAAAAAAACTTGCAGCAATCATGAAAAATTCATGCAGGTCCCATTCTCCAGTGGTTGTCTTAAGCACCCTTTGTCTGAGGTGAACCTGATAGGGTTGGTGTTGTGCCTCCACTCACAGGCTGTCTGGAGAAGACACACAAGTGTAAGTGTGTGTGTATGTATGTGTGTGTGTGTGTGTGTCACACTGGGTGAGTAATGGGTGTCTGCATCTTGCTTTGGCATTTCAGCTAAGTGATAAGCATACATATTCATACCTCTCCACACACACTACACACATTAACATAGCATGGTCTAATAATGTAGTGAAGTCCAGGGATGATTCTAACCACACTATCGCACTGCACTCTGCACACAAACTGTTCCTGTCACTACCATATAATACCATACCATGCTATGTAACTATGGTACCAACTGTCCCTGTTTCTACCTTAGAAGGGGCACTACAGGATGAATTGTTTAGCTTGATAACTGTGTTTAACATTGGCCTCAGTGTTAAACATTACAGCTTAGTGCAGCATGCAGTCCATTAAATATAGTTTTTTTTTAAGAGTAAGCATCAACAGTACAGTGTTTATGAGTTTATTTGATATGATATATAGGTGTGCATATGTAGCACAAGCTAAACGTTTTCCTAGACCATGGTGTCAGAGTGCTTTGGGAATATATTATATTAGATATATAATAGATGTATGAATATTTAAGATGCCATTCCAGACCCTTTTTTGTGGACAGACTTTGCACTTCCATTTGAGTGCTTGTTTACACGGCACAGGATGTTGGTTGTGTTGAGCTGAAGGGGTTGTTTTGGAAACTCAAGCCCTGTCTGGAACAATAGAATAACCACAGTCACAACCTCCGAGGCCATTCCAGCATAGCACAGGGGAGAGAGAGAGAGGCTTGGCGTGCTCCTGACATTTTTCAAGGCATCATGTGAATGCTCCTGGTCTCCAGGGAGATGATGGAACAGTCACTAGCTCAGGTGGTTTTCCAGTGGTCGCTCACTCCGTGTCCATCTGCCTCTGTCCACTGCTTACTCATCCTCTCCTCAACTCATAACACTCGACCTCACGTTACACCTCTTATGTCCTCCTCTCTCTAATTACCAAATCTCTGTCAGTCGTTTTTCCTTCTGTCTCTGTGGTTATCTTTGTCTCCTCTTTTCTGTCAGCCCACTCTAGACTTCACTCTCTCTTACTGACAGACCTACTGTCCCTTTTGTCCTCTCGTCTCTCAACTCTCAATGGCCCACTTCCTGTCAGACCCACACTCTGTGTGTGTGTGTGTGTGGTGGTCTCTCTGGTCCCTGCTGCCTCTGCATGGATGTTCAAAGTGTTTAGAGAGGGAAGCGAATGGTCTCTCTCTCTCTCTTTCTCTCTCTCTCTCTCTTTCTCTCTCTCTCTCTCTCTCTCGCCTGATTTGGTTTTACTAGAGCGATGGTGTGTGTTTAGGATTCCAGCGGTGGGAATGAAAGCCGCTATTACAGCACATTTCCCTTTCTTCTCTCTCTGTGTCTGCAGTGTGTATGAACATGCACGTACCACGCACACACATGCACACACATGCACACACACACGCACACACTCTTCCTTTCTCCTTAATCCCCACCCCAAAACGTGCGCACACACACACATATCCATCCATCCTCTTCCCTGAGATTCCATTTGGATGCTGTTATATCTGGAACAGCTTCTCATTCAGGCACTTTTCTTGTCTGTCTCTCAGTGTCTGTCCTGTTTCTATTTCTTATTGTGGCTGTAGAAATGTTGCTGCTTTGACAAGCCCAGTTAGTGCTGTGGACATAGCGCTACACACACACACACACACACACACATACACACACACACACTGTTGTATCCAGTCACTTTGCAGTTTTTCCGACTATTTGCAGGTCTCATGTGGGTCGCATGGGTCTGATGTCACCACCTTTACATCTTCTGGGGTTCTGGCAAAAAGTAACACGGATGCCTAAGATCACAGTCTCTGGGTCAGTCACCACAGGACAACTCATGGCCTGTGTGTGTGTGGGTGTGCGTGTGTGTTTGAGAGCCTTCACAGATCATGAAAGACACTGCTGGGATGACCTCAAGGCAAAGGTTCTTCCGGCTTTGATAGTTTGATTGTTACAAGTTTCATGTGACCTGCTTGGCTATAAGGATGTGATGTGGGTCATGTAACACTTAAAAACATACCCTGGTTATGCCCTCTACTGCATCCTCTGGAGAATGCACCCAGTTTAAGTCTGCACCAGCGGTGTAAAACAAGTTGACGGCTTGTCATTTTCCATGACACAAGGTACTCTATTTTTGTCCATAACAGAGGCACACTGATTGACGATGAATGTTTTGTGCATGAGGGTGCTACTCTGTACACAACACAGCTAGCTGCGATGAACCCCACACCCTCAGAGAATGCATAGTCTGACTCATCGAAAAACCTCCCCGCGGCGTCCCCGTAACACCCTCACAATGCCCCTGCTGCGATTAGGTATGGAGGTGATGCATTATAGAGGTATGTGCAAGGCCTGCTGAACTATGCCAGGAATGCGGCGTGCACAGAAGCGCCACTTGGATTACACGCGCTACAGATAGCAGCTGCGGCTTTCCATGTGCACACACAGACCACCACTGCAGAAGTCTGACAGCCACTCAAAACCGTCCCCCCCTCTCCCCCACGCCACTACTCCTCTTAAGGAGAACAGACTCCTGACTTGGCACAGGCACAGAAGTTGTTTTTTTTTTGCTATCCAGATTTGAAGCAGTAAAATGGCTCTGCTGGACTCCCAGGGAAAGCATGTCGTTGGCATGAGCAGAGACCACAGCCGCTTGGCCTAAAGCAGCTGTTCGGCTCCATGAAATGACAATAAATAAATGCTGGGATGGGGAGCAGGTGGAGCGGGATACAAACTTTGAAATCGGTGTTCATGTGGGGCCACAAACATTGGGGGCTGTTGAGATCCCATGTACTGTGGGAGAGGCAGGCGGGCTGAAACACACACACACACACACACACACACACACACACACACACCCTCGTTCCCAGCATGCTCTTGGCAGGCGGCAGCGGGAAGGAATGCAAGCCTGACTGAGGCCCCTCTCCACCCTTTCCCCCAACCCCCTCATCCTTTGTTTCTCTACCCCTCTGTCCCTCTCATGATCTCTCTCTCTCTCTCTCTCTCTCTCTGTGTCCATTTATCCCTTTTTCTCTGTCCACCTCTCTCTCTTTCTTTCTCTCTCCATTCTCCCTTTTCCTCTGTCCCTATCTCCCTCCATATCTCTCTTTCTCTGGTGCTGTATGAAAGGCGTGGTTGTGCTCCATTGGCGCCGGTGAAAGGCTCAGCTCAGCTCAGAGCGGCGGCCTCTTCCTGCTCTCCCCTCTGCTCAGGATCCGCTGCTGCTGCTCCTGCTGCTGATGGCTACCAGATGACTGGAGGGAGAAGAGAGGCCGAGGCAGAGGACTCAAACCAGCTCTCTTTCTCTCTTTGATATCTGTAGACATGGCTGAATCCTAATGTCCTCTCCACTTCCTGACTCCTGCTAATAAAGGCTTTGAGGGCTTAAGCCTTTGAGTTTTGGGAGGGGGATACATTGGAATTTAGACATTGTCTTCCTTTTCTCCTCATCCCCAATCACTTCCTCACTTTTCTTCATTGCAGCCTCTGTACACTCTCTCTCCTGCTCCTCCCTTGTCTGTGTTGCTCTCTCTTTCTCGGAATGTCTTTCTCTTTCTCTCTCTCTCTGTCTGCCCTCACTCACTAGCCCTAGCAGCATGTGTTGTACAAAGATCAAGAGGTTGTGAGACCACATGGAAGCAGTCACATGACTGCCAGCAACAACAACAACAAACTTTTTCCGTCATTTTTTTTTCCTCACGATTAAGGAATGCAAACATGGAGGGAAAAAACAACCCTTAAGTTAAGTTAAATTAGATCATTTTGGCAGATTTTTATACTCTTGTTTTCTCTAAGTAGCTGTAGCGATCAGTGCTCTGGCGAAACATGAAGTGTTAAACAGAGATAGAAACTGTATTTTGCGCTGTAACCTTGGGACTTTTAAAGAGTTTTTGGATTCAAATGGTGTTGGACTAGAGTGGACGCTCATTTTATATTGGATGCATGTATTAAATCTGATGGATGTGCCTAGTGGATGAGATTTGTGTAGCCTGTAGAGTGAAGTTGTGCATTGCTTGTCTTTCAACGTCTGCCTTAATTACTCTGTGTGTGTCTCTGTGTGCTCGATGTTAGTGTGTGATGGACACAGTGTGAGTGAGGGTGAGAGTGACAGGAGAGGATTCTGTGCAGGCAGGCAGGATGCCGCCACGCCTGGCTGCAGCGTATTAACCACTGTAAACCCTCAGTGCCACACTTTAATACTCCACTGTCACTGATTTACAGCCGTCTTAATTCACTGAGAGCAAAATAAACTCGCTCACCCCAGACGATACACACATAAACATACCCACATGGCACACACATACACACACACACACACACAAACCCCACCCTGCTTCCTGAAGAGGGTTGTGGTAGTTGTGAGGCCTGTGTGTGAATCTTTGATTGTGCGTGTGCCTGTTGCCTCTATTTATGCAACACTGGGTGTTTATGTGTGTTGTGCCCTGACCTGTGTCAGTGTGTTTTACTTGCTGTACCTGGCTTGTAAGTGTGTATTCTAGCACTCATTTATGGCTTTGGTTGTGTGTCCACGGTGCCAGTGTGTGTGCGCATGTGTGCACGCGCATGTCGTGGCATGTCTGTTTGCGTGTATATTTTTACGATCGTCCGAAATGCCCGGCTGGCATATCTGCTCTCTTTTGGCCGCGTTTCACCTGTCGTGGCGCACACATGTAAACAACACTTGGTGAAAGGCAGACATGCGATCGCTCTGCCTTGTAGCTCGCTTACTGCCTGACTGTCTGCCTGCAGCCGTCCTGCACACACCCAGCCTATTTTGGAGCTTCTTGTGTGCTCTGGTTTAGAGGTAGTGGGTGTGGAGTGTGTCTCCTCCTGAAGTAACTCACCCATTGTATAGCAGAATAGCAACTGCAAATGATTTTTTATAGTTCCTTTTCGGCAGTCCTCAAAAGTGTTGCTCTGGGGTGTTGGGGTGTTCCTCAATTGCTGTGTGTTTTTGGGCTCAAACTTAATACTCTGCGGTGCATTGGCTCATTGGTCACTTGCATTCGGGCTGTCATGCTCCGTCCGTCATATTGGGCCTTTCTGCTTTCTGGCTGCTCCCACAAGCCCTCTGTGGGTTTGGTTTGTTTCCGCGCTGTTGTCTGCTCATGGTAGACCTTAGTTTATGCCAGTGCTTTGTGGGGAACTTGCTTTGAGACAAAATTAGGTCTGAAGTGGAAGGCAACTCTTTTGTTGCTCTCCTCTGGTCACACTGTTATTCAGCTGTAGTCTCAGTTCCACACTCACTCACACACACACACACACACACACACACACACACACACACACACACACACACACACACACACACACACACACACACACTCAGCTGGAATGCATCATGGCGGCACGGCAGAGAGAGAGAGGGCGGCGGTGTGGAGGATGGGGAGGTCAGCTGGAGACAAGCTGTGAAATGCCGCTGCCTCCCTGCGTCATTTCTCAGGTTACTGTAAGCCTGCCTGGGTCCTGCTGCCCCCACATCTCAACCCACACCCTAGATCTGTGTGTGTGTGTCTGTGTCTGTGAGAGAAAGAGAGCAGAGAGTGCAAGAGTGTGGGAGAAACAGACTGAAATTGTGTGTGGGGTGTGTGTGTGTGTGTGTGTGCGTGTGCGGTGGTAGAGAAGGGCAGTTCTCAGTGACAGTCCCCTGTGAGCTCCTGTGGCTGTGGTCCCTGATTGCATTAAGAGGCTTCTGCTGCTCGGCTCGATATCTCCAGCCTGGCCCCAAGCCAGAGAAGAGCTACACTTTTGTGAGTGCGTGTGTGGAGGAGAGAGACAGAGGGAGGGAGTCATATGCACACACACACACACACACACACACACGTTCCACCAGTGTAGACCCTGCTGTGTGTGAAGGCAACAGTCGGACATGAGGACTGGGTTGAGCTGGGCTCCCGCTCCTCGCTTCGTAGAGAAACGCTCCTCAATGCTTCTTTGACCCGGACAGTGAACTTTCCCTCTGCCAGCTTCACCTGAAACTTTCACAACTCCTCACGTGCTGGGCATTTTACATATTTAAACCAGAGTCAAGGTTTGTATCCAACTCTTCTTGTTTCAAGTACATAACTGTTTGTGTGGATGCATATACAATGTGTAGGGGACGTTGGGGTGGTAGAGTACTTAGTACCT
Source organism: Tenualosa thibaudeaui (assembly GCA_027481765.1). Taxonomy (NCBI): domain Eukaryota; kingdom Metazoa; phylum Chordata; class Actinopteri; order Clupeiformes; family Clupeidae; genus Tenualosa; species Tenualosa thibaudeaui. Next base: position 8,918,576 of record JAIFZK010000017.1, on the reverse strand, counting down.
CACTACTAGTGACACAATTTTATATAGTTTTAAAGAAATTACTTCTCTGAAAAAGTTGTTTGTGTGAACGGGATCTAGCTGGCAGATTACTGGTTGTGTCAGTAGGAGGTATTATGGTATACAGGTGTCAGCTGCTGGCAGGTGCTCAGGGGGCTGCGTCTCCCAAATTGTTGACTTCATGCTTTAGTATAAACATACGGTGCCTTGGATGGCTGTGATCGCTGTACTCATTTGTGTGTTGATGGCCGTCACGTCATTCACAAGACTTCTTTTACATCAGTTCTGACTAAGTCACATCACTCACATTTTTTGGAGCACTGAGCAACAGGTCTTCTCTGATCAAGTCTGGAAGTTGGAAATGGTTCTGTAATATTCCTGCACTAAGTTGATAAGGTGATCGTGGTAAGGTGTGAAAACATCATTATGTCCTGCTGTTTAATGAAAGTAGGCTACATAAAGTAGGTTTAAACAAGTAGCTATATTGACTGGGCAAATAAGGGGCGGAGCTGTGTCCACATCTCCAACGGCAGGCTCCGTTTTGTTGAGCTGGAACGTTGAGTGGGACAGATCTGCGTGAGTACTGCCTCCACCTTCGAGGGACTTTTGTCCACACACTCCTGTGTGACTACTTCAGTGTGTCCATACTAACAGTGTGTCCACATACTAACACTCACTGTCTGCTGTAGATAGAAAAAACAATTACAACTGCACATGGCAACTGTTTTCTAAATAACAGAAAGGATTCCTTTTCATGTCCTTTACATGGGATTGTAAAGCCTAAATGTACCAGACTTTATGATCATAAGCATGTAAATTTGAGAGTGTCATTGATTTATGGGCTACAGACTTCCTTTGCTGTATACCCCTTAAAAGAACCCATAAACTTTCCACTTGGAAATCAAACTCTGATAAGTGTTCTCGTCATCTTTTTTATTTTAATTTTTAACTTGTGAAAAAGAAGAGGAAATGTCTCCACACTCCAGTTTTTAACTTATGTTGAACTCAAATCTTCAACTTATGTTGAACTCAAATCTTCAACTTTTAATGTATTATCTAATTTTGTGCTCTAAATAGGACCTTCAGGCTCGCTAGGGCTTCTGCTTTTTTTTTTTTTTTTGAAAGAAGGTTTCTTAATTCAGAGGGCAGCTGAGTGACAGGGCAGTCAGACAGGAGGCGGTCTCCGAGCTCTGCTGGTGCGGGACGGACTGAGCGGCTGCTGCCTGGCTGGGGCTGGCGGGCCAAACCGTCGGCCGCTAAAAAAAGGAGAATTGTCTGGGCCTACAACACTCCAGCTCTGTCTGTGCTTTACTAGTCTGTGCTCTCTCTCTCTCTCTCTCTCTCTCTTGTTCTCTTTCTCTTTCTCTCTGTTTCTCTCTCTCACTTTCTTTCACTCTCACTCACACACACACACACACACACAAATATATATGGATGCACACAAGCACACACCCACACGCACTCACTGCAGTCATGCATGCAGTACATGCACTCTCACCCTCTTACGTTTTCTCTCACACATTCTCTGTTTTCCTCCACGCTGTGCTTTGCTTTACTGTCTCCCCTTCTCTTTCTCCCCATGTCTGTTTCTCTCTCTCTTGTTCTCATTCCTATCATGTGAACAGCGGCTGCTCAGGCCAGAGGAATGTGTTGAATCTGAGTTACGCAGCTTTGGCGGAGGCATGTGACTTTGGTGTGTGTTTGTGTGTGTGTGTGTTTGTGTGTGCGTGTGTGTGTGTTAGGGGTGGTGGGGGGTGGTGGTAGGGGTGGGGTTGGGGGTAAAGCAAGCAAAGGGAATCAGGGAGGGATTGAGAGAGAGAAATGAAGGAAAGAAAAGACCAAATGTGTGAAGGAGTGAGCAAGCAAGCACTCAGATGGGGCAGAAGAGGGAGATGGTGTGTGAAAATGGAAGAGAAGAGAAGAGAAGGAAAGGGAGGAGAGGGGCGTGTGGAAGGGTGCTATTGACTCACAATGGCACTGTGCCACGCTGGTGACCTTCTGTCGCCAGTGCGCACGTGTGTGTGTGTGTACGTGTGAATGAAAGAGCAAGAGTGACGTGCAATGCGAGAAGGAGGGAATGAGACATTAAATGAGTGAGTGAGGGAGAGGAGTGTTGAAGGGGAGGGCAGGAGGCGGTGGGCGTCTGTGTCTGGGTCAGAGTGACGTCAGAGCGCTTGTCTCTTGCAGAGCGCCTGTCTTTTTCCATCCGGGTCACATGATCACTGCTGAGGCCTCATGTCTCTAACACAGAGGGCTCTTGAAAGAAATAGACTTTTTGCCTGTCTGCCTGCCTGTCTATATACCACATGTGCATGTGCAAGTAGACATACACATACACACGTCAAAACATACATTTGCCAGACGTACCTGGATTTTCTTCTCTTAAGTCACCTAGAGCAAAGGTGATTTGTAAATGAGTCAGTTCTGATGATTGACTGTTATGACTGTTATGAATATGTTGATGGGTTCTTCTGTGCTCTCTGGTGAATTCTGCATTGATCTATTTGAATGCCTCAGTACAAAACTGTTCTGATAAGTTCTGTTATGTTCCTCTCCATCATGTCTTTTCTGCCTTGTTCAGCGTCTGTATGGTCTGTGTAAATAATGAAGGGATGAGAAGGCTACGAACTCCACTCCTCCCTAAGCTTGTATCATTTACACAGAACAAAATCCAGCTCATTATGCTTCACGTATGTTAGTGGGTGGTAAATGCTAATCTTTTTTTTTTTTTCTTTAATTTGTGGGTTTCATATACACCATGCCATGAGGCCTCGACCTGTGAAGCACTGACAGCCATAGCGTTGACTAAAGTTGTTTCTGCAAGCTTCCAGCAGCCTGTTTGGACTCCTGCATTCAGCTAATAGCTATTGATCAATGGCCTCCACCCTGCTTGGCTGACCACAATCCAATACACACTGCCCCATCCACAGGCCCGACAAGAAAAGGCCGCTGGATGATTGAGGATGACTCTGCTACAAAACATTATGGTTGTGTGTGTGTGTGTGTGTGTGTGTGTGTGTGTATGTGTTTATGTGTCTCTTCAGCACTAGGAGTGTGTTTTTATAAGGTTGTTCTCTAAAGGAAGAGGATATTTTTTGAGATATTATTTGTTCAAGTCCTGTGTTTTTCATATTGCTTTTGATGTGCAGTTAAGCTTTTATGTAGTGACCATGAGGGCAGTGATTTTTGTGCTTACTGATTGAGAATATGCTCCCAAGGGAAATCAAACTCTTCAGCTTTGGCATTAGCTGTTCCTCACATCGCCTTGCAAAAGCTGCACAGGATACAGAACCATGTGCACTAACACATGTAGCTGTTTCACATGCTCGGTGAAATGCTGCCAGTCTTAATTAACTTACATATTAGTCAGTGAGGAGCTGCAGTGCTTTCGCTGCCATGATCACATTTTTTGAAAGTTTCGTAAACTATTTGAAGGTTATAACTACTTGTGTGTTGTACATATGCGTGTGTGTGTGTGTGTGCGCGCGTGTTGGTGGTCTTGGTGTCAGACAGGGTGTTTGAGTGTATGCATAGGTAGGTGTAATGCACAGTGGACTCATCTGACTCTATCTATTTGCTACCGTGTCTGTGTGAGAACTCTGCAAAGCTTCTGCCAGTGCTTCTTCTGTGCTGCATTGTATAGCTCTCTCTCTCTCTCTGTGTGAATGAGAGTGTGTGTGTGTGTATGTGTGTTTTAGTGAGTGTGCATGACTGAGTGTTTGAGTTTGTGTGTGTATGTGGTTGTGTGGGTGTGTATACTGTAGTTGTGTGTGGTTGCGCTAGTACATGTAGGAGAGGAGAAACTGAGTGAGCTTGTGTCTGTAATGTGTACTCGTGCTCAGTGGACACAGTTGCGCTGTGATTTACTACTGCGTCTTTTCTAAGATGGGCTCTCAGAGAGGCTTTGATGGGTCGCCCCTGTACTCCGTGCTCATTTATTAATGCCTGGGACTCTCATTAGGCTCGCAAGCATGTGGGTGGGGCTGAGAGAGGGAGAGCAACTCTGATGTCCTTAATCAGCTATTTGATCTTGGTGAAGTGGAATCAGGTGCACTACTGTTCATTTAGAGAGACGGGCAACAGATGTGGCATCCCTTTGTGGGCAGAGTCTGGACAGCTGATCAAAGGGGCTCCACTGTGTCCGGTCGCAGTCAGAGATGGCTGGTGCTCTGGTTTGGGTCAGGTGGCCAGTGCTCCTCACGGTGGAACAGAGCTTCAGTGGGAGCAGGCTTTCCCTGGCAAGTTGACAGATCAAACAAGTGCTGCTTTTCTGTGTCTTAGCCTGGCAGGTAAATAAACAGTGCTGACATGCAAGTCACCACCTACTCCTTTACTTACTCTTGAACCGACTCTCTTTTAAAAAAAAAAAAAATTGACAGCATGCCACCTCTTCCTTGAGGACACTTTTATACGATCTGTAGCACCGAAAGCTTCAAAGCCTCACTGGTATTGAATAATCCATGTGGATGAAAAACCAAGATGAACCCAGACATTAGACGCTGGCTTCCATTTAGAAGAGGAAGAGCCTCATCTCGGTCTCCTGCTCCTCCTCCTCTTCCTCTTCCTTCTCTCCCTCACTCTGTTCTTCTGCCTGTCCTCTTGTGACACAGGAAGTCGTGCTCCCTCTCTCCCGTGGCCTGTCCTGAGGCCTTGATTTCCTTTGTCCTGCTTGGGTGTTGGAGGGGACTGGTGGCAGCTGGTTGGTGGTGGTTTGTAGGTGGGTGGGTGAGTGGTTTTGGGAGATCAGTGTGGAGGTTCCTCAGAGCCAGAGCCAGAGTCAGGGTGAGGAGAAGTGGCCTGTGTGTAATGTAGAGAAAACTGCACGCTTCCACCAACAAATACATTCTGTGGTCGCTGTGTGAGTGTGTTGGTGAGTGAGTGTCTGGGTATGCAGAGTTTGACGGGAAATGTCTTAAACCAGCATTTCCACAGGAGGTTTAAAATACCCATAAACTCACCTGTGGAGGGTGAGAGAGAATGATGCAGAGAGGAACCAAGTGTGTGTCTGTGTGTTTGTGTGTGCGTGTGCGCATGTGCATACGCGACTGAAAGGGAGGGACTGAGGGACTGAGTTAATGTGTTTGTCCCCGAAAGAGGGAGGGACTGAGCGTGTGTGTGTGTGTGTGTGAGAGGTAGTGATGGAAGGGATTGTATGTATGTCTATGTGCCTTTCAGTGAGCAGTAAGTGGATTTGTATGTCAATGTGTGGCTGCCTGCATGCATGTGTTGTATGACTTTGAAATGAGAGAACTGGCTCCCTCTACCCCATTATCGGTCTCTTGGGCAGGATCCTGTGCTCCACATGATCTGTGTGTGTGTGTGTGTGTGTGTGTGTGTGTGTGTGTGTGTGTGTGTGTGTGTGTGTCTGTCTGTCTATAAGCCAGTGCACTCTCTCCCTCACCCTAAAAGCACTGCACTCCGCTCCATCTTAAAAAACTATTCCAGAAATGCCTAACAGTTCTGGGGGCAGATTGCATAATGGCTGGCCTGGGAAGCATTCAGCCTTTCAGCAGCTGTTGGCCTTTCACTGTGGTCACTGCCTCAAACGTTAAGTTTCACACACATATGAAACACACTTGCAGATGCGCAGGACATATAACTACAGCCCTCCACCACCACCGCCACTGCCAACACCACCACTGGTTTCACTCACCTGCTTCTCTTTTGTGTGATTTCAAGTGATTCTAGTTCTAGTTTTCTAGTTTTTCAAAAAGCCAGTCAAGGGAATGTGTGCCATGTATGTTGATGCATGTCATTATGTGCTCACAAACATATCTGATCAAATGTAGTTGTACGTTGCCCTGCAAGCCTCCACACATGACAGACAGACAGACACACACACACCTACACACCCTCCGTGGTGATCTGTGACTGTGCAGGTTAGTTTTGGGCAGGTTCAGACAGGCCCAGCCCACACATGTTCTCTCCTTTCTCAGTCATCCCTCTCACACACTCACACACTCACACACACACATGCACACACACACACGCCTCCAACAGAAATGAGCCGCTTTAATGGCTCGACCACATTTTAGAATCCATGCAAATCCCATCAGCCTCATAACAGTAAACACCATGGCACGTGACCCCCAGTATAAGTGCCTGGGTCTGCCCAGAGCACCTAAAAGGCTGTTTGACTGTATGGCAGCAGGTAAGAGCTCCCGACTGCATTACGCCATGTCAGCTTGCAGGAACAATAAAGCAACACTCAGCAGAATGCACCATTTACTGCTATTTACTATTAAGATTACTGAATACTGAACAAGATAGAGCGACATAATGTGATCCACTGGGTGCAAACATGAATAGTTATGGTCTGTATAAATGGGCATGTCACAATATAAACTTTTCATTAATCTTCTGTATCAGCGTATGAGGGCTCGACTCTGGTCTGCATAAAGGGGGATTCCCCCCTTGCGAAACATTTGTGCCTCTCACTCTGCTTTTACCCTCGCTGTTTTACTGCTGCACGTAGCGTGTTGCTGTACACAGCTTCAGGCTGCGGTGAGGCGAGCATCACCTGCGCTGCATCTGAAAATCCTGAAGCGAATGAAATGACAGTGCTAGACGTAGCGCTTCTCAGGAGGATTAGGTAAAGCAGGAAATAGTATCGTGTCCATGCGTTTATCTCACCTTAATGAATGTCAGAAAATATGTTGACATGCAGGCACAGTGTTGGGTGTTCAGGATACACTTAAATGTTGTGTTTGCCTCCTTATCTCAGCAAGGCACTGCAATCCATTTCCTGTGTGTCCTCCGCTGCCTTAGTAGTAGTCAAAGGAATTAGATTTGGCTTAAGTCAATGGGGGCTTGTCTGTTTAAATGTGATTTGTCAGGGTTTGCATTGGCTTGCTATTGGATTACAGTGGCTGTCTGTGACACGGCTGGGTAATGTCACAGGACAAGGATGAGGAGTGAAGGTGGCACATAAGTCACACACAGATACATGCATACACACACACACACACACACACACACCTGTACACTGTGTGCTATCAAAAAAGCCTGTTACGAAGCCTTCTCCAACACTTTTTGCTGAAGGCTTGTCGTTCATACGACTTCATAATTCGCTGATTCCTGTTGAGTTCTCCCCCTCAGGCGCCTGCCTCTCCCAGCATGGCGTCTTGGATGGAAGGACCAGGAGCATAGAGGCAGGAAGTGTGGAAGAGGGGATGGCCAGAGGAGATCTCCATGTTGAGCAGGGGAGGGAGAGGACGTGGTCAGCAGCTGGGGTGGCGGAGTAGCAACCACAGGAGTGGGGGCATGATGGGTAGGAAGGCACAGGGAGGGGAGGCGGTCTCTCGTTATTTTGAGCCCATTGTGTCTACTTCCTTTGGGTCAGAGGTTATTGGAGCAGGGTGTTGCAGACCGCTGCCTGCCTAAGGAAGGGTGCCAGACACGGATCGACAGCACGGGTAGCAGTGGACCACAGAGCTTGCTCACTCACTCTTGTTTTCTCTCTGTAACTAGCACGCTCGTTTGTAAACCAAAAGAGGTAAGACTAAACAAAACGGCTACACTCTCTCCATTTCTCTCTCTCTCTCCCCCTCTCTGTTGGACCAAGTCCTTGATTTATTCCTCTTTTGTTGTATGTCGGAAAGTTGCACTGGAGTTGCACTCTTCCTGTTGTGTTGCCTAATCTATTCTCTCTCTCTCCCTCTCTCTGTCCTGCTCCTCCCCCCATAGTCTTCTCTCTGTTGGAAGTGTTTTGGATGTTAGTCATGATCTAGTTGGTATCCTTTCATATTCATTAGTGTGTGCACTTACCAGCCTTGTGGGCCATTATTGCAAATGTGGCTGGAAAGAGTGGCTGGGTGTGGATTAGTTAGTGAATGTGTGTGTGTGTGTATGTGTGTACACCCATTTATTTGTGCTTGTGTAATGTCTGAGGGAGGGTGTCCATATTGGTGTGGAGCACAGGAAGTCCTGATCAGTAGCGGCAGAAAGCAGATCACAACATCTCTCTCAGCATGGCTCAGGCTTCTGAGCACAGGCCCACAGACGACTTGACATCTCACATTCTAACTGGCCACACTATTGGCTTGTCTTGAGTGTCTTGTGGAAATGTGTTTTGAATAAAACTTACTGGATTTATCATTGTAATTATGGTAGGGTTGCCTGTGTGCCTGTTGCCACACATTGGGTTCCCACACATTGGGTAACTGTGTGAAGGTTCCTCTGTGTAGAAATATTTCATTAATATTCTTTCCTCTCATCTCATGAGTACACCCAGATGCCTTTATGCAATGTCATCTGTATGTATTCCTTCAGGTGTGAATTAACTGATCAATGGATTTTGCTAGAGTTTGACATAACCTGGCCAAACAGCAAAAACACTGTGGCCACAGATGTGCATGTTTGAGATTTCTGAGCGGTTGCTATGACCTTCTCCGCCTCGGTTGCAGGCCTCCACAGAAGCCTCCCTAGTCTATGATTTATAGCAGGGAATGGATGTGTCTCTCCCATGTGTTTATAATGGTAGTATGCAAACCAGATTACTGCCTTATGTGTTGGTTGATGTCCCAGGGGATGTGTGCTGCATCTTTTGGATCTGTGGACCCAAGCCAGGTGAATTGGATGGCCCCACCTTCTAAGATTGGCTTTTGACCATTCTTATGGGGGACTTCAGATTTTTTAACAGGGCAATATTATACTCTGACAAACTGAATTGTGGTTCTGTTGCTATGCTTTGTATTGACTGCACCTGCTTGTGCCAAATTTTCAAGTGCACTGCTAGTGCCAGGCAGTATTATAACCGTATTATAACGGTTCAAAATATAATGCACTGTTATCAAACCTGTCAACAGGTTTGTCAAAAGATTACAGTGCAGGCATCAGCCTATCAAATCATTCCTTGGAACTTGCTTCAGTTCCTAAAGGCAAATGGAGAATGGAATCATCACAATGGGGTAAAGGCTCCTATCTACCTATTTTTTTTTTTTTTTTTTCTTGTTAATAATGTTAACAAGCCAAGACAAAAGTAGCTAGCTATCCATGAAGTGGATAGCTTTCCTATGAGACCAAACAAGCAGGTGCTAGCAGTTTCTAAGAATGTGATGGCGAAGTCAGTAAATCTACCTGTTCATACAGCATTAGCAAATTATTTACTGACGCACCCTCAAATGCTGCACAAACCCACCAGCAGGTATTAATGTAACATGTAGGTGTGAGTGCACTCGGGCCTAGTAAGGGTATGCAGTCACTTTGCCAGCTGCGCTGCACACATCCCAGATGTTTATGTACTATATTCAGACACAAACAGTGACACGAACATGAACAAAAAAGTTTTTGGCATCTTTCCTAATGGAGTCTCCCCGGCCAGCACGCGAAAACACCAAACACTTATTCATTTCCCAGCCATAGATATGTTTGTACTGTGTTCACTCTCACACATACACAAATAGCCCCCCCTCCACACACACACACACACATAAACACAGTCTAAAGTTAGATGTGAAGGGTTTTTCAGCACACAAGTGTGACAATGGAGGCAAAACAGGAAGTCTTTTTGCCCAGAGTGTGTGTAGAGAACAGATGACCAGGAAGATAAAAAACGCCAACAAAGTGGAAACTTCCAGCAGAGCTGTTTTTTCTCTTGTGTGTGAGTGTGTGTATGTGTGTGCGCATGTGTGTGTGAGTGAGTGTGTGCTTCTCATGCCTTTTTTCTTGTTAAAAAAGACCCCTGTTTCCTGAAAAATAGTGTTGGAGGTGTTTTTTGTGTGCTGAGTTTTGAAGCACAGGAAATGAAATCCCTTGTCTCCCAGCAGCGGGTTAGGGTCCAATAACCCGTGTGCTGTTGGGGAGGGTATGGGGAGGGGGGAGGGGGGGGGGTCGTTGAGCTTGGTTATTCATCTGTGTTCCTTTAGCTCCGCATGAGGGGATGAAGTGTTAATATTTAAGCTCCGTTTCTCTCTCTTTCCCCTCCACCTTTTTCTTCCCCTTAGTTTCTCACTGTCTCTCTATCACTCTCTCTCTCTGCCCCCTTCCTCCAGTCTGTGGAGTTAATACCTCATCTACCTGGCTCTGAACCCTAACTCACTCTCAGTACAGGAGAGGAGAGGTGGACAGTGCTGCTCCAACACTGGGAACATTTCACCAACATTTCAACATTTCACAGGCAGTAAACAACCCAGCTGGTCAGAGAGGAAAGGAAAGCCAGGCCATTCCCAAAGGGATCACCACTCATTGATCTCTGTCTCTTCCTCTCTCTCTCCATCTCCTCTGCTCTCTGCACTTTCTATCTCTTTCTCTCTCCATCTCCTCTGCTCTCTGCACTTTCTATCTCTTTCTCTCTCCATCTCCTCTGCTCTCTGCACTTTCTATCTCTTTCTCTCTCCATCTCCTCTGCTCTCTGCACTTTCTATCTCTTTCTCTCTCCATCTCCTCTGCTCTCTGCACTTTCTATCTCTTTCTCACTTTCATTTTCTCCCTCCCTTCCTCCATACTAATGAATGATGTGGAGTGACCCCTGACTAGTGGAATGCTCCTGCATGTATTCCCTGTTGAAGGAGAGTGAGCAGGAGATTGCTGTCTTTGTAACTTCAGTATCAGGGTAGGAGAGCAGAAGAAAACCGCAGTGGAACTGGAAACGGCAATGAGCGATGAACACCATCAGGTGTTTGCTGGGGGTCTAGCACAACATGTGTGGAACCTTGGTAACCTCTCCTTGTGAGTGAAAATAGCCTCCCTTTTGTCAACCGTCTTCCAGCTGAAGTTTGTGGGTGTTTTTTTAGTCCTGTGAGGTCGAGAGAAGGAGGATTCTGACATTTGGACATTGTGGCTCATAGTGCTCGTTTGAGGACTTGATGGGCCAAAGGAGCCACGCCGTCGTCGAAGGTCGGGGGTGTGTGGCGTGATGTTGCCTTGGTGGAGCGTCAGCTGTTGGGCTTGGCGGCTGTCCCGTGTGCCGGGTGTGTGAACCCTGCAGCTGCGCATAAAAGTCGACAGGGAGCAAAAGGAGGGGGCTGCGTAACCACAGAGCAGTGCTTTTGGTTTTTCCGCACTTCTTTAGTTTTCCCTCCTTCTCTCTCTTCTTCTGTGTTCACACAAGTCTCAGTCACTGAGTACTCCTATTGAAGATCCAAACTGTCATAGGGAGTGGAAGACTGATGGCCGTCTCGGCCACTCGAGTGGTCGCCAGGAGCCTTAAAAACCATCACCATATAGAGGCAGCCGGCAGGTGAGCAGAATGGAGCTGGTGTTGTTTTGACTGTGTGTGCTGGGCTTCTCTCTCCCTGTCAACTTTATTACGAGTACGATTCTCTCTTTAAGATTTTCCCTTGTTAGGTCTCAGATTCTCATTCCCTGGTGATTGTCAGACCATTTGTTACTACTGGAAGCTTTGGAGAACTAAAGAACTGAGACTAAAGAAGTTAAGACTGACCTCAGTCCAACAGTTCTGGGTCTTGGGGTAATACATCAAATGATCTATCTCAGTCGGCTCTCCCATCCCCCAACAGAGGAAGGTGTCACTATGCATTCCTTTTGCATTGTGGTGGCCCGTTGCCGTTTCTTTAAGTCTGTGTGTCATAAGGGATCAGCTTTCCTAACCTGACTGCCCATCGTTGGACCTAGGTTAGTGAAAGTTAGAAAGGTTATTTATACCCTTAGCCCCCTTTTTATGCCCCCTAACCTCCATCTCAGCCCAAACCTCCACCCCCTCCAACCTCTCAGCTCATGGCAGAGGGATTATTCCTGGCATGTATCTGACTTGTTCCACTCTAGATGTGCATGGAGCACCTGTCCTAAGGGTGAGGAGGAGAGTTTGTGTGTGTCTGCTCAGTGTCATGATTGCTGTACTCATCTGACAACATGGGTGCACTAAGGGGCCCTCAAGGTCCTATTCTCCTGGCCATTTTTAAAAATATTCTCTAGCTTGGGCTAGTGAGGCAATAAAGACTCTTAGCACAGCGCAGTTCTTACAGGACAATTCTCATAAGGAACAAGGATATGTTGGGATTGGGGAAACAAAACTAATGAGCCTGTCCATTTTGACCTCTCTTTTTTTTGTTCCTTTCTTTTGTTGTGTCTTTGCTCTGTGAGTAATGCTTTCTGTCTAGCTTCCATGAGCTTCTATTCCTGTTTGTGTCTTTATTTCACACTGCCTGTTTCCATCTCGGCACTTCTGCCTGTCTCAGTGCTTTACTGCTCTGATCAATCTCATCCCTCAGCTCCCCTCACAGACTCTCTCTCTTTCTTTCTTTCTCTCTCTCTCTTTTTCCATTGCTCTTTCTCTCCATCTCTTCCAGTCTCCCCTTTCCTGTCCTATTCTTTCCATCTTTATCTCTTAAGAAAGGGCAGGGTGGGGGGAATTTTTTTCAGTGACTCATTCAACCATCCGTGTAATGTATGAATTGTGTGAATTAAGTGAAGACTGCTGTTGCTCTTGGCTGGGTGTGAGGTGTTCTTTGCTGGCTGACACGTCTGGGACAGGGACTTGGTGGGTTGTTGGGCCTCCTTTTCCAGTGAGTGGGTGGTGAGGTTAACTGCTGAAGGTCTCTTGATCTGTTCCAGGAGACCAACACACCTCTAAACCTCCCACTCTTGATTTGGCCGATGTGCAGTCAAAGCATGGGTCATGACTCAAGCATTGCTTCTCTGAAACCAGATCTGGACGTGTTTGCTTATATACCTGGATAAAACTCTATCCCCATGCAAACCTGTTTGGAGACATCAACCTTGAGATAATGCTCTGCAGAGACGTGACATCTCCCATGTGTCTCCTTTAGGGGAACTAGAAATTTGTATAAACAGCATATCTGGGTAAATGAGGATGTTCCTCATTTAAGTGAATGAAACTGTGTAAAGGCAGAAGCCAAGTGAATTGCTGGCCCCTGAGCTGCAGTTTTAAAGTGCTTGAGCAAGCCTCGTCACCAGGCAGTGGTGCTTGAACGAAAGTGGGTTTGTTTAGATGAGGCAGGCCAAGCCTTTGCTGGGGCCAGAGAGGTGACATGGGAAGTGGTGAAGGTGCCCTTAAAAGCTAAGCTGGCCCACCACCCCCCTGCCCCAGTGGCTGAGTGGGAACAGCTCGAGGGACTAATGCATTAACAGCCCTTGCATGCAGTGGGTTAGACTCTACTGTGACCAGCCATGTGTGACCTACAGGGTGGGTGCCTGGCAACGTCACAGCCCTACATACTCATGGAACACTGATTCCGTGTGGCTCAGTGTATGGCTCTCTCTTTATCTATCTCTCTCTCTCCCTCTCTGTGTGTCTGAGTGTTGAGGATTTAGGATTTTTGTTGATTTTTTTGAACTCGTCTGTATTAGTATTTGTGTGCGTCTGTTTTTTTTTTTTTCATTTGAGTTTAGCAGTGGGTCTTAAATGGTGTTATGGAATATGCAGGTTTATGTTTGACCACATAGATGTAGATTTGTGTGTGAGTGTGTGCGTACGCACATGGATATGCATGCATGTTTGAGTGTATTCATTCATGTGTGCATATATTTGAGTGCATGTCGTTGAGTCTGACTGTGTGTAATTCCATTTGGTCATGGTGTTGTTTCAAGTGTCTGTGAGAACAAAGAGTTTAAAGAACATGCAGGCTGCCACAAGCAGTTGTTGTCCTCTAACTTCTGTCTGCCTGAGGTTGTCAGGCTTCTCTTTAATAGACACTCCATCTCTTCATTCTCTGTGCTCAGCCTGCAGAAGGTCTCAGTGCAGTAGCGTCTGACACACACTCTCAACGAGTTGGTGTCTGTCATTTTTTTTTTTCAGAATTAACATCTTTCACGTGTTAAAAATAAGTAGTGCATTTACGTGACGTGACGTAAATTACGTGATTTTCCTTTATTGTCTTTCGGAAGCTGTGGTATGGATATATCTCCTCCTAGGTATAGGACTGAGGTATTAGATGAAACTATATAAGTAGACGCATCCATTGGTGCCATTTATAACGCACATTGTCGAGAGGAAGGGGGGTAAATTCCAAAGATCGCCCACATTTAAACTCTGCTATGTATCTTGGTCCTGCAGTGTTTTGGGACGGCACTGTTTACAAGCTGCAGACCTTGGTCATTGGCCCTAAAACTAAAGACTGCTGTTTCAGACTGTTTTATTTTCAATTGATTTATCTAACCAGGATGGTACAGAAATCAATAAAAAGCCATTTCCTTAATACATAGGTGGAAATAAGTAGCCTTGTGAATCAGACTTCCGTCATTTCAGTTTGTGCAAAGACACTTTCTACCGACGACATAACCCTGTCTCTGTTCGCTGATTGGTCTGTCAAGTCCTCCAATGGAGGAAACCTTTGGAGGAAAGTCTTTAGATGGGTACCCGACATAGTGCTGTAGCGAAATGTGATATTGAGTGGAAACATCAGGCGGCACTAGCCTGGCTAGGAAATAAACCATTAGAAGAGCAATATGAAATATAACAATAATGTATTGTGTTTGTTTTGTTTCTCTGTTATTGAAGCCCCCTATATCCACTGCTGGCTTTACCATCAGAGCAGTGTTTTGTGTTTTTTTTTTTTCTTTTTGCTCGGTTACTTATATACTCATATATAAGTATATACCAACAATTTAAATTGGTGTGGCCTTACTTTACACTAATTTACTGAGGCACGTCCTGTTCTGCAGTGAGGTGGTACCCTGGCTATGTGTTTGTGATGTTCTTAGCCCCTGGGTCTTTTCACTGTTGTTCTTTTGCTTTTATGGTACAGAAAAGGAAACAATAGAGAGCTATCTGTGTTCTGTTTATATTTAAACATTTGGTGTTTATTTTTTTGACAAAACAACTGTCACAGGTATGCATTGTCACTCTCACAAGGTCACAGTGATGGCCATAGACTGTAGGAGACATTAATATTACGTGGCAGGCTGTTGCCTTACTACTCAGACAGATAAGATGAACGAATGTAGGGATTCAGACATTTAGAGTTCATTACACTGGGTTTCAAACCAAAGAAGGGACTGTTGTGGACCGCTGCAGTTGTGCTGAGGAAAGAACAAGATCCTAGATTGAGGAGTTTCAAGCCCCGTCTGCAAAGGAAAACACAACAGCTTTTAAGAAAAAAGAGAAGAGAACTGCTCAGAATCTCAGTTGGGGTTTTTGCCCCTAAAGCCAAAGAATGTAGTGGGTCGTCCTTCCACACCCCTCTCATACCACCTCCACGGTCACTGACCTTTAAAGATGGGACAACACTGTTCAAAATGTTCTTCCTCAACTGCCGCCCCCACCCCTTTCTATCCCGCCATCCTCCCTTCCCTCCCTCTCACCAGTTCAGCGATGAAGTAGGCAAAAAGACAAGAATGTGTGCTATCAGAGAAAGAGTTCTGTTTGTGTCTTTGTGGGTGTGGAGGAGGTCTGCTCGTGTGTTTTTGGTACAGTATGTAGGCGCTTGTTTGTGTGCAGAAACACCCAACGCTTTAGTATGCATCCACTCAACATCTCTACACACACACACACACACACACATGCACGCCTCCTGATTTAGTACTCCTGGCGGTTAGAAGGGTCTGGGAAGACCTGATTAGGCCACAGAGGAAGCCAGAGGAGGGTGAGGTCCAAGCTCCACTAGTTTCCCTCTGTAGGGAACGGCCCCCCCTGATAAGCACAGGAGCCGGTTGCAGACTACAGCCCCTTCCCTGCGCCCGGCCCACACATGCACACATACACACACAGATCTTTGCAGCACAACACAGCACAGGGCAGCACGGAACGCCAGGACACCCCAAACATTGAGAGCCCCTCGCAAAGGTATGCTAACATGCTTGCTAGCTCTGTCCATCAGGCTCTTGTGAAAATGTTTCTACTGGGTTTGGACTAGCTCATGAAGCAGTAACTATGCCTATTTCTCTATGAGCACTGTTGGAAAAGTGTGGAACAGTGGGACTGCCAAGATGCTGTTGTGAAACGTGTGTGTGTGTGTGTGTACGTGTGTACCTCATGCAATGTACACCACCTGTGGGGAGGCTAGTGAAGGGGAATGTTATGCAGACACAACTGCCTGGCTGGCTGTGTGGCCTGGGTGTTGTTAGCTGGTGCTGTGACAGTCCCAAGAGGAGACTGTTGGCCAGCTGATGGTCTGATTTGATTCTGATGTGTCTGCAGTCAGGGATTGATCAGCTACATTCCCCATACTAATCCTAAGGTGCTGTGCAGAGTAGTCCACTTTGTCAATTCATTGGAAACAGAGGCTACATTTCCTGGTGCTGAAAATTCCTTAACAGAGTGCCGTGTGGACTGCGTTCCATTAGCTGATAAAATATTGGGTGAGGTGAGTTTCAGTGTTTTTGTAATTGTTTTTGGAGGATTCTGGTTGTACCGTGCTACTGCAGCTAACTGTATGATTTTTTTGTGGAATGCGTCTCTAGACTAAACCCAGTGAAGTGAACACAGTCTTTCACAGACTTCAAAAGAAAAAAAGAATGTCCTTGAAATAAACTTCTAGCGATTTTTGCCACTGTGTTTTTTTTTTTTTTTTGACTGCGTGTCTGTGTTCAAGGTTGTTTTCATCCAGCTAGTTCTGATAGCATCTCCCAAAACAACAGCCGAGTGTGTGAGTGTCTGGTTCAGCGGAGTCAGCGGGGTGTGAAGGGTGGCGCGCTGCCCGAGCTGCCCGAGCCTTGTTGTTTTTCATTCGCTACCGCCAGCAGGGCCTCATTGTACCAGCGCTGGAGTCGGCCTGTGGGATTCTAGAAGGTTCCCTGAGCAGCACATTAGCTCAGCTGTGGGCTCTCTGTGACTCAGTGTTTTTGTCCGCTCCACTGGTCCGAGTGACCTTATGGCTTTGCTTTAGCTGGGGGCAGAAAGAGGTCACATCCTGCAGGTGTTCCTGATCACTTGCACAGTCTGTTAACAACTTATTTTATGGTTTGAAACTACAGCTGATTTCAAAACTGCTTGAGATAGAGAGAAATTACTGCAAATACTTGGAAAGGATAGGATAAATGGACCTCAGATAGAGCATATTCCTGGGTGATTTGATGTTCCTTTGGGGGCATAATGGTATTCCAGACCCACCATGGTTGGTTATCAACCAGCGCTAGTTCTAATGTAGGTTGAGAGTTAAATTAATCATCTATGCGAAGGTGTTTTGTTACATCTTGGGGGTTATTTGTGGTAGACATGGTAGACCAGGTAGACATGTACATGTACAGCGCTATCTTGCTGAACTCAGAGTTGCAAAAGGTTCTCTTTCTCTCGTCGTGCAGGCATCGCTGGAGACCTTGGACTAAGATGTCCTTGGCTCTTTGCGCAGCTGCTGAATGCCTTTGTTGCAAAATGTCTGCCTCCTCCTCTCAACCCATAGAGCCTTTTCAAGAAGTGAAAAGAAGGTGTCCGCCACCCCCGCGTACCCTTCACTGCTAGAGACCCACACCCCCCTCTCTGTAGCTGAAATGCGTCAGATAGCTAGGAGCGTCATGCAGGCAGTGCTGAAAAAGCTGTCAGTCTGAAAGGACCATGGCTGACTCAAAGGCTACTGGTACTGTGCTTTGAGTTAGTGTGGATGATGGAGTGTGGGAGGCGTGTGTGTGTGTATATATGTGTGTGTGTATGTGTGTCAAGGATCTTTTGACATGTGTGTCTTTGTCTGTGTGTGTATACCTGAGTGGTCAATCAACCCATGTTGAGGCTTAGCTGAAGTGTACCACACACACACAAACACACCCCTTCCCCTATAAGTGCCATGGGTGTGCACACTGTTGCTACCAAAGATCCAGGTCCCGTCATTGCCACTTTGGCAGTTCTACAGTTCCTCTGCTTGAGTGTTCCTAGCAAAGGATAGAGGTGACTGCTGCTGGATAGTAAGATTGAAAACCTACAGAGAGACATGTCTTGCACAGTGCCCGTACAGTGTGGCGTCTCCAGGGACTTCACCATTCACTTCACTATTCAGCAATTTCACTGCAGTTCTCTCCACACAGTGATGCTCTGTGGAGTCCTGCCTGGGTCAGCGCTGGTCTAAAATCAGATCCTTTTCCTGTATGGGACTCCGAGGTCCTGGTCTCCATTGACTTGAGCTTGCCTAGAGTCCATCTGTGATGAGGGATATTGATTAGTGCGCGACAGCGACGGCCAATGCACATTAGCTGATGCATTAATGTCAAGGGCATCGTTAGTTGCTTCTCATGCATCTTTACTAACAGGATGTTATCTCTGAAATGTAGGCGCAGTGTGATCTGTGGGGAGTGGCGTGCTGTGGGGAAGCTTGGCAGTGATGCGTCTTCCTCAGCAATAGCTAAAAAGATTGTGTGTGTGTGTGTGTGTGTGTGTGTGTGTGTGTGTGTGTGAGAAGTAGGCAGAATCAGCAGCTTTAGTGCATACATGGAACAGAAATGTTTTTAAAACTATTTTATGGTTTTCATCCATAAAGTGAAGTTGATGTTGCTTGTAGACTCATGTTCTTCAATCTTCATCTCAAATCTGCAGACTAGATGTAGTTTGTTGTTTTCTTTATAATTAGACTTATTTCATTGTAATAGTTGCTTGTATTTGTCTTATATATCCTATTTAAGTATCTCTGTTGTAGTTTCAGATTGTGTGTAGATTGTGTGTGTCATGTAGCCTGTGTATGTTTAGATTGTGTGTCGTGTGTGTTCAGATTGTGTGTGTCATATCGGAGTAAGAGTTCTTTGCTCTCTTAGTGGTAAGTTCCTGAATACCCCCCGGTATGGTCACACACAGGCGATAATTTCTGAATATTTGCTGCTAATTGTACCTCAGTACTGTAATTATGAAGCCTTATTAAAGTGAGAGAAATGCCACTCAGAGAAATATTGGTGATTACGGTTCACTGTTCTTAGTGCAGTGTTTCAATGTTTGCATTGAACAGAAAAGATCTCCTATGTTCCCTCATGCAGACAATAAAACCTTCCCACTGCATCTTTTATGGACCATAAAGTGAAGCGTGGGAAGTTAAATTATGGTTTTCTTGGCAGACGCTACACTGCTGATAGGGAAAGGCCAGAGGAGATGAGCAGTATATTGCCAGTGGAAGACAGAAAGAGATAAGTGAGAGTGGAGTGTGGGCTAGAAGTGTTAGAAAGCAAAGGGGCCTACAGACAGCTCTTCTGCCACACAAGGCCGAGAGGAGTTAGGAAAGAGGAATGTGAGATGGAGCGGGTGAGAGAGAAGGAAGGAGTGTGTGAGAAAGCAGTAGGTGTGTCGCATCGAGGGACTCTGTCCTGACATGCCACACAGTGTACACTTACAGCAAGCTAAAAGTTGACTTTCATGAATTCCCTGCATTTCCCGTCCTTAACCACACACACACACACACACACACACACACACATACACACACACACACACTCTTCAACCTTTCAATAAGCTGCATACCTCTTGCATAAATACACATGCATTATTGTCTCTGACCAGACATGATCTGGTGGTCTCATTAGTCCTGATGTTGTAATTCACTGATGCTCATAGGTAATTCTTTATTCTTTGCCTGCATGTTAACACAACATGCTGCAGCCCTGCACAGAACAACACTCTTGGCTCCAACCCCCCCACCCCCCCCCCCACACACACACACCTCTTCTACCCTCTTACCCTTGACACACATGTTCCTAACTCACTCTCTCACTTGCTCCATTAGTAGTAATGGGCTACTATCAGTCCCTAATGTAACCTTTTCTTTTCTAGCAAAAATATAAACACACACTTGATGCATTTGTCTCTCTGTAGGCCCTCACCCATTAAATCCCATGGAGCTTACAGGAGCTTTGGCCATGCCTATTGAATCCCATTTAAAATCTATCTGGGTGAAATGGTGCTTTTAGGAGCTCTGCTGTGGAGAGGGGCATCCTAGCCCAGCCCCTGATTGCTGCTGATGTCTGTGTGCCACAAACACCCAGCGGCAAAGCAGCCTGGGAGTGTGATTGATGCAGGAGGATGATGTCACCACCACAGGGGCGAGCAGGGATGGGGGACGGGCGAGCGTGTGGTCATGCCTAGACAAGCCTGGCTATTCTTGTACTCCTCCTGCTGGTAGATGACCTCTGCAACAGGACACTGATGGGGCTGGACTACTTGGGCAACCCTCCCCCACTCGTGCACACACACACACACACACACCTACTACCGCTACCCATGCAACCAGTGCCCACTCGCCAACACACACACACACACACACACACACACACACACACACACACACACACAACCACTGCCACTACCCATGCAACCTGTGCCCACTTGCCAACACACACACACACACACACACACACACACACACACACACAACCACGTCCACTCTCCCTTATACACACACATACATACGCACAAATACACACACATGCTTTCCTGGCCTGTGCACTGCAGTAGGGTGGAGAGACTGAAGGGGGCTCTGTGTGCTCTGAATATTCTATCCATTTTTGCATTCTGTTTTCACACCATTGTGCATAATTTCTGTGGCCCTTTTTTGGCTACTCTTGAGCTGAAAGGCGTACACGCATCCAGCGAGTACAGAACATTCCTTGGCTTCTACACACTCTCGCTCTCACCATCCTTCTCCTGTTTGGAAGAGACTAACAGAGCCAAATAAGTCAACAGACTGTGAATTGTGTTCGTGTGTCTGCTTGTGTGTGTTTGAACTGACTGATGTGTGCTTAGCACCCCCATACACACTAACAATTATAGACATGCACACATACATACACACACAGAGATGCTCACACATCAAGCACATGTAACAACACCAGCGAAGGCTGCAGTTGATTTGATGTCCATTGCCTTCCAGACACCCTGACTGGGTAGATGCCATCCACCCCCATCCCCCTCCACCCGTGCTCTGCTAAGCCTGACAAGCTTGCGATACTGACATGCCTGTGACTCCACACACCCTCCTCCTGTCTCCTCTCCTCCTTTCTCCTTCTCCACCCCTGCTCTCCTCCCTCTCCTTCTCCTCTTTCTTCTTTCCTTCTCCTCTTCCTGCTCCCCCTCCTCCCCTCTCATCCCTCTCTTTCTCCTCCTTTCTCTCTCCCTCTTCTCTCCTTCTCCTCTCTCTCTCCTCCTTCTCTCTTCTTCTCCTCTCCTTCTCCCTTCTCTCCTCTCTTCTCCTCCTTCTCCCTCTCTCTCTCTTTCTCTCCTTCTCTCCTCTCTCCTGCTCCTTCCTCCTCCCTTCTCCTCTCTTCTCTCCTCCTTCTCTTTCTCTTCTCCTCCTTCTCCCTTCTTCTCCTCTCTTCTTCTCCCTCCTTCTCCTTCTTCTCTTCTTTTCTCCTTTCTCCTCTCTTCCTCCTCCCTTCCTCCTCCTTCTCTCTCTCCTCTTCTCCTCCTCCTCTTCTCCTCTCTTCTCCCTCTCTCCCTCCTCTCATCCCTCTCTTCTCCTCCTCTCTCTCTCTCTCCTTTCTCCTTCTCCTCTTCCTGCTCCCCTTCCTCCTCCCTTCTCCTCTCTTCTTCTTTCTCCTTCTCCTCTTCCTGCTCCCCTTCCTCCTCCCTTCTCCTCTCTTCTCCTCCTTCTCTTTCTCCTCTCCCTTCTCCTCTCTTCTCCTCCTTCTCTTTCTCCTCTCCCTTCTCCTCTCTTCTCCTCCTTCTCCTCTCTTCTCCTTTCTCCTTCTCCTCTTCCTGCTCCCCTTCCTCCTCCCTTATCCTCTCTTCTCCTCCTTCTCTTTCTCCTCTCCCTTCTCCTCTCTTCTCCTCCTTCTCCTCTCCCTTCTCCTCTTCCTCCTCCATACTCCTCCTCTTCTCCCTTCTCCTACCTTCTCCTTCTCCCTCAATCTCTTTCTCACATTTACAAATGATTCAGCAAGCTGGTTCTTTTTCTTGTGCGCACACACACACTCTCACACACACACACACACTCTCTCTCTCTCTCTCTCTCTCTCTCTCACACTTGCACACAGACTCACACACTCATCCACATTCACACCACACGTACAGACAAGCCAGCTTGCTTTGTATCCTAGAAACAGTAACACTGTTTTCGAGTGTTTGTAGTAATGCACTGGACATGCAAATCTCTCAGCCAGGACTCTTCATTGGTGAGATTGCCTGTTGAGTGCTGAATGTTCATGTCAGCTTTTGGGGTAATAAAATTTGTGCTTAGCCTGACGCGTCGGTAACTGCAGTCAGCGGTGAAAAGGATTGGCACACAGAAATCTGTTTGCTTAAGAACTGTTTCTCTTGAAACAACTGGGAATCCTGCCTTTCATGTTTGCCAGTTGCAGCGGTTAAGGGTTTCTGATTAGACATCAGTGACATCCCATCATACCAGAACACACATAAAAGGAATTCATTTGACTTACATATTATTACTGAAGCATCACCATTTGGTCAGACCATTAAAGGTTTTGTGGAAAAGCTGTTTGTAGAATATTTTATTGAGTAATTGTGTGTTAATTGACAAAACTGTGTGACCTTTTGTAGAACGCACCCACTTGTCTGGACTTGAAGTTAAGCAAATGGAGGTCATCCACCATGGGTTTTTGTCAAGATGATGTTTTGACAGTAACTGTCATGCGATGTGGCCCTCAGTTGATTGTGTAAGTGTTGTGTAACCTGCGGATAGAGCCGTTGGCGTTGTGGTTATCTGGTGGGCAGAGTGGCTGTGGAGCCCTGTCAGAGTGGTAGAGACCCAGACGGCTGTGCTGAGAGCACAGATGCTGGAAGAGCGGGCCACTGATAGCAGTAGCAACAAAGGACACTGTTCTGGACAAGGGCAGGGCAAAGGCTGAGGAATGCAGAGAGCGGGTGAAGAGGGTGGGGAGGGAGGGGGAGAGAGGCCATGCCCTATGGTAACCCACCACCCCCGCCCCCTCCGCCCCCTAAGTCTGTGTCTGTCATTCTGAACCCCTTCACCATATCACCATATCCATATCCCCCCCCTTCCCTCTCTCCCCCTCTCCCTCTCTCCCCCTTTCCCTCTCTCTCTCTCTCTCTCTCTCTCTCTCTCTCTCTCTCTCTCTTGCTCGATGGAATTGTGATTCAACAGGGATGGCATTCCCCCAGTGTCCCACCTCTCAAAGACACCTCTGTTCCAGCCTCCGCCATGACACTCAAAGCCCCCAGCTTCCGCCGCATATATCAGATGGGTGTGTGTGTGTGTGTGTCAGAGAGAGAGAGAGAGCGACAAAGGTTGGAGGGACAGCTGCTGCGGCTCTTGGGCTGGGGGGGGGCTATTTTTCTTTCTCTCTCTCGTCCCATCCTCCACCATCCCCTCTCCCACCCAGTACAAACACACTCACAACACACGATTCTCTGTCTCTACCACACACACAGACACTCACACACCCTCATCTGCTCGCACTCTAAAGCACACTTGAGGGGCTGGATGGGAAGAGAGCAGTGCTGTAGGGGTTGTCTGGGTTCAGTCTCGCATGTAGCTGTGCTGAGGGGTCTGGAGATGCCGGAACGTCTTCTGAACTGTTTTGGGACCTGTTAGTTCTTGGTGTCTAGCACTGAATAGTTCTGTGTTTGCTGCTCCAAGTGATCCCCCGTGCATTGGGGCAAACAGGAGTTTGTTAGTTTGTTGTTGAGCAGAGCTCCCCAGCTTGGTGACTTGGAGTGTGAGTGCATCTCTTACGTGCGTCTCTTGAACAGCTTTGTGCTGACCACACAGAATGGGAGCTGAAGGTGTGTGTTCCTGAAAGAGTGACTTGCTCTTTGAAATCTTGACAAGGAATACGAAGATTGAGGTAGGCTTGATGTGCTTACTTCACTAATCCAGAACTTTCTATGGTTGTGGAGCGGTCGCTGTTCTCGACCATAGAGTTTGTGGACACACACAAACATACATAGATAGAAACACACAGACACACACACACACACACACACACAGACACACAAGTGGTGTAGAGTGCCTCCTGTTTTGCTGTGAAAGCTCTTTGGGGAGCTTAAGAGGGCTCTTGCCTTACTGACAATGAGGCGTATGTGGGTCAGTTGGATTCCAGCAGCACACAGTGGTGACTGTGTGTGTGTGTGTGTGTGTGTGTGTGTGTGTGTGTGTGTGTGTGTGTGTGTGTGTGTGTTTGGGTGTTAGAATATGTGTGTACATATCGACAGCAGCTTGGGGAAAATTTAAAGGGAAAGTGTGATGCTATAATTTGAATTGAACCATTGTAAACCTTGTTTAAGTGTGTGTGTGTGTGTGTGTGTGTTTATGCTTGCACAATCAGGTACCCTCAAACCAGTACCCACATGCCTGCCACAAGTGGGACTGTCTGTCCGTGCCAGTCTGTATAACAATATCCTGGTCTGTGGTATTCTGAGTGTCGAGTGTAAGTTGGTTGGGATTCAGGGTGGACCGATTATGTGAATGTTTTTGTGTCATTTGTGTGTGTGTGTGTGTGTGTGTGTGTGTGTGTGTGTGTGTGTGTGTGTATGTGAGAAGGCCCACAGATGGGTGAGTAGTTCTTATACCTTCTGTTACCCGTCATCTATGGCAGCTCTCTCTCTCTCTCTCACTCTCATGATCTCACGCTCTCTCTCTCTTTCACACTTCATCTTTTCTTTCTGTTGCTTTCTCATCTCCATCTCTCGTCTCATCTCCATCTCTCTGTCTCTCCTTCACATGATAAGTGAGTGTGCAGAACCCTGATAAATAGCTCTAAACCTACACCACCAGCAATAGTAATGGGCAGCTTATTACACCTGCACCTGGACACTTCATCACAGAAACCTCTAATCACAGGTTGTGTTCTTCACCTCTCCTCCCTTAACTAAACTCTCTCTCTCTCTGTCATCCTCTTCTTTCTGTTCCTCCTTCTTCTATCATTCTCCTTTCTTTCTTTCTTTTCCTTTTCTTTCTGTCTTTTTCTCTTTGTTTCTTTTTCTGTCTCTCTCTCTCTTTGTTTGTTTGTTTCTCTCTCCCTCCCTCCCCTGCTGTGATGGAATTGTTTGCCATTACCCATCAGTCCCAGTTGTCATCAATAAACAGCTTTCACCCTGTAGTTAGCGATTACCCTTAGTCCATCCCTTCACCAGTTAGCTGTTAAATAGTTAGCGATTACCCTTAGTCCATCCCTTCACCAGTTAGCTGTTAAATAGTTAGCGATTACCCTTAGTCCATCCCTTCACCAGTTAGCTGTTAAATAGTTAGCGATTACCCTTAGTCCGTCCCTTTACCAGTTAGCTTTTAAATAGTTAGTTATTACTCCTAGTCCATCCCTTCACCAGTTTCAACAATGTTTCTTCTCCACCGTTCTTTCTTTCACATCTCTCTGACTCCATCTTGACTTTTTACCCCTCAGTTTCATGAGGAATGGTCCTGGCCTGTGTGTGTGTGTGTGTGTGTGTGTGTGTCTCCTTATGGTCCTTATGGTTTTACAACTGATGACAAATTATCAAGACTGAGTTGTTTGGCAGCGCTTGCCCCACCACTCACAAGACACTGCTTTATTCCAGTTTCCCCATGGCTGGTGGGATTAATCTGTCATTCCCAGAAGTGGTTAGGGCTGTTCTCCTGCTCTTCTCTAGGTTCCCCGTGAGCAGTTCGCCAGCATCCCACTGGAGGTGTTGTGGTCTGGCTAGGTGGAGCACTTTGCCTGCTCTGTTTTTCAGTCTTCCCATCTTTTTCTGCTCTCCTCCTCTCCTCTCCTCCCAGAACTTATCTCTCTTTTTATTTTAGCATTAGCCTCTCCTGTTACCTCTAACTCCCATCCAATCTGCACCATTTATTTTTTCCCACTCAACCCTCTGTCTGCCTACCTCCCTCCCTGCTAGTGTAAGCTGAGCTGTAGTCCCAGTGGGGGTAACCCGACCCTGTGTGCTCTGTGATGGGGCTGAAAGGCTGGGCTCTAACCACCCCACAACAAAGCCTAGCCCACTGTCAGGATGAGTGTGAATGTGTGTTTTTGTGGGCATGTCTGTGTGTGTGAGAGAGAGTGTGAGAACAGACACAGAATAGGTATAGTATGTCTTTTTGTCAGGGCTCAGAAGTTCAGGAGTCTGTCTTATATGCAGACAGGCAGACAACTCTGATGGGCTCAGTTTTGAAGAGTGTCTTGTGCTAATCTGTGGCTACTGTAGTCTGCAGTGTCCACATATTATGTGTTGGTAGTTCAGTGTATGTGTGCGTGTGTGTGTGTGTGTGCATGTATGTGTGTGCGCGCACACGTGCGTGTGCATAGCTGTTTGTGTTCATGTTTTCATTGGTGTGGCAGCACTTTTGCTGAAGATGTTTGTTATTTTAGGGTTATCCTTTCTCTTTCTTTCTGTTCTTCCTCCCACTTCTTTCTTTTCATTCTTTCTTTCTTTCTACCCTGCTGTGATGGTGTGATTGGTTTGTGTGAGGCCTTTGCTTTAACAAAGACCCCCCTGTGGACGAAAAAACAGCTGAGTAGAGAGAGGGAGAGAGAGTGTGGTGGGGAGGGGAGAGAAAAAACACCCAGTATTGTTAATCTAGCTCCCATCTTACTGAAGAAAAACAACAGCGATTTAGTTAGCATTCCTCACAGTCCGACGCCAAGTTGTGTTGCCTGCCCACCCCTTCTATTGAAGTGTAAAAAAACACCCAGGGATTGTTTGCCTGGAGAGGACAACTTCCATACTTTTGTTTTGAATGACTTTTGCAAGCACTCACACAAATACATGCACAAATACACACTCACACACATGCATGTATAGTACATGGACAGCATTTGTCTCCAGTCACGTAGACAACATGGACTAATACCAGCAAATGTTCATTGTTCAGTTAAAGTGTAAGCCATGCAAAAGAAATTCTAAAGCATGCCACTTGAGATAGTATCTCTCCTCATGCTAGCCCTTCATTCCTTAGGCACACTAGAAAAATCCTGCTCCTCTTATTCAGTCCTGGAAACAAACAAAGAGAGGACATCCTGGACCCCAAATAATAATAAACAAAGGGGGGCACTGAAGTTTTGGGTGAAGTACCTTTCTCAGGTGATTTGAATGTATTTGAATGTACAAATAGAACACAAGAAACATAAACCAAAGTAAACATAACCTGCTCCAACATCTCCTTATGTATGTGATATTTTGAACTGGACTGTTGGTTGGACATCTCTTAAATCACCTGCTTTAGTGAGTGGCAGGTTATTGCTTGCTGGATGGACAGACTTAAGCCTGCATCACCATCGGCTGCTGCCCTAGTGGCATTAGACTAGTTCTCTTTAAAAGGGACTGATACTTTTGTGTACTTTTCTACAGCGTGACTGACAGCAGAGTGTTTTATGACCGATTACCAACCCACTCCTAGTCTTTTCTGTCTGCGTGCTGCTCTGTGCTCCATACACTAGGCAGACTGAGGCCTTCGTAGGCAAGTGTCCACCACTGCTCTATTTTTGGCCATTTCAGTGTGTGAATCGGTCTTCATTTTCACTGGGAACCATCGCAGGGAAAAATCAAGACTGTACTCTCTAAGCACACAAGACAACAGTGCTTCTGCAGATGTGAAGGAATGGCACAAACCGAACTGAAAGACATCCTGAGAGCCCAGGCTGGTTGCTGGCACTCCAGGTTGCTGGTACTGGCTATGCATTACTCTTTGAAAAGGAAAATGAGCCCCAAAACAAGCTCACTCTGAGAATAGCTGCATGGGGCAGTCAGCTGGAGCAGGCTAATTGGCCCTTTCCTAGTTTAGCGTGTGTGGGCTGGGCTGGACTGGACTGGACTGGACTGGACTTAACCCTCCCCAGATGGCGGGGGGTGGTGTGCTGTGGGGGTGTTGGCCTGAGCCATGGCTGTGGTTGTGGCTGTGAGGCTTCCAGGCACATAGCTCTGTGGCAGGGGGCAGGGGACTGGTCAAGTCCTGGTGGATCAGACAAGGCCAAACTAAACCAGCCCGAGCTGACGAAGTCTGGAGAGGACTGGTTAAGCAGTGGTTCCTCTCCGTCCAGCTGGTGGTCGGGTGGAATGTGGTTGTGTCAAGTCCAGGATGACCCCTGTGACCTCCCTCTGCCTGTCTTTTTTTAAACCTCTGGCATGGCTTGGTCTGTCTCTACTCTCTGGTCTTGGCAATTGTACGATTGCCAAGTGTATTGGAGAATGTTCTTTGCTAGGATTAAATTTGCAATCTGAAACTTCTGAATGAGATTGTAAATATAATTTATAAATCATTAATAAAACATAATTTGCGTATGAAATTGTATGTAAAATATACACACCTGACTCTGTGACGTAAAGTTTAATCTCTTTCCCCCCTTCCCTCCATAAGGCATGGAAAAAGCGGTGGTTTGTGCTTCGGAGCGGGCGACTGACCGGGGACCCGGACGTTCTGGAGTACTACAAGAATGACCACGCCAAGAAGCCCATCCGCGTGATCGACCTGAACCTGTGTGAGCAGGTGGACGCGGGGCTCACCTTCAACAAGAAGGACCTGGAGCACAGCTTCATCTTCGACATCAAGACCATCGACAGGGTCTTCTACCTGGTGGCCGACACCGAGGAGGACATGAACAAGTGGGTGCGCTGCATCTGCGACATCTGCGGATTCAACCCCACTGACACCGATGGTAAGGGACAGAAGCATAAGTGCTCACTGAATCACTCACTCACTCACTTACAGGCTCACTCACTCACTTACAGGCTCACTCACTCACTCACTTACAGGCTCACTCACTCACTCACTTACAGGCTCACTCACTCACTCACTTACAGGCTCACTCACTTACTCACAGGCTCACGCACGCACTCACTCACTTACAGGCTCATTCACTCACTCACTCACTCACTCACTCACTCACTTACAGGCTCACTTACTCACCCACTCACTTACAGGCTCACTCACCCACTCACTTACAGGCTCACTCACTCACTCACTCACTCACACGCTCACTCACTCACAAGCTCACTGAATCACTCACTGACTCACTCACTCACTTACAGGCTCGCTCACTCACTCACTCACTCACCTACAGGCTCATTCACTCACTCACTTACAGGCTCATTCACTCACTCACTCACTTACTCACCTACAGGCTCATTCACTCACTCACTCACTCACTTACAGGCTCACTCACTCACTCACTCACTTACACGCTCACTCACTCACAAGCTCACTGAATCACTCACTGACTCACTCACTGACTCACTCACTCACTTACACACTCACTCACTCACTCACTCACTCACTCACTCACTCACTCACTCACTTACAGGCTCACTCACTCACAATCTCACTGAATCACTGACTGACTCACTCACACATACTGACTCACTTGCTCACAATGTCAATCACTCACAATGTCGCTCACTCTCTCACTCAGGCATACACATAAGCTCCCACACGCATACAGTCCACTTAAATGCACACATAGATTAGAAGCATGGCAGAGGCACACAGTAACACATTGGCATGCCTATAGTGCTCCTCTGCATGCAGGCACACCAGCCATGACCTGAAGGGTTAACTCCTCTGCAGACACTGAGAATAAGGGACGGTAAACTGATAAATGTGTGGGTGCTGTTGAGAACAAAAAAAACGTATGGAACATACTCACACATACATACATACTCACCAGTGTTCTTAGACAAGGAACCAGACCTAGTCATGTAATTCCAAATGTATGGTTGTGCAATCATACACACCAATACCCTCATACACCTGCCTTTACACACACAGTCTAGCTGCACACTGCATTGTACATGCTACTCAGTGTCTGTATGCAAATAAAGAGTGCGTACACACACATAATTACTGGGTGCACCCCACAAGTCTCCACTGGAGGCTCTGACCTTCATCACCCCAACTGCTATTTCCTATTTCCACATCAGACACAGCACATGCCACCCATCTCATTTATGCCACACGCGCAAGTGCTCACATACACACACACACCACACAAAAAAACAAGTAACAAGCAGCCCAAAAGATCTTGCATACTTGACTTTCGCTGTGCAATTTGTGGTTGTTGTTGTTGGACTGGATAATGGTATTGTGTGTCCACATGTCCCTCTGTCATTCACAGATTTGATCATGAATGAACTTGTCTGGACTTTGATCCTTACTAGTTTAGAAGGCCAGTCAGTGTACCAACACTAGCTATTATATTCAGCCATTCTGAAGTTTTGGACCCTACCTAACCTGCCACTGTTCTCTGTGTCACTGACTGTGTTTACATATCCACTTAAGTATCCTGAATATAATCAGGATATGAAGTGTGCCGGCTTTGCGTTTGCTCGTGTAAACACTGTTTCCCAAATTAAGTATCCTGAATAAACCTTTATCCCAGTTTTTGAGAAATTGGGATCTGCAAGGTAAAGTACTTCAAAAGAAACCGGGATACTGTACTGATTTCTGACCATTGTGGAAAAAGATTTTAGATTGTGATGCGTGTGATGGAATTCTGAAGACCATCAAGCAGTGCTTTTTAGAATCCTCTGTGAGAACACTGCAAAGAACGCTATAAAGAGTAACCAGAATATTAGTATTTATCATCTAAACAGGGATGTTATTAGCCCAATATCTCTGCAGTCATGTAAACACTTTATTCCTAATATGACAAAAAACAGGATGAGCCTCATGTTCCGGATGCTGAAGTGCATGTAAACGTAATCACTTTGTATTTGAACATATTTTGTTTCAGTTATATCCCTGTCACTATCCCATCCCCGGTTGAAAACTATGGATAAATGCCCTATTTAGAGAAAATATTTTGAATGCGTCAGTTGCTGTCATTTCCCGGCATCTGAAGCACTTCATGCCAGGAAATGTATTGTTTGTGATTAGTTTTATCCCCGATGAGCAGTGAATCAGCTCTATGCAACTTCAGATTCATGCCGTGTCGCAGGCGGCTCCATAATGACCAACATTGTCTCCTAGAAAGTGTTGACAGAGACGATGACAGCTGACACTTGTAAATGTGTGTTATATTCAGCACAGTTGCCATTCTGAAGTTTTGGACCCTACCTAACCTGCCACTGTTCTCTGTGTCACTGACTATGTTTACATATGCACATTCAGTATCCTGAATATAATCAGGATATGAAGTGTCCCAGCTTTGTGTTTGCTGATGTAAACACTGTTTCCCAAATTCAGTATCCTGAATAAAACCTTTATCACAGTTTTTGAGAAATTGGGATCACTTGCAATTGTGTGTTAGGGTGTGTGTGCACGCTTGTGTGTGTGAATGCATGTGTTTGTGTTTATCACGTCAGAGTGTCACTTTGTCCTTTTATCCCAGTGTTAAATGGCCCTGGTAAAGCCGTTTTAATCCCCTGCAAAAGATCTTAGGATTAATTTGTTTATAGGAATTGCTGTAGTCCATCATGGTGTTCATGTCTGGTTGCTCCCTGACAACAGATTTTTCCATGGTTGTTTTCATAGATTGTGTCAAGGCCACTGGACTTTGCGTGTGTGTGTGTCTGAAGGTGTACGTGCAGATATGTGAATGAGCATGTTTATATATTGTCACAGGTGTGTGTATGAATAAGAACGTGCGTGTGTGTGTGTGTGTGTGTGTGTACGTGCCAGTCTTTGTGTTATTGTTTTTGTCTGTGGTGGAGGCTGCCTGCCAGGTCTCTCGGTGTGAGCGGCTCACTTTTCCTCCCCCAGGAGAATGTGGTGCCCGGGTTAGCCCCCCCGGCTCACCTTACGCTCACCCCACCCTACCCCTCTGACTCGCCCCTCTCTCTCTCACTCTCTCTGTCAGAGCAGCCCAGAGCTGGTCAGTGGGTCTGCTCATGTTCTTTTGGCACAGTTCTCCCTTGCATAAAGTTCCCTGCAGTTGAGCTAGATGACCTTTGTGTTATAGTCATCACTGTACCAGATTGTGCAGAGGAAAAGTTTTCCCCTGTTGCTGATAGTGTGTCTACAGTCACCTTAGCTACAGACTAAAACTTATATTTGGTTTAGTTGTCATACACCTGTAATGCATAATGCAAAAAGCAAGTTATTAGTGAGGGCTGATATGTTTTTGGCTAATGGATAAATGGAGGCGCTAGCGTTCAATTATGGACTAGTGGGCTCAGAAGAATCCCCTCCTCAAGCTTCCCATGCACTTTACCCTCCCCAGAAGACACCCCCCCTCGCTCAGACAAAGGCCTGTGAGATCCGAGAGCAGAGAGAGGGCCCCAAGGAGAGGGATTTTTAGTAGGGCGCACGTCACACTCAGCCAACCCCAACAGAGAGGAGCATGGAATGTGTGCTGTTAGCCGTTAGTGAGTAGGTAGCCTAGCTGGGCCATGTGAGCAGGGCTTTAGGGAGAGGAGGGGGGTTTTCCCACTGGCTCAGTGAGTCACTGCTGAACCCTGTAAACAAGAGAGGGAAGGGGGGACAGCAGGACAGAGGAGAAAAAAGAAACAGAGGGAGGAAGGGAGAAGAAAATGAAGAAAAAGAGGAAGTAGGAGTACAAGTGAAGCAACAGCTTCTTTAGTTGCTCAGCTGCTCTCAAAACATTGAGAGTACAGGAAACATAAATACAAACACATTCTATCATTTAACATTGAAGCCATTTGATAAACACTTAAGGGCATGATGTAGGAAATTAACATTTGTTAGAAAGAAATTTGAATGTGAAGGTGAAGCACTAATAGATGCAGAATATGAATAGCCTAAATGCATAAATGACACAGGGGAGTGGAAGTTGAATATTCTGCCAATGTAAAAAAAAGTCAATTAAATTTAAAAGTGCTAAAGTCCATTGAGAGCAGAAGCCCCACCTGGATCCCATTTCACCAAGGTCAATATCGTGTCAGAAAGGGGAGGAGTTACACTGGTGAGTGGCCTCAGGCAAGAATGACCTCTTGTGGAGTACCTGGGAAAGATCGGGCAGGATCTCTCTCTCCTCCTCTCTCTCTCTCCTCCCTCTCTCTTTCTCCCCGTGTGTGTGTGTGTGTGTGTGTGTGTGTGTGTGTGTGTGTGTGTGTGTGTGTGTGTGTGTGTGTGTGTGTGTGTGTGTGTGTGTGTGTGTGTGTGTGTGTGTGTGAGAAAATGCGGGGGGTGGCTGGGATTGAGAGTGAGAAAATAGAGGTTTGACGTATTAAACGCCTTGTGAAAAGGCTCTTTGCAGTAGTGTAGCTACAGTTCAGTAAAACCACCCAGATCATTCCTAAGTTGTTCCAAAACAAATGCAGACATTCTGCTCATGATGGACTGAATCTTTTCTCCTTCTTGTTTGGAAATTAAGGTCCATATTTGGTTTTCTTTTTTTATTTGTTTGTATGATGACATAACAGTGAAGAGAAACAGAAAGAGGATATGAGCGATTGATGGGGTGAGTTTAGGTAATGATTGTTGGGTGCCTGTGCCATGCTAGACACACCTTAAAACGTACAGTTTAGGTTCAGTCATTGATCCCAGTCTCACTTCCTCTTTACAGTCACACTGGTTTTCATTCCTCCGTGAAAATACAATGAAACCACTCGTACTGCAAGGAAGCAGAACCATTAATCGGTTGCCTTGTTAAGTTGTTAAGACCATGAGGAAGTGGCAGTGCATAAAATTAGATGAAATATCTTTTATTTTTCATTGGTTTCACTAGACAAAGCCATGGTCTCTCTCTCTTACTTTCTCCTCCTTCTTCTGCTCCTCCAGATGCGGCAAAGGTGGTCCAGCAGTCAGGGGGCGCAGGGGTGGATGGGACCCTGGGCACGTCACTGGGGTCGCTCAGCCACTCGGTCTTGACCAGCGTGCCCCCGCCCTACCAGCCGGTCAGCGTGAGCCACCTGGAGTCCTCTTCCAGTCTAGATGAACCGCAGGACTACCTCTGGCTGGTCAACTGTGAGAGCAAGAAGCCAGACACTGGCAGGTGAGGGGAATGACGCTGAATGACAGGGAAGGAGGGTTAAAACCCAGTACAGTGACTGACTGATGTGACAAAATAGTTTGGGGATGTGCATAATTTGCAAAGTCTTATGCGTAAAATGTAGCACAATGTTAGTAGTCACTGTTAACAGTCACTGCTTTTCAGACTTTCAGACTTTTTCCTGTTCTCACAATTCTACTGACCCCACCCCCACCCCCACTTCCACCTTCATGTTGTGTGTAGCTCAGTGAACCCCACCCCTTCCCCGGGGCCTCCCCTGCCCCCTCCCCCCTCTCCACCAGAGGGGGATCAGGAGTACCTGCTCCTCGAGGAGTGTGAGAGCAGAAGCTCGCCCCTCACCAGTCAGTGAGTGCAAAGCATGGCCTGCCAGTGTGCACTTACCAACTCACACACACAAATGGTGCATTATGTGGATTAAACTTGACATAATGTGTAGTCGATACTTGTATGATGCAAGTATGTGCACAGACATTTCTCTACTGTAACTGCCCTAGTATGATGAACGTTTTGTTCAGTCATACATGTCCAGACATTTGAATACACACACACACACACACACACACACACAAACAGTGTTTGAGATCAAATCCATGGTAAACGATGATGACTGAGTCAGGTTTGTGCCTTACTAACTGTCTACAGACAATCTGCTTACCCAAGGGTGAGAGATGTTTTGTGTGTTGTGGTAGTATTACTGTAGTTCTATAGTTCTATAAAGTGCTTTGTTCTGCATGACTTTTGTGATGTGAACCTTCTGGAAACAGTCTAATAACATTCAATTACAATATGATGAATGTTGTTCTGAGGAGGAGATACAGTATGTGTGCATTCACTACATTGCAAAGCACGGGATGTGTTGAATAGTGTGTTATTCACACACAGTTTGCCTTTTCATTAACATCCATCAAGATGAGATATATGAATATTTCTGTTGATAGTGATTCAGCCACACTCAATCTTCCCTCTGCGCAGGTCTCATGGCGACTGTTCCAAGTCAACGTCCTCAGAGCCCGACTGCAACGACAACCTGCCGCTGCACCGCACACCCCCGACCGCCTGCTCGTCAGCAAAGCACACGTCCGTCAACGGCTTTTTCCCCTCGCACTCGCACCCCTCGTCTGCCTCATCGGCCGCCGCCTTGTACGATTCGCCGCCCTCACGCCACGGCCCCGCTCTGCCCTTCGCCACCGACCCCAGTGGCCTGTACCAGCTGCCGCGCAGCCGCTCACAGGACACTGTCATGCCGATTCCAGGCGGTCGCTCAGCTTCTGAGAGTGAGTCGACTGAACTGTACGTCTTCAACACGCCAGGCCGCAAGCCCTCCCTGGAGGCACAGCTGCGCAACATGACGTGCTACGACATCCCCCCAACCCCCGGCAGTGGCTGCTCGTCCTACCTGCCTTGGAACATCAGTAGCAGCGGAGGAAGCGAACGGGTGGGTGGAGGAGGGGGCAGTGGAGGGATGGAGCCGCTCGGAGGAGAGGTGGTGCCCCCACCGCGGCCGCCAAAGCCCTCGCTCTCATCATCCATGGCCACCATGCCGGCCGGGGGACCACCGGAGAGGTCACCCACGGACACCTACGCAGTGCCGCGATCTATTTCGGAAACGGATGGGAACTATTGTGTGCCGACCAGCGCAGGGAACAAAGCACTGCGTAGCAACACCATTGGTCCTGTGGACTCATCACGCCTCCGCAAAGGTTGGTGTCTCAAAGTTTACTGAGTGAAGTCAGAGCGATGGTGGAATACAGCACGTTTGATCAGATGTCTTTAAAGTCTGACAAAAAAAGACATCCATTTATCCATTCATCTATTTCCTACATCCCTTAGGATAATAACAGTAAAATAAGCCTCTGTGTGCTATTTCTCTCACAGATGTTACGGCTAGCTTGAAAGTAGAGTCGGACAACAGAGTTTATTAAAAACGTAAGAATTGATTTCAATAAATGATAGTTAATGTTAAAATTCTAGGGGTGAGCACACAAAGCAACAAAGAGAAGCAGAAAATGCCTATCTTAAGGCGAGCACATGGCCTTGTTAGCCACACCTTGGCCAGGTGTGGCCACCATCCAAAAACTGTTGCACTGCCACTGCAAGGCCAGTGGGCGAGCAGAGAGGCGGAACACAGACCTTTGATAGACTATAGCAGCTCAGACTTTTCTAAAGTTTGTGCCACAGCATTTTACAATTGTTAGTAAAGAGTTGCACAAAATTTAGACATCTTACAAGGGATTTGCTATCAACATAATCATAGATCATAGATTAAAAGGAATATTCTTGTAGAGAGAACATTAAACCTTACAAACAGAATTGCCTACATAAAATTACGCTGATATTTTCACTGCTGGGTGAATAGACATGGTGGTATGCATCAAAAACCTAGCATGGTGACAATTTAAGAAAGAGGCTTTTGCCCATAACATGAACCCTCAGCCAAAAATGCATAGCTAACATAGTATTGTTTTTTATAGTGCCCCCTGCCTATGGGTGGAGCAAAGACAAGTAATGAAAATGTCTTGATGCTTTGTTACTACTGCAAGTGCTTTAGATTAGGCTAACCATTAAGTTATCATTTTGCATCCAGTGGTTCAACAGCTTTTGTCTATCTTTTTCTTTGTTGGTATGTGGTAGGCTATCATGCTTTCTCACCATCAAAATAAAATGGATCACATCAGTTTAGTGTTGATGTTAATAAGCTGTAGGTGTCTGGTATCAGTTTCCATGTTCTATACCTTAAGTAAGCTTTTGATTTAAAAGAAGTAAAATGTGATGGTCAGACTGGTCTTGTTGGTAATGTCTCTGAGTGATCAATATGGGCTCACAATGGAAGCCTCTTAGACATAGACCAAGCTCCAGTTCTTGCCAAAACTGCCTGCTGTTTGAAAAAAATGCATTTGTTCTTTGAATGTACTCTCTGATTTCCCAGTTCTGTTGGCTATGCCATTAGTTTCAGAACTGACAAACTTGATTCAAGAATTTCCCTCAGGCTCTTCAACTGTGGGCTATGCCCTGTTGTAGAATTAGTAGATAATTAAATGGCTTAACCTGTCTTATGACCAGTCCTGCTGCTGAGTTTTATGTGAAACTTGTTTGTGTTTACACAGATTGTGGATCCCAAGACTGCTACGACATCCCTAGACCCTTTGCGTCAGAGAAAACTGGTTCATTTGATTTCAACGAAAGCCTAAGCAATTACTTTGTGAGTTTTTTTGGGGGAAAATCTTTTTGATCATTATATGAGTATACTCACAAGTACAACGGTTTTACATGGGTCCTTTGAAGTGGAGCAGATGTCTGTTTGTTTGGCTATTGGCCTAATGAAATACTGTCTGCTTGAAGACCTCAGAGCAAAGCATGAAGGTCAACAAGCAAACCAAAGTGGAGGCTGATGTTATGTCACTGCATTAACTTTATCCTGTTTTCTTACTTCTGGTGGTAGTACTAAAAATAGTTTAAGGTAGCAGTTTTCCATCTAGAATCAAGAAAGTGAAATACTTTTGTGTGTGTGTGTGTGTGTGTGTGTGTGTGTGTGTGTGTGTGTGTGTGTGTGTGTGTGTGTGTGTGTGTGTGTGTGTGTGTGTGAAAAAGAAAAACAAGGGCATGATGCCAGTGAGCAGTGCTTCCACGGAGGAAGTGGATGAAAACTATGTACCCATGAGCGCCAACTCGCCCTCCCACCGGCGATCGGGCAGCCTGTCCGAACCCATCCAGGAACCCAACTATGTGCCCATGACCCCCGGAACCGTGGAGTTCTCTTCTCTGGGCAAACAGGTGCCCCCACCTGCCCACATGGGATTCCGCTCCAGCCCCAAAACGCCCCCGAGAAGACCTATGCCTCTGAACGAGTGCCAGCCGCCTCCAGTCGACCGGCAGCCACCCCCTGTGGACCGCAACCTCAAACCAGACCGCAAAGGTGAGGCAGGTGACACACCCACATTGTGTGTGTGTGTGTGTGTGTGTGTGAGTGTGTGGGGGGGGAGTGAGTAGATGTGTTTTGTGACTGTATGGAAGAGCTAAGCATATCCATAATGTATCGATGCTACTGTGTGACACTGAGAATGCGAGAATGATCTTGACTGGTGTAAGACTTGTGTGTTTTGTTCTGTCAGAGAGGTTGGATTGATTATGTTATGTCTGTAGCCTATTGCTTTCCAATGCTGGGAGCTCTTGATTCTTGTATGTGCTGGCCCATGCTTATGTATCCCATTCAGCCCCCCCCCCCCCCCCTCCCCACCCCAAAACCTCAGAGCGTCCCAAATTAGCATACACTAGCGCCTCGATATACCCTTTGCTCCTTTCGAGTAGTTAGCATGTGACCAGCAGGGCCATGAAAGGCACCCTTTGTGTCTGGCTTGAGCTCCAGTGGCTCTTAGAGACCCTGACCACACTGCTAGCCTGGAGCAGTCACCTCTGTCCCCATTGTCCATCCTGTCAAAGGCCTCTTTGATGGTCTGGTTGATGAGGGGAATTTCAATCTGGTTGAAAGGGGCCTGGGCGCTATTTGAATGTCTTACAAGCAGAGGGGAAGAGAGAGGCAGCAGCAAGCCATGGCTGCTAGTCCTCCTGCTGCGGTTGGACACAATAAAATGGTGGGCAGAGCGTTCCACCACCATTTCTTCATGGTAGCCTAAACCAAATGACATCTTTACCCATGTCAGCTCTTGAGCAGCCAACATTTTCAGTAGTTGCTCTTAAACTCACCTCCAAGAATAAAATTGTATTCAGTTATCATCGCTTTAAAGTAAGTAGCATAACTCAGACGAGCTAAGGCTGTAAATGTAAGGACTTGTCAACTAAACATTTGAGCATTATTACCAAACCTGTTTATGGACACAAGTCCTGTTTTTGTATTGAGGCTCTCCAAGCCTGTAATAATGAACAGGGGGGTGCTTTGAATCCTTTATAAGCATGAGCCAGATACATGTGCTGTGTGCTGCTCACCTTGCTGCCAGCTGGTTATTTGTGATGTGCTGAATAGGGCCCCAGCAGCCAGCCATTTTGTGTTGTGTGTACCTACCGCCGTTGCTCTCTGTGTGTTTGGCAAGTGGCCTAGGCTGAGCTGGCCTATACGGGAATGGGTTCCTTTTCGGTGAGCGTTGGGGTGCTTTCTTTCTTGTTGTGCTTCTGCGCACAAAACTCTTCCTCTGTCCAGCTGCAGTCTGTCTCCCTCCCGTCTCTCTCTCTCTCTCTCTCTCTCTCTCTCTAAATCTACATGAGAGGTTTCTCTGTCTCTCTCTCCCTCCCTCTCTCCCTCCCTCTCTCTCTCCCTCTCTCTCTCTCTCTCTCTCTCTCTCTCTCTCTCTCTCTCTCTCTTACTCACTCACTTATTCTCACTCTTTCTCGCTCACTAACCTTTACAACCCAGCTGCAATTTCTGGTGCTTTTTTCCACCTTCATGGTACACTTCAGCCTCCTTCTTGTGGCTCCATTGGTGTTGAGCTGTCAGATTTGT
The DNA here is from genome assembly GCA_027481765.1 of Tenualosa thibaudeaui. Lineage (NCBI taxonomy): Eukaryota > Metazoa > Chordata > Actinopteri > Clupeiformes > Clupeidae > Tenualosa > Tenualosa thibaudeaui. The sequence goes on along the minus strand of JAIFZK010000017.1, from coordinate 8,879,509 downwards.
CAGTGCTCAGGGCCAGCTGAAATGTCTCAGTTTTGCGGCTGTCGCCGTGGGCATTTACTCACCTAACGAATGCCATCTTTGGCGCTAATCCATGGTGCATGTGCATGTGCATCATACCAACTCTTGTCTGTTTTTATGTGTACGCGAGTGTGTATTGGTTTGTGTGTTGGGAGGGACTCTGCATGAATTTGAATGCATGCGGGCTAGCTGTCACTACCATGCCACGTCATGTCCAGTCCCCAGCAGAAGAGGGAAGAAGGGAGTGGGAGAGAGAGAACAGAGGAAAAGGAGGAGGGGGAGAGGACAGAGGAGCTGATTTGAGCTCTGCTTGGCCCTGTGCTTTGGTGTTGCATGGGGGAGCGATGTCTTGTGGAAATTTGTGGGGGCTGAAGGTGGGGTACTGAGAAGGCATTCCCTCTGTGTGTGTCCCAAAAGCTTTGTAATGAGAACAGTCTTCTTCCACCAATCAGGTCAGAGCCCTAAGGTATTAAGAGCTAAGCCAGTCGGTCTTGAGCGAACCGACTCTCAAACCATAGGTGAATTCTCAAGACGACGCAAGGGTAGGTAACCCACACCACCTGCCGCTGCATCCAGACTTTTTTTTTCTCTCTCTACCATCTCACCTGTCCTGTTTCACCTGTCCATCAGTCACACCTTCTCTAACTCCATTCTAAACTTCATGCATGTTGGAAAACACTAACAACCACAAAAAAACATGAAAGTGTTGTTTCCAAGGCATACAGCATAACTACACGGTAAAGCAAATCTCTTGTGAAGAAAAGCTGTAACACAACATTCTAATGTGTGTGTCTCATTAGTCTGATCATGCTCTTGTGCTTAGCATACAGATTGTCAGAACATCTTCAATGATGCTCTAGAAATCAAACAATAGGCAAGTCAAACTTGGTATTATTAACATGATCATGTAAACTCATTGATAGTGAGCCTTGGAAAACTCATTCTCTTCACTAATGCATTCCCATAATGCATTTTGTCATATCCACACCACTGTTACACTGATATGATGGGTGTCATACCAGTTTCCTCACAAACCATAACAGCATAGTTACACACACTCCTTCCGGAACTATCTGAACTTTATTGGGAACGTTCAGTGGGAAAAAGGTAGCATCAGGCTTCTGTATAGTTGTCTAGATACAGTCAGTCTTTCTGCAGAGGAAGCAGGGGATTCAGCAGCATGTGATAGTCTGAAAGCACTTGGGTCAAAGACAGGATGACATGCTTAGTTCCCACAAGTCTCTTCAAGTAAACTTTACTGACCAGTAAAATCAAATCAAATCATTTGCAACATCATTCTGTGTAAATGGCCAAGGTTGCACCCACCTGCTCATGCACACACTGAACTGCTTTTGCCATCTTTTTTCCTTTTTCTATTTTTTTTTTAAGCAAGCAAGAGCTGAGTGCTTAGTATTTATTGTCTCTCTCTTTGTTGCTAAGTCACCAGTTAACACTCTGTTAGGTTTGATTTGCCTCTTGCTCTATTTAAGGTTTATTAGAAATGTGTCTGGTGTACTACTGAATGTGTCACAAGATAAACACCGCAGCAAGTTGTGGTGACTTGTTCCTATGTGTGTGTGTGCGTGTGCATGCGTGTAGTTGTGTTTTTAAAATCCTCTCAGCTGTACAATTGCCACACTTCTGGCATGCTTGGCCAGATGTATTCCCACACAGATGTCTCCCTCCATGTTTGACATGCGTATCAATCAAGACCTTTTTTTGGCCCTTTCTTCTCTTTTTCTTGTGTCAATCTTACTTTTAGTCTTAGTGTCTTAGTCTTACTCTCTCAATCTCTTATCTACAGTATTAAGCCACTTTGACAAACTCACTTCTTATCTTGTTTTTTTTCTCTCCCTCTGTGGGGATATTGTATCTGTTTTGTTATTTCCGCCATCTTTCTCTCTGTTTTATTATTCCCTCTATCTTTCTCTCAGTGGTAGCACCAGATGGTGCGTGTTTTGGCACACCCTGTTGCACTATGGGAAAGCTGTCTCTTTCTCGGTTGCCAGATTGAGTGAGTTCTCAGCGCAGCATCGCTGTTGACCAGCTGTGAAGACTGAATCAGGCTCTGTGAATGTGGGAGGGGAGAGAGAGAGAGAGAGAGTGAGAGTGGAAGTGAAGGAGGGAGGGAGCAAGTGAACATCTCACTCTCACTTTCACTGTCAGTCAAACGCCGTTATTGCAGAGCTCCTCTGGGGCTCACTGTACTGTAAGTGCAGAAACCTGCCTGCCTGTCTGTCTGTCTGGAGCAGGACAGCTACTCAAGACAGCACATCTCCACTCCTCTGCATGTTTGGCTTCCCTTGGTGCCATTTAGCTCATCTTTACAATTAAGTTGACAACTAACACAACGAGGGTGCTATTTAATTTTAGGCCTCCGTCATCTCTGTGGCATGTTCAACACAGTGTAAAATGCAAAGCCAAATAAGCCAAATAAGCTATTCTATGTGATTTATCAGTTTCTCAGAACGCACACTGCAGATGTGAACATAAAGGCATCAGTCACACAAATATACTGTCCTATGGGGGCGTGGACGCTCACTAGACTCTTACCATGCACACTTGTGCCCTCTATGGACTGAAATGCGGAACTGCTAAAGTGGCTCTCATGTCCCTTACGTAACTGTTAGGCAGATTGTCAGTTATGAGACTCCATTTGAAATTAAGAGTGTTAACATTGCACTGGGAACACATTGCTCAGTCATGTTACAGATGGGGATCGGGGTTCACATGATCTGTTACGCTTACATTTTAGTGCCACAATTAAAACAGAACTTCCCTGTTCACACTGTATGAACGTAGATATTGTCATTAGCCATGGTAGATTTAAATTACCTACAACATCCTTAAGAAGCCTGAACTGATCCTCCAGCATGCTGCATATTAATCAGGTAATATCGGCCCCTAATTCCATCTGGAATGTCTGTTAGGCAAGTTGATTATGCAAAGCCCTGCCATAGCCAGGTTCCGTTGAGCAGCCCAAGATATTGCTTGGTCATGGTCAACTGTCAGACGTCACAAAATGGGTGCATGAACTCCACAGTATCTTACACAGGTTCGCCTACTACTGAGGTGCTGGTACAGTGAGGTCTCTAGGTGACTGACATGTGGGTGAAGTCAACTGATGGCTAATGTTTGTTTCTAATGTCTTTCCTTTCTTCTCTGTCTCCCATCCCACAACCCTGCAGCCAAACCGGCCCCTTTGGAGATTAAGCCCCTGTCGGAGCTGGAGGAATTAACAGCGCCTGTCCGGTCACCGGTCACCAGGTCCTTTGCCAGGGAGTAAGTGCCCGGTTCTAAAGTATTCAAAGCCCTCGGGATGCCACTCAGCTAGCGAGGCCTTGGTGTCAGCCCTGTGTCAGTCAAATGAGGCAGACTGTGAAAAATAGCATCCATATTTAATATACCAATTTGGTGTTCCTTCCCCACAGTTAATATTTATGAGATTCACTTTTTCATTGAACTACATAGATTTATCTATGTGCAACTCTTAGCATCTACTCAGTATGAAAATAATACATAATAATAGAATGTATCTGAAAAGCAGTAAAATGGGAAGTCATCACTTAAACCATACCCTATGCCTTCCTGACACAGTCTGACATGTAGGCTGTCCTCTGCATGTCTAAACTCAACAGTATACATAGCCAACACTGGGCTGGTTTTCAGGACCAAGACCAGTTTTCAGTTAGATAGCTGGTCTTGGCCCTTGTCTGGGAAATCAGTTATGTGTATGCCACTGTTAACTTGCTAGACACCTCAACAGACACCACCTAACCCATCACAGTAGTCCCCTGTCTGATAGTATTGTGCATAATGTTGTTTGTCCTAGCGATGGTGTATGGAATGACTGAAAATAGAAGGGATGACTGTTTATGTTTCAGCACTGTTTGTGTGTGTTTTTTTGTATGTATATGTTTTCCGTATGTGTGTGATGTATGGTTGTCTGAGGATATGTGAGCAGCTGTGTAAACCTTGTGGTGCTGCCCAGTTTCTCTAGGTTTCCCATGCCTCCAAGACCCTCATCAGTGCAAAGCACTGCCTCCAGCACCGATTCTGAGGAGTGTGATGAGAATTATGTACCCATGCAAACATCTAGTATGTCTTCAGACGAACCAGTATGTAAATCCAGCTCTACCACTCCCCATTCGCCTCTCAGACACTTGACCACTATTTCTATTGGCTCCTAAGAGCAAGATGCATTCTTTAATCATGTCATTAGCCACATGGATAAAATATATATATTTAAGATGAACGATTTTTTGTTTTAATCCATACATTTTGTTGTTGAATAAATTCTTTATTTTCAGATTGTCACTTTTTAGCCATGAAAGGTGTTGGACAGGAAAAGTGCTCACACAAATCTCTCATGTATTCAGTTAAATGAGTTAGCAGAACAGGTTGTCTTGTATTTATGTTCCATGGCAGCGTAGGCAGAGTGCTGTTGAATGAGGTCCTCGTGCCGCACAGAATTCCTCATTATTACTGTTCTTCTTCCCTGGGAAGTCCAAACAAAAACCCAAAGTCTGTATGGCGTCTACGGACAAGCCCTCTGGAAGGACTCCTCTTAATGTTTCTTCTTCTACTGCATTCCTTCCACTTTGCTCTTCTGCCATGTCATTATGATCATCCCATCCTCCCCTGCTACAGACTACAACTTCTTCTGTGGAGTGCATGTCATGCATCTTGCATTTTTTTGCCTTTGTGTTTGATTTTCCCTGTCATCTCTGTGGGCCCTTTTCATTGTTTATATGCCCTGTTCTTCCTGCTCAACAGCAGGAAGAGCAGGGCACTTACTGAAAATACTGCATGGATGCAAAGCATCCCTTATGAAAAAGAAGTTCATTTTCAGGAAACTTCAGGTATATAGGAAATGTACTAAAATCAATAAACTAACAGTGTACTTTTAAAATAATTATTGGGATTAAACTGGCCCACTTTAACATATGTATATTTGTACTGTTTTGCAAATCAAAATAATAACTTGCAGGTTACAGTTTTTGAATTATTAGTTTTTTTTTTGAATTATTATTAGTTTTTATTCATAGCAGCTTACATTAATTATTACATTGTCTCCCCAGAGTAGACTTAAACTACTTTTTGCTAAGGGATGGAATATAGGCAGATAACGGCAGATGACATGAAGTTAGATTCAAATTGGCGGTAGAGCAGAACCATGAAAAGGTCTCACATTGGTGTTCCGTTTGCATTTCCTAAAGCCCCGGTGACTCCTTCTTTGGGTTTGTTTCTGTGTCTTATTCCTTTTTTTTTTATTTATTTTTTAACTGACCTTTAGTTTTTCTCCTGCTGTATTTTCTCATCTTTCAGTGGTTCCAACATGTGGTGGTGTACTCTGTCCTCTTCTCTATACTCATCCCTTAACTTGGATTAGTTTTCTTCTCCATTTTTTCATTATTTTCTCTCTGTTCCCTCTATCCTGTTCTGTCTGATTTTTTTTCTTCACTTTGCCCATTCCTCTGCTCTCTTCCTCTCCTCTCCGTTGTCTGTGTCCTGCTGCATAGAGAGGAGTCCTTCTACTGCACTGTGCCCATCACTCCCATAAAGAGGGAGATGTCTGGTCTTGACCAGCTAGAGGAGGTGAGGGATTGACTATACAAGTCTGCCACTCAGGAGCTTGAAATGTTCTGGTAGAGAGGTTTCTGCATTAAAGAGGTTCCAAGGCTAACTCCGTCAGAACAATTCATGATCATACATGTCCCTAACTATAGGTAATAGGTCAAGCTTTACCTGTATGATATCTACACAGTTTTGTCAGGAACTGTATGGCCTCACAATGAAATGTCACACTAGACCCTGTAGTTTAAGGTTCACCTATTCAGACAGCGGTGGCCTAGAAGTTCTACTCTGAAGGACTTCATAATAATCACAGGACCTCACAATCACATGTTGATCTTTTATTTCTTCTGAAAATTACCGATTTGTATGTCCTACTCTCATGCCTTCATTGCGATCCCATCTCTCATACTGGTTGGTAGAGTAGAGCATTAACTTAGCGCTAGCTTGTAGAGTCAGTGTTAGTTTGAAAAAGTGTGCTTTCAAACCTGTAAATGGTGTGCTTTCAATGTGCACCATTGTTTTCTTTTGTTTTGTTTTTTTGCTGTTCCAGAACCCTAAGCTGAGTGCTCAGATGAACGCAGATGGAGGCAGTAGTCCAATGGTTCCGCTCAAAGGAGATAAGCAGGTGGAGTACCTGGACTTGGATTTGGACCCTGGCAAATCCACGCCCCCACGGAAGGTGTGTTGCAGAAAAAAAGTGTTGTCATGGCTTGAGAACACCACAGCCAAAAACAATGACTGGCTGTATGATTTGACATCCATCAGTCTACACACACACACACACACACACACACACACTAGCACTTACCATTAGGACATATATAAGCCCTTCTCTCTCTTTGTCCATCAGAAAAAGAGCAACGGGACAGGCGCAGCAGTATCGGATGAGCGTGTGGACTACGTTGTGGTGGATCAGCAGCGAACACTGGCCCTCAAGAGCACTAGAGAGGCATGGACTGATGGCAGACAGTCCACTGAGACCGACACCCAGACCAAAGGACCCAAATAGACGCTTGCCACCATCAGCACTAGCCCCAGAACTCACCCCCCCCCCCACCCCCCACCCCCCACCCCCTCCCCCCTGAGTCGCCTCTCTGGGCAGAGGCAGCAAGAAGATGGTGTGCCATGGATGGACTTGGAACACAAGTCTTCCCTTCTCGCTAGAACCTTTCTTTTCACAAGGAGAGAGAGAGAGAGAGGAGATGGAGACATAGAGCCTATCAGTGCTCTAGATACTCGACTGTGTGCCTCCCTTTAGGCCTGTAGTTTACATTGCCACATGTCTGGAGGCTGAGTGCAACCTGGAAAGGATCTGGGGGGAAAGGAAGGTCTGCTTAGCATAGCTCCCTGGGCTCTTGAGGATCTGGGATTCTTGTTTTGTAGGGTGAGGATGACCTGTATGATGCCTCACAGGATATGAAGCCCTTTAAAGACACTTAAACTTGCCCCCCCACACACACACATACACATACCACACACACACATACACATACCACACACACACATACACCCCATGTAGTGAAAGCTGTTCTCTTTAAAGATTTCTTTTTTGATTATCTTGCCAAATCTGACATTGTGAACACCACTGCCATAGTCCATTCAAACATGTTTTGGCAAAAAAAGGCAAGCATTGTCATTTTGGTGTCCATTTATACCAAACCAGCCAGTCTGGGGTCTAAATGCTTTACTGTGTTAAAGTGTTGCCTTAATATCAGTGAAAAATGTCCAGTTTTCTGATGGGTGCATTCCATGAAATATCCTGATCCTTAAAAGCTAATTCTGTACCAAACAATGATGCAGATAATTTTTGGATCATTTCTTTTCTCTTGGAGTTTTTGAGTGCTCCTCTGTGATGTTTCAGACTTAAAACCTTGAACAAGGCTGCGTCATTTCATGCGTCCTTTGATTGGGTCTCATACACACAAGAAAATCTCAAGCGGACTGCACCTGGTCAAATTTCTACTCGACTCACTTGAGTTGATTGATCAAGCATTATTAACGTCATTCAGCCAAAACATACGCAGACCTGAAGGAGTTCCTTTCACTAAATGGCACAGCGCTTACCCCTGGCAGAGGAAATGCAGTTGGACTTGGTGATGAGCGTTTGCTATGGTGTGTATATTTTTTTCAAAGTGTCCTTTGACTTGTGTTTATATCCAGGATGTAAAAGCTTTCATGTAGATTCTTCAGGATAGAAATCTACACCTTCTTAGATGGCTATCAAGAACTACACTATGATGGATGACATGAGATATGGAATCAATAACTGTGACTGCTACTATTGGAAGCTGATGCTTTCCAATAGCTATGGAAGGTATCATACTAAAAAAAAGATAAAGAAGTCAGGTACTCATTAAATTACTTACTTACACAGCTATCCATTTCTAATTTATTTTTGTGTCTCATGTGTTTCATCACTAGATTGATTGATATTTGCCTCATGATGCTTTTTGCTTAAAGTGTTTTTTTTTTTTTGCAAAATGTAGATGATTTTTAAGTAAACACTTGTTTTAAATATCTTTCCCAAGAGACCTCTGCCCCCCACACCCCCATACTCCCCTAGTGTTCCCACTCTCCTCAAACTGGTCTTTGATTTATTTTCTTGCCATGTTCAATAACTTATTTCAAATGGATCTCCTACCACTTTTTGAATACTAATTGCCTTATCAAGTGTATTTGTATGTTTGTATGTAAATAAGACTGTCGGTATTTCAGCTACTCTTTCTAATGAATAGTTGGTTTTACTAACTTGCCTCTCTTCTGAAACCCAATTGAGGTTGCTACAGATGAGTTTCTATGCTGTTGAGGGCTCCCATGCTGTAAATAGTTGCGCTCAGATTTTCAAGCATGCTCCCACTGAATAAACTGTAAAACACTGATGCTTATACTGTTGTTTCTATACTACTTCAATCTTCTCTCCCCTCATGTGGAACGGTGTTTAAGAACCTGGAGGATCTTAAAGCTTTGTATCTTTTTTAATGAATCAAAAAGAAAAGTACATTTGAAAATGAACTAAATAAAACCTACCTTTATGCAAGTGTCTGACTATCTAAATGTATCTACAAGAGGTTAGGTTGCTGTAATAGTGGGGACTGTTAAGCTTTTATCAAAAGAATTGCGCACACAATGAGAGAAGCATGAAACTAAGGGTTTGTTCTTGATATACGCTTTGATTTAACATGTGGAGGCGTTCTCAGTTTGAACTCTGGGGTCAGCTAGAGGTCATTGACCTCAGGCATGATATTTGTATGCATGGGTGGTGGTAGCGTTTACAGTCCTGGCTAGGAAGCTAATAGTCTGAAAAATGTGGGTTCTAATCCTGGCTGCCTACCGCCCTTGAGCAAGGCACTTAACCCTAAATTGCTCTATGGGAGACTGTCCCTGAAAGTAATTGATAAAAATGTAAGTTAGCGTCTGCTAATTGCATTGAACTAAAAACACATGTAGGATCTAAATGTAATAGAAATGTGTATTTCCGTGTGTTTGAATCCAACTCAGGCCCCAGGACCACTGTCACATAGAGGTCAAAGGTCAAGGTTGCTTGAAAAAAAACACTCCTTTGTATTTTATCAAACAATTGCAGGTACATATGGATACAACAAAGATATAGGCCTATGAATATGTACATAAAAACAATAGGCCTACAAAAGCCTTGACCTCGGGGTTACATCAGTGTGGGCCAACAACTTGTATCATATATCATTGTTTTAGTCACTGCTGTCACCAGAACATTTTTAATGCTTTTTGCAGATACAGTGTCCAATACAGCCCTTTTTGCAACCAAGTCCTTAGCAAGCTAGTGATACCTCAAGGAGTGGCTGGTATCTGTGTCAATCCATCCAAAGTCTGAAGCACTCGCCAAATGTGGTAGAGGAACCAAGGAAATTGGAACCTCTAGAGTGGGTTTATCTGCCCTGTTTCAAAGCTTTGTGTGCATTTTCATTTTCCATGGTAAACATGGTTTGGCTATCCATGTCAGTGGATTTTTAGAGAAATTTCACTTTTATCCTAGAAACACCAGACATGCATTGTTAAATGGCATCTTACAGAAAACAGTTAACACTAATGATGTGATTTTTTTCTGAATTTGTTTGGGTCAATATAAGGACAATATAAATTAAATTAGTTTTACGTACATTTTTACATTTCTATTGTTTTTAAGTGCTGCAATAATGAGCAAAAGGGTGATTGATTGGAACACTGCAGGGGTAGCAAAATTGAATAAAGCCCCCAAAAAGAAAGATACAATGAGCATCATTAAAAGACAACATACAACTGCCCAAATAAATTTTCACTAAGTGAGAATGATCTATAACATGAAATTGTTTGATAAGATGCAAATGAGCTGTATTTCTTGTATTTACATTTACAGAGATATGGAAGCTCCTCAAGCAACCTTGGCCTTTGACCTCTAAGAGTGACAGATATTGACCTCTGGGAGTGTTGAAATGAAATGAGTCTTGAAATGAGTTTCCTGCTCTTAAACATGGAAATATATATTTAGTTACATTTCTATCACATATAATAGATACTAAGATCCACCTGTTTTTGATTCCATGCACAGAAATATAATATCCTGGATGAACACGAGAGGTCAAACTTAGAATAACACTTGAAGCACTTTGAGGTTTTGGCTAAAGGCTCACTTTTAATGTTTTTGGTCTCCAGGAACCACACCCTCCTGGTGCTGGGTCTCACAGAAAAGTACACAGGCAAAACAGTATTCATGAAATAACTCCCCAACAATTGGGTCCAAGATTTCTTATGTGGTATGTAAGTCTCACAGAGGCACACCAAGTGAATCCATGACCACTCATTTGTGGTGTAGCACCACCTAGTGGGAGAAGAAAATGCAAAAAAGGGCACTTTGTTAGCCAATATCCTTGTTAGCCAATATCCTGAACATATTGCTGCAGTCACCAGGTCTTGTAAATACACATTGTACAACATCAAGAAGATCAGACCTTATTTCACAAAGTATTCAACACTACTTCTTGTACAGGCTGTGGTCCTTTGGAAACTGAATAACTGTAATGCACTTTTGGCTGGACTCCCTACATGTGCTGTGAAACCTTTGCAGGTGATCCAAAATGCAGTGGCACATTTGGTTTTCTTTGCACAACCTAAAAGAATATGTCACTCCATTTTAGTTTCTCTGCAGTGGCTTCCTATTGCAGCCAGAATTAAATTCACATCTCACACTGGCATGCAGGACTCTTACTGGATCTGCACCATCAATGACATCATCCAGTCTTATACTCCTTCAAGACTACTTTCGCTCATCCACTTAGCATGTGTCGGTTGACCATCAATGAAAGGAGATCTCTGTCAAGACTTTTTAATGTAAATGGTGGAATGAATTGGACAAAGACATATGTTCTTCTGACAACTTAGAGATTTATGATGTTTAAACTCAATGACACATCTTTGCATACCTAGAGTCTGCATTACATAGCATGGGTATAGCTGAGCCACCAAATTAGAATATTGATATATACAAACTATAGACCTGTAAATTATTGTTATTAAAAAGAAAATGGCTTTTGCCATATGTGTAATTTACAATACAGGGCATTAGATTACTGTTGATTATTTTTTATTAATGTATCAGTTTTCAAGTGTTGTGTTCTATAGCCATCACAAGTTGTATATTTGATATCATAATAATAATAGTAATAATAATAATAATAATAATAATCATATATTTTTTAAATGTTACATTGTAGATTTTAGCCGAATACTGTTTGCTTTAGTGAAGTATTTCTGTATTGTACGTCGGTCTGCCAAGTACAAATAAACATCAACATAAACATCTATGCTATTAGGTGGGTGTCAGGAAAAACTTGGCTTTGCGCCATCTACAGGCCAGTGGATAAAAATGCAACACAGACACACAAACAGACTCATACAGGGAAGGACATAGACATTGACTCAAGAAGATACTGGGATAATATAAATAGTACATAATACATTCTAAAGCATTACTAGTTTGCACATTCTAACACATTTCACACACACTCACTCAGACATAGGCTGCACAACTCAAAGCCTACACACTTAAGCCTGGAGATTCACACTGATAAATGCAATACACACACTCTCTGTCCCTCTCTCTGTCATTCTCTCTGTCAGTGGCCTTTTACCTTCTGAGACCTTTACTGATGTTTGCGGACTCCTACACCCACACCCTAGTAGCCCTGTCACTGAATCATGTGGGGGTAGCCTAGGCTTAGGCTATTTGGTGACATTTCTACCCTCTTTCTTAAAAGCCTGGTTTTACGAAAATAACACGAAGGTCACTTGTGCCAATTCATTTTGTTCAATCATCAGTTTCACTTATTGTCTAACCAATAACTTTTTATCATTTATCATGGCACAAAGTCTGCACTGCACAGACCACAGACGGTCTCATCGATTGCAACTTTGGTGGCCCATAGGTGGCAATAAAGAGCACTGCAAGCGGGGGCGACCCGCCGTTGAGTCATAGCAAGGGAAGAAGAACACAAAAGCCGGGCAGAGGGACCTACGCTTATGAGCGCATGGTTCTTACTCCTGCTGTCTTCATTGTAAATAAACCACTTATTAGTGCCAGTTGTCTTTATTGATTTCGTATTTATTTGGATTTCGAAACTTGAGAGTCTTAAGTGGAAGACTTGTGTATCTTTGATCAAATATATTTACCTATTTGCCCGAGAATGTCCGACCAGGAGAACGGCATGGACAAGCGGGAAGAAGAGAAGCCTGAACTTGAAGCTGGGGCAGAGGTAAGAAAGTAGCTAGCTAGCTAGCGCGAGTTTGAAATTTAGTGAAGTTGCAACTCTGTGAGGTCGAAACTTTTCAATAGTCAATAGTAATGTTTCCGTATTCCCGTTGTTTGTTAAGAATATCAAGTGATGTCTCGAATTGATAGGAGGTTTTTATCTGACCTCATTTGCAAGAAAATGATGCCTCTTTCTTAGAGCAGATACGCCAAACAATGGCAACAGCAGTGATGGCAGTTTAGCTGTTATTTAGCCAGTTAGCTAGCTAGCGACCTAAGGCATCCATTTTCTCACCCGGGGCTTTTCTGAGTAGTATAATAATATTTTCTGTCGAAATACAGTGATTGTAGTCTGCTTTTGGTAATTGCCTATAATGGTGTCAACTGAAATTAAGAGTCTGTTTTGGTTTGATACTCGCTACTTCAGTGATTTATCAACGTTATAGATATATAACGCAATGTGTTCTTATGAGACAGCTTTGCGCACTGACACTATGGTTGGGCTAATTTAAATATTTTATGGCGTTGGTCGTTCTCAGGCGTCAAACGCACATGAAGGTTGTAGTTTTAATCAAATACCTCGACTAAATTGCCGAAGGAAGTGAGTCGTTACGGTTTGGCAGCGTTGGAATGCTGCTTGGATCAAACAAGTGAGGCACCAAAGGACGATAACGTTAGCTTGATTCAGTTTGATGGGTAATTATCGTTTAAACACTTTTTAACTTATCATTTGTAAGATAATGGGAGTAAGGTGGTTCTCTGTCCAGGCCAGTGAAGTTGTCTGTTTTAGTCACTGGGTCGGTGTTTACACAATGTAGTGCAAATTCATTTAAGATGTGAAGTGAATGTAAGATTTGTGTTTAATGCTAACGTTAGTATGAAATACATTCGCTAGCCACTTAGCTAGCCCAAGCTAACGTTGACTTGACTGCCTCACCACCGCGTTCTTTGGTTTGTTTTGAAAATGCTGGTAGCACCTTTAGAGCTCTTCGTCATCCTGTTTCTTGACATATTCGCATTTGTTGTGCAATGTTGTACTTCCTCAGTTAACGCAATATAATCCGTACATTTAAATGTAAACTTCAAACCAGTTTAATATGTTGATGCTTCTCTTCGTTGTGAAAGCCGCGGCGGCCTACGATGTTTCGCGCGTAGCAGTCTTGGTGGGTCAGATACTGGAATGTTAATGAATGGAAAATTATATTAGCAACCATTTCAATTTGCGCGGTATGAGCCTAGAGTTTTGTGTGAGTGTTTAGATGATTACCCGGATTTTGTAAGTAAAATGTTGCTTAGATCTCATTTTGTAATGCTACAATATTTCCGGTGACGACAGATGACGTCACTCCATAACACTTCTTCAAGTCTCCGGCGCTGGCAACGTAACTTCGCGTAGTTGTGTGGGTGTAAATATTCTTTAGACTGTGGGCCAGTTTTACACGTTTTGCAATGGGGAATGGGTTTGACGGTCTGTACTGTCACTGTGATACTGATTTTTGTCTGCATATTTAGGATGACGCCTCAGATACTGGCCGGGATGAGGCCTCAGAGGCTGGTCAGGAGAGCAAAGAAGAGTCCTCCTCATCCTCACCAAAAGAGTTCCAAGAAAAGGGGATGCCAGCTTATGAGGAGAAAGTGGTGAGGACTTTACCGGATGTTAAGAAAACAATCTACATTACATATATATGCAGTAAAAGATGGAAAATAATATTGCTGTAATGACTCCTGTATAGCTGAATGCAAGGCTCAAGGATGCAAGGAAAGTTTATCACATGCATGTAGTTACTGGGTGAGAAATGCAGTGAAATTGCTCAAGCCATCACAGATGAAGATATGCGTGTTTAACATGCACCCCTTTTTTTAAATGAGAAAAACTTAGCACTCTCATAAAGTAAATGCAATGCACTGAATATATTTCATTAGAGACTTTATTAACCCCCCTACTTCTTTTTAGGAAACGGATCGGACCAACCGCTTTGAATACCTCTTGAAACAGACAGAGCTTTTTGCTCACTTTATCCAGCCTGCAGCTCAGAAAACGCCAACTTCCCCTCTGAAGATGAAGCCAGGGCGTCCCCGCATCAAGAAAGATGAGAAACAGAATCTGCTCTCAGCAGGAGAGTGAGTGCTCCCCTTACCTTTTGTCCAAATATTAGTCATTTTATGCATGTTGGATTACCTGGGATAGAAGAGATAGGATTTCTGTGTGTTGTGTCCAAGTTCTGTAGTGTGTTGCCACGGTCACAATATGTTTACTTTAGTTTACTCAATGAGATGTAATGCCAATGTACAAGTCACTATAGAAACTTAACAATATTCTATTAGAGAATTTGTCACTACCTTCAGCTCTGTGACTTCTGTTCAACTCTTGTTGCCTGGACTATAAAATAGCCCTTAGTCCCAGTTTATCCTTGGCTGTTAAAGTAAAAAGGGTCATTGAGATGTCACATCTTTTGCATCTTTACAGCAACCGTCACCGGCGGACAGAGCAAGAGGAAGATGAGGAGTTGCTGAGCGAAAGCAACAAAGCAACCAATGTGTGCACACGTTTTGATGAGTCTCCCTCCTGTAAGATCTGTTTTTAGTTGATCTCCGCTTGTCACTGATTGTATACTCTGATGTAAATATGTCTTCTCTAATTTGTTCTGGTAAATTTTCTGCCCTTACAGATGTAAAGACGGGTAAGCTCAGGGACTATCAGATTCGTGGGTTAAACTGGCTCATTTCCCTTTATGAGAATGGCATCAACGGAATTCTCGCTGATGAGATGGTATGCTTGTATTTGTCTGCATGTCCTTCTCACATTTGCGCCTTCAGAAAGTGCATTTCAGATTCTTTCACAGTAAAACTTTGTATCTTTCTGCTTGTCCCTTTGTTTCCCCCTCTTTCTTTTGCATGCTAGGGTCTGGGTAAGACCCTTCAGACCATCTCATTGCTGGGCTACATGAAGCACTATCGGAACATCCCAGGGCCCCACATGGTTCTAGTGCCCAAGTCCACACTGTACAACTGGATGAATGAGTTTAAGCGCTGGGTGCCATCCCTTAGGGCTGTCTGTCTCATTGGTGACCGAGATGAAAGGGTGAGCCTTTTCTCTTGCCTTTATACACTTGCATAGTAAATACTGTATTTTTTTCTGATAATATACTATGTAGTATTGTAGAGTAGTAAGAAAGCAATAGCTATTTGAATTTTGGTTTTGATATTCCTTCTGATTGCGTAATGTCTTGAGTGTGTGTGTGTGTGTGAGAAGTTCACTTCCAGTTTACTCTATTCATTTGGTAGTTTTTCCATGTTATCTTTCATCTCAAGTAACTTTCAACTTTTATCCGTCCTCCCATTTCTTAGAATGCATTCATCCGTGATACACTGTTGCCAGGGGAGTGGGATGTGTGTGTGACTTCCTATGAGATGCTCATTATTGAACGTGCCGTCTTCAAGAAGTTCAACTGGAGGTACCTCGTCATTGATGAGGCCCATCGCATCAAGAATGAAAAATCAAAGGTCAGGACGGTCTTATAGGTTAAATTCATCTGTAAATGCTCACTACCTAACTGTCTAGTACAATAATTACAATGTAAGCCTGATTTATCATCCTTATTATTATTATTAATATTATTATTATTATTATTATTTTAAAGTTGTCAGAAATTGTTCGTGAGTTCAAGACTACAAACCGTCTGCTGCTGACTGGAACCCCACTCCAGAATAACCTCCATGAGCTGTGGGCTCTGCTAAACTTCCTACTGCCTGATGTCTTTAACTCCTCTGAGGTGTGGCCAGCTTTATTTGATGTTCCTTGTATACATCTGTATTTAATTGAGTAATGTACTATATAGCAGTTAGTCATTTAACAAAGTCTACTTTCTTTAAAAAAAAAAAAAAGCCCTTCATATTAGCATCTAGTGTACATACAGTGAGATTACCTTGGTAAGTCACATAGATATTTATTTTCTTTTCCTTTAAAGGACTTTGATTCCTGGTTTGACACAAACAACTGCCTGGGAGACCAGAAGCTTGTGGAACGTCTGCACACTGTGAGTCCATCGTCACGTCCCCCCTCCCCCCATGAGTGCGCTGGAACTCGCCAGTCATGCTCTGTGATGCTCATAAAGCCTCCATTTCTGTGACCATGTTCCCTCCTGCCCTACAGGTCTTGCGTCCTTTCCTGCTGCGTCGTATCAAAGCTGATGTGGAGAAATCTCTGCTGCCCAAGAAGGAGGTGAAGATGTATGTGGGGCTCAGTAAAATGCAGAGAGAATGGTAAGTTTCACACTCAGCACTGAAAGATTGTCCATTCCAGACTTGGATTTTGGGACATTGAAAATTGGGAATATTTTGAGAATTGGTAATGGGAACTATTTGGGACACAGTATATGGGGAGGGTGTGGGGAGATGGTGGCGCAGGTGGTACAATTAGAATGTAAAGCGCTTTGAGTACTCGTAGGAGTAGAAAAGCGCTATATAAATGCAGTCCATTTACCATTTACCATATATGCCCTTGTTGATTATTATGGATAAAGAATAATATAGCCATTTTTGTGAAACGTTTTTGAAACCAACCTCCACTTTTCTGCGGTTCCCTAGTGTCTTATTTTGTTCATGTGAATAGTTCAGAGGGCTGCGTTATTACAGTCAAGCATCCTGTGGGCTCAAAATGCATCGGCCACGATTGTGCTTGATGTTTCTGGAGTGACTTCAGCTTCCAAAGTGACCCCCTTATGACTTATTTTACTGTCTGTGAACTTCCAGGTACACAAAGATCTTGATGAAGGATATTGACATTCTCAATTCGGCGGGTAAGACGGATAAAATGCGACTGCTGAACATTCTCATGCAGCTGAGGAAATGCTGTAACCACCCTTACCTGTTCGATGGGGCGGAGCCCGGGCCCCCTTACACCACTGACCTGCACCTGGTAGTCAACAGCGGCAAGATGGCCGTGCTGGACAAGCTGCTGCCCAAAATGAAGGCTCAAGGTATGGAGCAGGAATTGTAGTTGCACATCAAAGCATTAAAGTTACTCAGTCTGTAAAACTATCAGGCCACTCTTATCTTGGTGTGCAGCCCAACTCTTGGTACAGATTATGGTTATTTCATACCCCAGTTTTTCTAACTGGCCCCTCAGCTTGCACAGTGAAATACATGGCCCAGTAATCTGTGCCTGAACATGTCTGGTTTACAGTCAACAAAAAAGCACAGCTTAGGCTTTAGATCAGTTGTCTGAGCCCTGGTTTTTGGCAGCTAGTATGGACACTGTCACTCTTCCTCTCTCAGGGTCCCGAGTGCTCATCTTCAGTCAGATGACCAGGATGC
Source organism: Tenualosa thibaudeaui (assembly GCA_027481765.1). Lineage (NCBI taxonomy): Eukaryota > Metazoa > Chordata > Actinopteri > Clupeiformes > Clupeidae > Tenualosa > Tenualosa thibaudeaui. The sequence goes on along the minus strand of JAIFZK010000017.1, from coordinate 8,861,838 downwards.
TGGACATCCTGGAGGACTACTGCATGTGGCGTAACTATGGTTACTGTCGCCTGGATGGACAGACCCCTCACGAAGAGAGACAGGTACTTGTTTTGTGTTTTGCCTTTTAAAACAGGCAAGAATAAGAGATGTACAAGTTGGCTCTGAGATTAAAAATGGAAACCGAATATATTAATATAATACAATAATATAATCTCATGTTTTCTTTGTATGTATTCCTCCTCCTTTCTCACAGATCTCAATCAATAACTTCAATGAACCAAACAGCAGCAAATTCATCTTCATGCTCAGCACTAGGGCTGGTGGTCTGGGCATCAACTTGGCCACAGCAGATGTGGTCATCATTTATGACTCTGACTGGAATCCACAGGTTGACCTCCAAGCCATGGTCAGTACATACATCACACTGAGGTTTAGCCTTTTGCCTCGATGACCTGAATATAACATTATTGCCGCACTAGAGGCATTTCCACAAAGAGTGCTGAAAACCGCAGAGATTGTGCATTTGTGATTGTGCGTTTTTGCCCTGCCACCTCTAGGATCGTGCTCACAGAATCGGTCAGAAGAAGCAGGTGCGTGTGTTCCGTTTCATCACTGAGAACACTGTTGAGGAGCGCATTGTGGAGAGAGCTGAAATGAAATTGCGCTTGGACTCTATTGTCATCCAGCAAGGTAGATGCATAGGCATAGGCAGCCACTTCAAATAACCTCAAGAGTTTAACTCTCCTTGCTGTAACCCAAGTCTTGGTTGTAGCAGATCTGGTCTAAATAGATGATCTTTCTCTTTGACAGGCCGGCTGGTGGACCCCAACATGAACAAACTCGGCAAAGATGAGATGTTGTCCATCATCAGGCATGGTGCCACACATGTCTTTGCCTCCAAGGAGAGTGAGATCACTGATGATGACATTGACGAGATCCTGGAAAGAGGAGAAAAGAAGGTATGAACATTTGTGGTATAGTTATGGGAGTCTTTAGGTCTTATGGGAGACTTTAGGTCACAAACACTGTTTTTCCTACACTTCATTGCAAGACGCATTGATTCTGCCAGTTCTCTCCAGAACTGGCAGTTGGCGTTTTTTGTCTTTTATAATCTTGTGCAGTGCATTGCATGGCATCTATTTTTGACACACTTTTCTGAGGCACAAATGTGGTAGAGCGAGGTTGTGTTAAAAGTGTTGGCCTGGTGCTATTTCCTAAAACAAGAATGGTCCATATCAAAGCCACATTTCAGTTGTCCCTAGTCTAATGTAGCTATTGGGAGACATCAGTTCCTCATAACTGTCCCTGACTCCACCAGACTGAAGAGCTGAAAGAGAGGTTGGGCAAACTTGAAGAAGGCTCCCTGCGGAACTTCACCATGGACACGGATAACAGTGTCTACAACTTTGAAGGAGAGGATTACCGGGAAAAGAAAAAAGTAAGGTTGTCTTTGTTGCATTGATTGTGTATGATGGTTGTAGACTGGTACTGAGGCATATGATTCAGTGAAAGTGTAGGTGTTCGTTCACAAATGATTTTAGTAAACAGCATTGTGCGGGACTCCTTCATACTCTCATTACAGGTCATCACAAACTGGATTGAGCCGCCTAAGCGAGAGCGGAAGGCTAACTATGCTGTCGATGCCTACTTCAGGGAGGCACTGCGTGTCAGTGAACCCAAAGCCCCCAAGGTGAGGAGTCCAGTCCTGAAAAAGATTTATGTGGATTTTAGAGTAATGAAGCACTAAGCAGGCTGTTTTGTCTAAAACAATAATATTGTGGATGTTTTATCAGGCTCCCAGACCTCCCAAGCAGCCCAACGTTCAGGACTTCCAGTTCTTCCCCCCAAGACTCTTTGAGTTATTGGAGAAAGAGATCCTCTTTTATAGAAAAACCATCGGCTACAAGGTACAACCTCTTGCACAATGACTTTACATCCATCTGTTGTCAAATATGTAACGGATGGTAGTGATGGATGCATGAGGCGTTCAGTTAAAGGATGAAACGGTCCCAAGTTGAACTAGAGAGGATGATGTGGGTGATGTTGTTTGCCAACAGGTTCCACGGAACCCGGACCTGCCAAATTCTGCCCAGGTGCAGAAGGAGGAGCAAGCGAAGATTGATGAGGCTGAGCCACTTACTGAGGAGGAGCTGGAGGAGAAGGAGAACCTCCTCACACAGGTAACCATGGCAACAGGTGGGGATCGGTACATGGCTTAAGATGCAGCAAGTACAGATGGGCAGTAAACACATTCTTGGCTGTGCCTCCTCTGGTAGGGATTTACCATCTGGAACAAGCGTGACTTTAACCAGTTCATCAAGGCCAATGAGAAGTGGGGCCGGGATGACCTTGAGAACATTGCCCGAGAGGTTGAGGGCAAAACACCAGAAGAGGTCATGGAATATTCTGGTAAGTTGATTGTCATGTATCAAGTGTAGTGTGTAGTGTACATTTTGCAAGTGTGCATGCATTATTGGTCTGAAAACTAAAACGTGTGTGTGTTGTAGCTGTGTTCTGGGAACGATGCAATGAGCTGCAGGATATTGAGAAGATCATGGCCCAGATCGAGAGGGGAGAGGCCAGAATTCAGAGGAGGATTAGCATAAAGAAGGCACTGGACTCCAAGGTGAGGCCACTTTCAACGTCTCTCAGACGACCAGTATCTTCAATTGCACATCTTTCAGATCTCCAGTTCAAACTTGCTTGTTTCCTGACAGATTGGCCGCTACAAGGCTCCCTTCCATCAGCTGCGCATCTCCTATGGCACCAACAAGGGCAAAAACTACACAGAGGAGGAGGACCGTTTCCTCATCTGCATGCTGCACAAATTGGGCTTCGACAAAGAGAGTGTTTACGATGAGCTGCGTCAGTGCATCCGTAACTCGCCACAGTTCCGCTTCGACTGGTTCCTGAAGTCCCGCACTGCCATGGTAATTGATTGATTGATTGATTCTCATTCAGTTTGAACATGCTCAAATTCATGAACTCGATGGTCATGGAGATTTTAAGTCTTTGCCGTTTAATTTTAGACTCAACTGAACATTGAGATATATCTAAGCTTAGATCAAAATAGATGAGGGAATGAGAATTACCTTTTGCGTATACTCCTCAAAGATTCAATAAGTGTTACTCAGTTTATCTTGTTTATGTTCACAGGAACTGCAGCGGAGGTGTAACACACTGATTACTCTAATTGAGCGTGAGAACATGGAGTTAGAAGAAAGAGAGAAGGCTGAGAAGAAGAAAAGAGGCCCCCGCACATCTTCAGTAAGTTTGATTAATTTCATAATCATTAATTTTGATTAATTTTCCCATGCGCGCACACATACACATATATACATGTGTGCACACACGCATATACACTCGCATAATACACCAGACATATGCGTGTGGTCAAGAAGACTAGAAGGTTTTGTGCTTTAAAAGCATCTCCCATACATAATGCCTGTAACCCTCTCTTCCTTATTTTTTTATTTTTTTTTTAGGCCCAGAAACGCAAAGCCGAGGGGACTCCAGATGGCCGTGGACGCAAGAAAAAGCTGAAGTTGTGAGCGACATGTAGCACAGGGGTTACTGTCCAAGGGGTTAGGGGGAGCCATTTCCATGCCCCAAGACAGCAGTGGGGCCAAAGGCTAGAGGTGGAGACATGTTTGTTAGTGTACTCGTTACGGGTCCCGCTCATGTACTGCACCAGATCGTATTACTCAAACCTGCTTCACAAGAGTAGTGTCTCGCTGTTGGTAGGGAGTAGTGATAGGACTGCCCCCCCCCCCACCCCACCCTTTTAGTCTTGTAAGCCCATTCTAAAGCTCGGCAGATGTCTGCTTTATTTTGTATTTTTCTTTGAAATATCCTGCCCCATCTTTTTTAACTGTTATTTGTGAGGTAAGAAAATAGATGTATTTATGCCTGTTGGATATTTACCGCATTCCAGTACTTGTATTGATATGTATTGCATTTCCCCCTATTGTTCTTTCTATTGTAAGTACCTACCTACTTGAGTAGTGTAGAACCTGTCTCTTTTTTTGGAACGTGTCACTAATAAACACCCTTTTGTATATTTGTGTTGAGATTTGTTCTCCTGGTCAAAGGCAGCATGTATTACGTTATGTATGTGCCATCCTCTAAGTCGGGGGTGTCGACGGGCCATATTATTATTATTATATTATTTATTACGGGCCATATGAGCACTAGGTTTTTCTCAGAGGGCCACCATACCTCATCTATATGCATGACCACAAGCAGTCGGGTGACATAAATGCATGTTTTCTAACAATCCTAACGTGTCTATGCTCTGGCTTCCTCATACTTAATTTGGCTTCCTTTCCTGTTGGTAAACATGTGACACCTCATAGTTGAGCCTGTTCAATAGAAACATGTCTTGCATGTGGCACTGCCAGTATTGCGCAAACACAATAAAAAAAAATTTAAAACTTAAAACTATTTTTAAACAAGCGTAACTACAATTATTTTCAAGCTTTTTGAATTAGGCTGCATATGGGCCTTATGATTGATACCCCTGCTTTAAGGCTTTTTGTTTGTTTGGAATTTAAGTTGCTGTAGCCTATGTTTTACTGATGAACTTTGTCTACAGTTTATTGGGTATTAACAGGTAAAGCATATACTCCCAAAGCTATCTTAAGTACTTAAGTGAAGTATTTTGCTTAGTTACTATTCATCTCTGATATTCAGATGCATTATACCTCAATTAGTGCTTTACGCTATGATGAGAGGGCTAAACAAAATCGTGAATGTGAGCCTCACTTGTGAGAGGCATGGAGGGTAAATGGGGTAAATGAGCAGTCCGACCAAGGGTAAGTTGAACTAAAGGGTATTCAATAACCCTGTTTCTCAATCTCAAAGTAACACAATTTAAAGTCGCAAAAGCAAAAAAAAACAAACAAAAAAACTATTTATCATCCTTCAGATAGTGCAAATTGAACAGGGTGCAAAAAGGGCCAAACTTGCTTAATCTTAAAATGCCGTTGATTTATTTTCCTAGATCTTGGTCAAATGTATCTGCTTGCTACCATTCTATTTCATTGTTTGAAGGAAATGACCATGTTTTTCAAAGAAATCTTTGTTTTGACTCATCTTACTCTTGCATAGACTCATTTTACCCGCATAAGGGGGGGTTGTAGCCAGGCTAGTGCCGCCCAGTGCTTTCGCTCTATTTCTTTTAGTTCCACCACTGCGTCAGGGAGCCAGGCGAAAGTCTCTGAGCTGGGACAGGCCAATCAGGAGAAAGCCATAACCTGGAATTCAAATGGTGCATTCCAGCGCGTTACATGTCACGACCAATGAAGAGCGATTGGCCATAGAATCTATATGGCTTTGGAGAGGTGGAAGCGGAAAGTATCTGCCCACTGTGGAGCAAATACATGCCAACTGTTTAGATTCAGACGCTTTGCATTAAGTGAAATGATATGAAAGCGGCTGATGCCTCAGGCTAGGTAAGTTGTGCCACGAGATCATATCTCCTTACCCGTGTAAGTTGTGAACGAATTGCTGGTTGTTTTTGTTTGATAAAAAGTGTAAAAATTGGCTCATTTTACCGTACTCTCCCCTATATAGTCATTGCTTGAATCTATCACGGGCCTTGCCTTGCCTTATATTTTTCTCTTAGAACGCCTTTTCAAATAACTTTATCTTTAAAGCAGCATCATTCTGAGAAAGTATACTTCAAGGACAGATTTATTTAGTGGCTGTGTAAGTTTCCCCCCTATGTGGCGCATCGACCCTGTTTTAAAAACTGCCAAGGTTAGGCCTGGAACTCGGAAAAAAATCGCAGACACATCTCAGGATAAAGATGTTAGTGTTGATGGGCCCGTATGTCAAGCAAACGTAAATGCAACATTAAATATTGATATTCACTAGGTGGCACTGTTGGTTGACTTTCAATATGTCCCTGAGACGAGCTGTTCAGACAGAACATTTGGGCACCATATAAAACAGGCGTTGCTGCTCACGTGTAACCTACATGTCTACGTCAGTCAGTAACGTATTAGGCGTACCCTCACATGATGTAATGCCTCAAATGACTGTGGACAATTAATCAACTCTGACTGAAAGTAAGTGATTCGGCCATCTGCATTTAAAAAGTAACCTCAATTTCTTTTATTAAAAATGCAGACTACTTTTTAACTGCAATTTTTTTAAGTTAATGTAGGCTGAAGGAGCCCGTTTTCTAACAAAAACAATCTCTGTCTGGGGAGGAGAAACCACTGTTGGATGTTTGAGTGTGACATAGTCTTCCAATTTATTTCTGCAATACAGCATATGGTGTAAGTCAGCTGGCTCAGCTTGACAGCCATATTTTAATGTCATGAATCTATATTCAGTCAACACATCAGGTTTTACACTGCTGCATCTGTTTAGTGTGATACTGCAATGTTGATTTCATTAAGCTCTATGATTGCTGGGTAAAGGACTTAATTAGAGTCAATTTTTAAGGCAGGATGTGATGCACAGTGTAGTGTGAAGGGAGTCTGTAGGAATTGACAGTGCTTTGGGCATGCGCTACCAATAAGGACCAAAAGAGGTGGATACATAGCTTATGCAGACAGCATGCAGTAGTTGCTACTCAGGCCCATAAAACCTAAATGGAGAAAGTAAGGTCTTAGTCAGTAGAGTGCTCTTCTTGCTACACTGCATCAAGTCCCTCTGGTGGCATGTAGCTTAATGCTGTTAGAATGTGTATTTGCTGCACAGTAAATTGATTTAGACAGAAATGGCAACTAAATGCCTAAAGCATAAATATTAATACCATAAAACGGTACACCACGTTTATACCCCCATCCAACACACACTGACACACACACTCACACACACACACACACACACACATAAGCACACAAACTGTTCAAAGTGTTGTTTTGATCAAATCAGTCATTAGGCGTTAAGGAAACAGATTGGAGCCTGACCTTCAGCGGCCAATGAATTTTGCTCAGCATTAACCACACTTAGCAATAACTGTCGGCCAATTACACTAATCTGAGAACCCAAATCCATCTGAGACAAAAAACATGCTACTTTTACATAGCCAGGGGCTCTCAGTGACTTGGAACAGAAGCCCTTTTTAATATTCGACAGCCTCACAGCTCAACACATGCGCATGCACGCACGCACACGCACGTACGCACATACACGCACACGCACGTACGCACACACACACACACACACACACCACACACACACACAAATAAATTGGCCTAAGTGAAGTAATGAAGCCATCACAGATAAATTTGAATGAGATGATTGATTCCAACTATAAAGGTTACATCAACATTTTCCACAGGACCACATCCACTTTATTACTTTAGCACTTTAGGGTATTGTCTCATTAGAGGAAAAATAACACGAAGAGGAATCACATGTGTAATAAAGCTGTGTGGTGTAATATAGTATTGTCATTTCTATGGCAAGGTCATAGGTTCAGTTTCCAAGGCAACATGAGCCATCACATTGACTACAGAAATCTATGAAATGGCTGCATGATGATGTAGCCTGTAAAGTTAATGACATTTTCCTTCTCCTGCTAGAGCACCTTCAACCTAAACCCATGCCTGCTATTTTAGATCTAGACACAATGAAACAGTCCCTTTGGCCCTCCATCCTTGAGCCTACTGTGCCTGTCAGCCTGGTTATCATTTACGGCTGTCTTTACATAGGAATACACGAGTCTAAGCTTAAGAGAATTTCCAGATAGCACCTAAAACCTACATTTTGTTTATTGTCTGCAGTTCTACTGTAGTAAATAGGATAGAACATGAATTAGATCAGAGACACATTCTCTCTCTCTTTCTCTCTCTCTCTACAAACACACACACACAACCACAAAGAGAGATTCTCTCTTTCTGTGTCTCACACACAGCAGAAGATACTTTCCATCACACTCAGACACACTTACCCATGCATGTTCTCAATTCCTTATCACCAATTCAGATAAAGCCATTTCCTCAGAAAATCCTTCACTGTGGTTGCCTGGTCGTCGCACCAGCGCATTCTAATCAGGCGATGTGTGTTATCGTGCCGGCCTGGAGGATTGATAAGTCATGGGGGAGGCTGCGTTGGATGCCCCGGTAGTGTCTTAGCTAGCATTTGAGTAATGAAGCAGCAAGTCCCCCAGCTCTGTTTCATACACAGCCACTGGAATGGTGATGAGCCTGTGTGGTTGTAGGGTGGGGTTGTGAGGGGGCCTGCTCCACTAAACCTGCAGACTTGCCTGAATCACCATTGCTGGTCTTGAAAATTGTTTTAATTGGCTGGTAAAAGTTGAATGTGTGTGAGAGACTGGGCTGGCTCCAGTCCAGACTCTTAAGGCTTAAAGTGTGTGGGAAGTGTTTAAACCTGACTGCCCTTTCCCTCCCTTCAAGGTATCCTTTAAACTTTTACCACCTTGTGTGGCTGTTGTGGAGTGAGCCGCCTCATATTGAATGTTTCTTGTTGTATCACTGGAAGCAGCTCAGCCTAGCGGGTGGCGAGTGGTCTTTAGCTCAGACATTTACTCCCTGTCCATTTCTCTCATTTCCTTTCCCCCAGTAAGGAAAGAGCTGTCTTCACTCTTAACAGGATTTCCACGGGGTCTTAAGAAGTCTAAAATTTAAAGATAGAAATTTAAGGCTTTAAATAGTGAAATATTGTGCAGTAGGTCTAAAATACATTTAGGTTAGGTCTTAAATTGGTCTTGAGTTGTGAATTATTACTGCAGATGCACCAATGCCATGCATTCTGTGTAGACCATGGCACTCCGTCTTCTGTTTGAGGAGAAAGTGGACATTTTTTTCATGTGAAGGTGGCAGTTGAAGTCCATAGCACGATTTAAAAGGACATCCTATGGACATAGAATCCATAAATTTCACTTCAACTTCCAGAGTGTCAAAGGATATTAAGAAGTCTTCAAGAGGCAAGGGCCTCTCAGAAAGAGCTCCAGGACACATTTGTTACAGAGGAAACAGGTTACACAGTTCACCATTTCTCTTCTATACATGATGTGTTGGATATTAGCAGTCTGATCAGACTATATTCTCCAGTATTTCATGGCTTGTCCAAAAGTTGTGCAGCAAATTCTGAGCGAGTTTAAAATGGGCTTTCCTTCAGTTGTGGAGTCTTGTAGTGTGTGCACACATAGAGAGGCCATGGTGGTGAAGTGCATTAGCCATTGTTTCCTCTGGAAAAAGTGTACCTGTTGCTTCCATGTCTTCAATGAGCTCTTTCTGAATGGATCTTGTCTCATAAATTTTTGACAATCCCTTGACTCCATTGTGTTTGGTTGATGGTGGAGTGATGTTTCTTACACTTACACATGTAATGGCCCAAATTGTGTTTAGTGGAGACAACAACAACAACAACACATTAGACAGAAATCAGTTAATACCAAAGTATGGTCAAAATTTCACCACAGCTTGATTGGAAATACTTTTTACTAAAAAAAGGTTGATGTGTTCAGTTCTCATTTTCCCTGCTTTATTTGCCTTGGCTGGATATATTGCACAGACACCCCCACTCCCCCCTTTTTATCTTTTTTCCCCTCCTTGTTGATGATGCAAGTCATGGACTCCATGCAGTGAACTATGCAGAAGAGTAGAACTATCCTTCTGTGTCCTGAAGTGGTTGGGATGCAGCTGACCCCATCATGTCTTTCATTTTTGCAACAGAAAGAGGAAGATGAAATTGGCAATCATCCTGCTGCAATGCTTCCTTGCTCTCCCCATTTTCTCAAAAACACCCTTTGTCAAACCACCTCACGCTGGGCTGTTGTACTCAAGGACAGGACAAATGAAGGTTGGGTATGTTTGTTATGAAACTTAACACTGTAGACCAGCGACCTTGCCTTTACTTCATCAAGGCATCCCATGACGAATTTTATACCTGAACTCTGAGGAGTTTGAAGGTGAAGACACTAATGTATGTACTGTAAGAGACCTTGTAGAGGGAATGTTGTCCTCCCTTCTGAAACTGTTACCATATCAATGATCTTGGATGCGTTCATTGTAAGAGAAAAGTCCTATTCCAATTCTGCCTTAGAATCCAAAGCCTTTTGAGCTTGGCAGTGTAAAGACCCAGTCAGAGGTTGCCTGATTGTAAGGTTGCCCATATGTTTTAGCAACAATAGAGCAAGGTAGATATGAATCCAGGTTGTTGATGCAAATGACCCACATGTGTATTAAAGGCTGTCAAACAGGATGAATCAGAAAGCTTTTTCTATGCATTAGGTTGACAATGATGAGCCTTTGCAGGGCACTTTCTTGCAGAGGCTTTCAAAGTCCTTGTGGAAAAGCCATCAATGTCAAAATGCATTCATGTCTATGTGTATTTGGGCTGTATCATACTTTTTATTGCCTGTTCTGTTTGCCACTGACAGAATGCTTAGGATGCAGAATGACGAGGAATGATGAGGATAATTTAACGGAATGAAAAGTAATGACAAGGACGAAGCCACAGAGAAAGCCGAAGTCAGACATCAGCTTGGCTTCCACACTGGTTGCTTTGAAGATATGAGTCACAGCTGTAATGAAACTTATGTCACCCACATCATTTCAAGATAATTATTTGGCCCTTAATGCGTCTCTCCACTCTGACAGACACCAGTGTGAGGTAGGCCCAGATTTCTCTAAATCAGAGGTATGTGTCACTTCCAGCTGACTGAGCTTGTGTCCAGTTAGCATGAGGTATGGACACTTCAGTGTCTCTAGTGGAATAGGACCATAGAAGATATGGTACGGTACTGTATATGTAGATGACTTGAGTGAAAAGTGGAGTATAGAACTGTGATTTAGGTAAGAAAAGGGTTATTAGAAACAACCCTCTCTTCAGAATGTATTTGAAGTAGTGCTGAGGCTTGACTACATGCCAGGTAGTTTTCTTTTTGTTTATGCTTGACCCATTGATTTAGTTACCCAAAAAGCATTGCAAGTAGTAAGTCTTCCCAAGGCTTTTGCTTTACTCGCTTTCCACAATGAATACCCATAACACCATTTTGAAAGTGGTAAGGCATAATATTTACAAATGAAAAATCGTATGTGTGAATGTTATCAATGGGCCTCCATCAAAATGGGAGGTTTTATTTGGCCAGAGTAATTTTCCACTACCTGACTTTATGGTCTCTCTCCAATCCTATATGTCTGTGCAGCAGGGGGATCCTGTTTATGTGTCCCAGGGAAACCTGAAACAGCGTGTACCTGGATGAAGTACAACTAAAAGAATTTAATTTAGCAATGTCTGATCTGTCTCACTGGACTTGGCATATTGTACTTCTCCATATTGAAATCACAATGAGATTTTTATTGGGGTTGTGTGGTGCTGATGGAGGGAGGGAGGTAGAGGGAGAGAGAGAGAGAGAGAGAATTGCCAAGTGTACCTTTAAATCATTCTATTTTAAGTCTCTTTCTAAAATGTTGGGAGGTATTCCACGATAATGACTGCCTCACAGAACATTTTTCCTTACATATAGATTGATTTGAAGAACAAGTCATAAAATAAATCAGAAGTGACCCCTTGTTAGTAGATCTATAATGAATGCATACCAGGAAAACAAAAATTACACAAGTAATTTAGTCACAAATTTAAGACTCGAGTTGCTAAATGCTGAGCTATGGAGCAGTATGCTTATCTTCAAGTACAAATTTGTTTTTCCTCAGTGTAGTAGTGTAGACCTTTTTCTACAACCTGCCAATAACTATTGACCTTGTTTGTTTTATTCATTAAAGGGGACATGGAATGGATAAATGGAGAATTGTGCCTTTTTCTGTGATGTTAAAATAGAATGCATTCAACTTCAAGCTGAAATGCAATTTTACAAGCCCTACCTTATATTTAGGCTTGGATTTAAATGGTCAGTTGTGATTAAATGGCGCCCTCTTTGGCAACCCCAACTGTACTACAGTTGATTTGTGACGTAACATCACAAGTATTGGCTTGGCCCATTTTTTAGAGGCTGTTTCTACATTACATGTGAAGGAGGGCACAATTCTGAACATTTACATTCATGAAAGCACTGTGGATGTGTACTGCCTCTCCTAATTCAACAAAGCCAAGTTAAAAAGAAGAGAAGCATTTATAATGTTAAAAAGCATCTGGCCCTCATAATCCATGCAACTACAAAAATGCAAAAAAATCTTCAGCCTTAACATCAAGTTCGTTTTGCTCTATGGAGGAGTTTTATCAATGGCCTATGCTCCACTGGGGGCAAAAAGCTGAGACAAGCAGATGAAAAAAGTAAGTAAGCCTAAGTAAGTAAGAAAATAAAGGTAAATACCTTTTAAAATAGTATTTTGGGCTACTTACAATTGATAAGGGTGGCAAGGGTGGCAAGAGTTTTTTTAGGTCTGTGCTTGCAATTAATTATCATCATGCAACAATTTCATCAGTATCACAATATGGAAATGTGGTGCACCCATATATAGGTGACCACAGGTCTGCAGATGTATGACTACTTTTATTTAGTATTTTCATAAATATTTTCCGCATATTATCACTTTAGAACCGCCTAGTAGGAACATAAGTGTGTGACACAGGTGGAGCAGTTGCGTCCGGGTTGCAAAGGGGGCAGACCACCGCTCAGCCCTCAGATGCACTTTGGATGAAGTACTGGAAAGCAGCAGCCTGTGTCATCTCCTTAATTTATCCACCTGTTTTACAGGTTAGAACTGGGTAAACCCCCTGTCCTTGTTGTAGTGCCTGCAGCTCATGACAAATGATTGTTTGATTGCTTGTTTTGTGTTATTTGGAACTTTAAGTATGAAAGTTATAGAAAGTTTGCCATTGTAGCATACAATGCTAGCTTCATACCCTAACCCTAACCCTAGGTAAACGTTCAATTACCGTCTGGCGAGCTATCTGTGGCAGCAAACTGAAGCGCTTCAGACGGTTAGCTGTCGTCTTCTAGCTGTTTATTAATCTGTTTATTTATGTAGCTTACTGCCTAGCGTTGTGAGCTCCCAGACACTGTTTTTAGCCACAGTTATTTCACAAATTTGAATGAATATAAATACGTTCGCCCACTGCTTTTATGAAACAAGTATTTTTAGAAGTTTGATGAGTATAAATAAGCTAAGACATAAGGAGAAAAGATGCAAAATTTAACAAAGTTTCAAAAGTATAAATCGATAAATGCACACTGGTAACAAGACATGATTATTTTGATAAGGAATACGATTATAATTAAAGATAGATAAATCCATTGATTTTAGCTGCACTCTGATGGAACAGGATGCCCATCAATGCTTTTTCAGAGACCCAGTTCTCAAGTCCTTCAGCCAGACAACAAGCTAGCAAGTTGTGTGTTTCCGACCGTAGTAGATGAAATCCTTTTTTATGTGTGTCAAGTTAATTTTTCTTGTTTTTGTTTGAGTGAATGTTTGATAATGCTAAATGCTAAATGACGTGCAGATGCAAGTTATTCTACTTTCAGTCGGATTATCTAAGCATGTTAATTGAACTATGAATAGTCTAATTTCGCTTGATTTGAGCCAAACATGCGTGTTCACATGCATTTAAAAAATTTGATTTTAGTTGGTTTAAATTGTCAATTGTCTCATAGTGCATTTAAATGTAATGATTGTTCCTCAACTGCTTGGCTTGGACAGACCATTTACCAATGTCCCGATATAATGCCTATTCGAGACGTATCCTATTTCTATAAAAATCATGGCTGTTTCCCTTCTGATTTCATCATCTGCCTGTGGAAGCAAAGCCATTCTTTTACTTTGCGTTACAGCAGTGTGGTTCAGAGAATAAAGAGAACCTTTTGCTACCTCTTGCACATTTTAAGTGGCTTCCCTTAACAGATGGAAGGAAGGCAAGCAAGTCCACCCCTGAATAACTTTGAATTGATATGGAATATCATCATGGATTGCCATTCTCTCTTGTGTGGTGTACTCACCAAACTTTTGACACAGGGCATTTGTAATGCAGTCAGCAGTGAGACCTTGGTGACACATCTTTGCGCCATAGTTCACTGAACCCTCAGTTACAAACGAGGAGACCATGGTTCATGTGCCTCTCGTCTCGTCTAATCTCGTCTCTGCTCCTCTTTTCTCTTTTCTTTGTACTGTCTGCAGCTGTTCTGCCAGAGAGTCATTACTGGCCAGAGCTGGGGGAGCTGCTGGCCCACGCTGCACTGCTCACTAACTGACAGCTCATCAGGGCAGTCAGTCTGAAGGGAGCTGCCTGGAACACAGGGGGTGGTTTGCAGATTTAGGCCTCACCCCAGTCCCCTAAAATGCACCCCCTCCCAAGGGTGTTCTTTTAAAGGGCTCTCCCTGAAGTCCACCATCCATCTGTGTAATGGGCCTTGTCAAAGTTTTGAGCGTATCAGCAGTTCACCAGTGGCTGATGTCTCTGCTTGCTGATTGGTCATGAGAGTGGGTGCCATCATGAGCTGTCACCCCGTCCAAATCCCCCTCCCTCTGTAAAACCCCCTTTACTTCTACCGTCAGTACTCTGCTGCTGTCACACCCCTCTACTTGGCACCGGTGTTGGGTGAAGCTCTGCAGTTACACAGCTCTGCATGCTGCTCCTCTCCTCTCCTCTCCTCTTCTCTCCGTGGCTGTTCTCTCCAGCCAAACTGCTGCCACAGCCTGATGCATAATTGAATGACTGGTGCTGTCGATTGCTCTGTGCTTTGGGCAGGCTTGTGTGCCAGTGCCCATGGTGGCTAAGCCCTGGGTCCAGCAGCACCATCTGTGTTTGAAAGATCTGGCTGATAACATGGTTTCTGTGTGTTAATCATCACAGTGGCAGGCACATGTACATCGCCCTCCCTCTTTTTCACCCTCTCTCGCGCGCACACACACACACACACACATTGATGCACATACTCACATACGCACATATATACACACACCCAAACACCCTCACATGCATAAAATCAGTAAAGACACACAGACATTCTAGCAAACACACATATCATTCAGTACTCACTATACAACTCTACACACTTACATACTCATTTCCTAAACACATGATGTTTGTGTAGTCTAATCCTAGTGAATGTGCGGTATTTTTATATCTAGGCCAGCATACCTTGCCTCCCACAACCATCTCTTTGGGTCTTCTTGAGTCTCCCTCAGGCCCAACTCCCCTCCAAACCGACAGGCGCTGCCTCAGGCAATGCTGACAAGCCCTGTGATGCCAAGGCCAGGCGTTTGAAGTGAGGTTTACTGCGTGGAATTTTCTGCTACAGTTGTGTTATGACTTGAAGGTCTGTTGAAGGGATGCTTGACGGAGGAGAGAGGAGGAAGAAGAAAACTTTCTGTATGACTTTCTGAAGGGCAAGAGCAAAGCAAGAGTGAGCCATTCGTCGTAATCAGGAATACACACACTCATTATGCTCCGAGATTAACATGTTCCTCTTTTCTTTTTTTTTTTAAGCTACTCTCAAACTTACCTCCTCTCCACTCTCTTCCAAATCATAGTCATTATTGCCATCAGGAACCCACGTGGCCCCTGCCAACTAATGACAGGTTTGGGGGGAGGGGGATGGGGGCTGTGAAGACTCGACAGATCGGCAAGACTTTGTCTGCCTTTGAGAGAAGTTTCCAGAGTCAACTGTTTGCTGTGGCGCTAGCTTTTCATCAGAGACGTGCTTGGTTTTCTGCCTCGCTCCTCCCCAAACCTACATATCCCCGGTATAATCATCTTCCCCTGATGAGAGTCAAAGGAAGGAAAAGAGAAGTTGACAGGAGAAACTGAGTGAAAGGTGGATGTGGGTGCCTGTTAGACAGAGGATTAGGAGGTGAGTGTTGGCCGTTGACGGGCTTCGGTTCCTTGTTACCAAGCATTGAGAGATACCAGCAGCTTAATCTGTGACCAGGTTTTACCTACTGTGCTCATGAAAGACACTTGACTCACCTGACTGACCAACATCTTGCAGGTTTTGATGGAAATCTATTTTGAATAAGATAACAAAACACTTGACACCAATGGTAAGCAATGACTACTTCTGATGTGTTTTTTCTGAAAAAAAAAACCCTTCTTCTTGGGTCTTGACTGTAAAATTATGAGAAACTATAGAGAACATTACCTAACATTAACAATAACATAACTGTTTAATATGACCCAGCACCTGGACAGAGTTTCTTCCCTTGTTATGTTAATGAGCTCAGTGTTTCATAAAGATATTGATGGTTCAACACTGCAACAGTGTTTGTTGATGTGTTGACTACATTGTTTGCTGGTGCTTTTGTGTTGTCTGTGTGTGTGTGTGTGTGTGTGTGTGTGTGTTTGCTGGTGCTTTTATGTTGTCTGTGTGTGTGCACGTGTGTTTGTGTGTGTGGGGGGGGGTGGGGGGGGGGCTGTATGTATGTGTGTTCCATTCAGGCCCTCTGCAGGAAAAAACGTCTCTTAAATGTCCTTCGCGTTGCACTCTGCCAAAGCAATCTTGATTTAGCAGATGGACGGGTTCTCTTTTCATTCAATCTGAAAGCTCTTCATTTGGGAAATGTTGGGCATGAAACACACACACAAACACATACACACACAAACATATACACGCACACACACATACTCATGCACACAGATGTCTCTTTACATTACTGCTTTTTTGTGTGTCCCCCGACACAGACCTCAGTGGATGGAGCCATGTAAAGAGAATACAACAATAGCCATTTGGTTCGAATGGACAGGGCAACAAAAGCAAACGAAAGAATCTGCCTCCCTCAGCAGTCTGTTAGAATACTGCTAAAGGTGGCCCTGAGAAGAGATTGCTTTATATTATCTGGCAGACAGTTTTCAATAACTTATTTAATGTTTCTGTGTGTGAGTGTGAGAGAGAGAGAGATTGTTTTTTTCCTATTTGCAGAAGTGTCTTCTGCTTGCAGTCATCAGAGCTAGAGTCTAAAAGACGAAAATGAATTTTTCATGAGGAATATTTCTTGTTCCTAACTCTCTCTCACTTTTTTACACACACACACACACACACACACACACACACACACACACACACACACACACACACACTACGTTCCATACTTTACAGTGATCTCTACCTAGTGCATACATGCCTGTATGTATATACTGACTGAATATTTGGTAATGTGCCCTCTACAAAATGCTTTTCACCCTGAAGCAAAAGCAAGGTCTGGGAAGAGTTCCCTCAACTTTTCGGCTCACTCACATGTGCTCACCACACTCTCTCTCACACACACACACACACACAGAGAAACATTAAATAAGTTATTGAAAACTGTCTGCCAGCAAGGAATGAACATGGATATTATCATGTTATTTTGAAATACTGTGGTTGCATGTACTGTAAGCATGCAGATGTTTGTACTGTATCCGTATGTATTTTGTGAGTATATACAGATGTGTGTCAGTATATTCCAGCACATGGATGGATGTGTGTGTGTGTGTGTCTGTGGTTGTTTCCTTGTGTGTTTGTCTGTGTTAGACTGCATAATATCCTGTGGGGGAATCTTGTCTGGTATTTAAGCTCTCTGTGCCTCTCAGTCCAAGTGCTCTCTGTCCATTCCCACCGCTGCTCTGTGTCTACAGCCCAGAGCTGAAATTGTTAACACCTCATACCTCCTCCCCTCTCCTCTTCTCTCCTCTCCTCCTCTCTCATCTCCCCTTCTCTCTCTCTCTCCCATCTGCTCCTCTGACCTCTCTTAAGGCATACTGTTCTCCCTACCAGTACGTTTAAAAGCATTCTCTCTCTCTCCTTCTCCCTCTCCTCTCTGCTCTTCCTCCAGACACTGACAGAGCATCTCCCTCAGCCTGTAAACAAAACCCAGCTGCACCAGCCATCTCTCACCACTGTCTGTTCTCTCTTCCTCCCTCCCTCGCTCCCTCCATCCCTGCACACACAGATGCCGAATAGAGGGATGCTGCCAGAAGACGGAGGAGAGAGGAGGGCTTGATAAAGAAGCAGACGACCACTCAGAAGGGTAAGGATTTTGCCTTTGTCCTCTATTTCACTGTTCCTCAACTCCTTCCATCTCTTCTGCTGTCCTGTCTTATAGCTACATTACAACAAGAGTTGTAATGTCATGTCATATGACATGTGGTAAGGCATCTTGCAGTAGAGTCTCCATACGTCTGTGTGTTTAGGTGTGTGCCTGTCTGTGTTGGAGAGAAATAGAGTTTGGATGCAGTGTCTATTAGTGTTGCTGTCTGGGGTTTCCTCTGGTGGCCATACCTCAGTTGGACCATCACATTTGGCATTCTCTGTTCATTAAATCACATGGACCATCACATTTGGCATTCTCTGTTCATTAAATGAATTACTCATTAATGCTTTTACAGTCAGGCACAGACTACATATGAAATGAAATGAATTCTGATTAAAGTGAGTGAAATAAAAGTATCAGCGGGATCAAGCTGATATTTGCAAGTTAGCGTTGCCACCTGTTTCCTCCCACTCCTGTAGTTCCTCCACCACCATGCAGTTAACATCAAAGATAAAGGTGGGGATTAATATCTAGTATATTAGCAGAAATGAGTTTTGCATGACTTTCATTAAAACTTGACCTTGAATGATTCATCGGGTGAGCAACAGGTCAGCGCCGCTACATCACTGTAGTTTCAGCAGGCATGCCTTCTGCTGCCGACAGCAGGTGAGTCAGACAATGTTTACTATAAATCATAGATTTGTAACTTCTGGCATTACATTTATGATTCGTTGTTCAACAAAACATACTACTTTAAGTGTTTTTCTCTTTCTGCAGTATTTTTCCACGGCCCCGTATAATTTCTCTTCTAGAAGGGGTCCATGTCTGTTGGTGGTTTTGGGCATCATGGAAAAACATTCTCTTGATGTCAGTGTTTAAGAATAACATCAGCTAATGAATGGACTGGCTAACAAGCTCCAGAGGCAGTAAATAACCCGTGGTCGAGTCAATTTGATAGGACACGACATACGTGCAGGGATCCATTTAACGTCCTCATTGTGTCTGTCGTTAATTGAAGGTGTTCTGCTTTTCACCTAAGGCACATCAGAGTGTTTTGAATGTGGCTACAAAAACCATCTGTCCCTCCCACGCCATGATTAAAGCAAAGGAGATAGATTTGTAACTTCTGATTTGTTGTTCAACAAAACATACTACTTTAAGTGTTTTTCTCTTTCTGCAGTATTTTTCCACGGCCCTGTATAATTTCTCTTCTAGAAGGGGTCCATGTCTGTTGGTGGTTTTGGGCATCATGGAAAAAAATTCTCTTGATGTCAGTATTTAAGATGATCAAGATCCTAGGATCTCAAACAGGTAGAAGAGTTACAGAGTGAAAATTGTTATTACCACATCTTGAACAGGGCCATTAAATGAGATGATGGAATATGTTGGAGCACAAAAGTCCAAGCAACAAATCACACCAATTGAGTATAAAATATATATTATAAAATATAATATAATATAATATAATATAATATAATATATAAAATATATTTTTTTTCTGTTTGAAATTGTCAGAGTGAAGTCAGATTTTTACATTTTATTTGATAATATTTCACCATTTTGTATGTGTCTTTTATCCCAGCCCTGGAGTACTTGATGCCAGTATGCCCTCTCTTGGGATGCCCTGATAAGGACCCTTGAGAGTGGTTATTCTTTAAGGTGCTATTGAGAAATGCCATAGGCTGTCCAGAAACCCATAGGGCTGTCCAGTGTTCATGGGCTTTGCTATAACCTGCATGGGCCACAGTTCTGCAAATATACAAGATGCTTATTTGGAATTCTTCTCACTAGAAGCAAGTATACTTTTAACATAGATTAGCTGTGTGGCATGTTGGTAGTCCTCTCTTTACACTGCCCTTTTATGTGAATGCACTGATTGCAGTGTACTACTTAATTAATCTGTATCACTGTGGTGACTGAAGTTGTGTGAGGAAAAGATGACCTAGGCATGTTTAACTTCCTTTGATCTAGTATTGATCCCAGGACCCTTAACTTTGTATTTTTGTAGCACTTGGATTGTATTTTAGGCTTGTTTAACAAATCTTGCGTTTTTCCTCACTTTGTGGTAAAACAGTATTTTTCAATCTTGCCTGATTTAGACATGAGTTCTACAAAGTAGAACAGCATGGGGCTGGTATCTTCAAGTTGAAGTAAAATTGGGTTATTGTGCACTTCTACTTACAGATTAGGCCATAAATTACTTGTGAGTCTTGCTAATGCCTAGTTTCTCTATCCCAGTATTCTACCCAGAGTTGATATTGCTATCAGGTTTGGTTTAGTTGTGCAGTGGCATCGTAGTTAGTGCTCAGAGGAGAATTTACTGCCTGAAGCTGAAGCATGCCCAAATGGCTGTCTTCGGAGATGGACTGCTCCACGGGCAACACGTAAGGCTCACCCGGGTCTCCTTTACAAGATAGATGGCCACATTTACATGCTTCTTCCCATCAATACAAGGCATTTCTCTTTCTCTCTCTCTCCCCCTATATCTCCTTTGGCACACACTATATTTCATTCTCTTTTCTCTTTCAGACTCTCATTCAGTCTTTTTTTTCTCTTACTTACCCTCTCCCTCTTTGTCACATTCATTCTCCCATTTAAATTTCTTTGTGCCGCTGTTTCAGTAGGATATAAAAAAAGGAAAATGGAGGGAAAAAAAAACGCACCATATAAATTAGAGGCCGTCTGGGAATATCATGACTGTTAATGCATTATTCACGGCTGACTGACAGCAGTCAGTAATTAATTGCCTGCGCAGTGAATAGTGCTCCAGTTGGTAGAGAACCTGAGTGATGGAGAAAGACAGAGATGGTCGTCCACATGAGTAAAATAGTGAATAACATCAGCTAATGAATGGACTGGCTAACATGCTCCGGAGGCAGTAAATAACCCGTGGTCGAGTCAATTTGATAGGACACGACATACGTGCAGGGATCCATTTAACGTCCTCATTGTGTCTGTCGTTAATTGAAGGTGTTCTGCTTTTCACCTAAGGCACATCAGAGTGTTTTGAATGTGGCTACAAAAACCATCTGTCCCTCCTACGCCATGATTAAAGCAAAGGAAACACAAGCTCAGGTTGGCTCCGTTAAGGGCGTTTTTAGAAGAAGCTGTCAGTTCATGTAAAATCTCTTGATATTTTTCTCTGGTGTTGGTGTGTGGAGGCTTTAGCTTCGTAGCTAGAGAGTTTGTACAGATTATGAGCATGACATTTACACAGATGTGTTCACTTGTGTGTAATCAGCTGTAACTACTTTAACTACAGTGTTGTACTGTGTCAGTCCAGCATCTTCTCTTTGGGGCTATTCTTGATTGAATACATCACATCATGTTAATTTCTCGACCAGAGGACAAAACATAACCTAGTCAACAAATTCGTCATCAAGTTGGGGAACCTTTGGAAATTTGTGTAAATTACTCTACTAAACTTCCTCAAGGTAGTACAGATATTGCCAATCTTACAAACTATGAATTAATTTCCATACTTGTGTTTTTCATGTTTCGTAGTCCTTATTCAAATTTCATGACATAGCTTGAAGCTTATTCAAATTAGTGTGCTTAATTAAATAGTATTTGAAATATATATGCATATATATATATATATATATATATATATATATATATATATATGCATATATGCATAAATGCTTCATAAGTCTTTACCAAATCATTAATAAACATTTAGGACACAATCCTCTTGTGATTCAAAGCAAAGTAATCAGGATTGCTGCATGAAGAACTCCTTAACAACTTTGCAGATTTGTCTTCGTCCTAGATCCTCTTTCTGCAAGCTCACAATTGTTTTAATCTCTGTATTAAGCAGCCTTCAGACTGTTGGTTTATGAATAAGAGATGCATATTCATAAAGAATGCATAATGCATAGTTTGCACAAGCGGTCTTTATTTATACATGTAACGAGATGAGCCCCGGTGACAACCAAATGGCAGCAAGTAAAAGCCATCCTGAAGGACAGTTCTGTCTCTCTCATTTACAAGATGCTGGCAGGGAAAAGAGGTGCCATATTGCAAACGGCCATCTTGTTTTCTCCTCCATATGTTTAGTCTGGTTTCAGGGAGTGCTGGAGAGCGTCTCAAGACTTGTAATGGAGAGCTAACTACATCCCTGGGGGATGCCGATGCACAGATTGACAGTGACAGACAGAAGCTGTTGATCACAGATTCATTCCCAATAGATTACCATCACTCTAGCTTCATGAATATTCCCTAATCTTTCATGAGCCTGGATCCTTGTTACTTTTTCACCATAAGTCTTGGGTGTTTGTGTGTGTGTGTGTGTGTGTGTGTGTGCACGTGTGTGCATGTGTGGGCGGACGCATGTGCCCCTGAGTTTGTGTGTCTTTCTCTTCTTGGCAGTACAGGTAACAGAACCTGTTAATCATCCACAAAAAAAAAAATCCTCTTCCTCCTCAAATGCAATGGAACCAAATTGCACCGGCATTCCCACCATATCTCTGTTCAAGGCGTCTTCCTCACACTTCCTGCCTCAGATTTAGCAACTTGTCATGGGCCTCCTCCTTCCCCCCTCATCTCTTGAAGAGAAGAAATGGCCATGACCGTTAAGCAGCTGCCGAGCCGTCTGCAATCCAGAAGAAATAAATGATGCATGACTGTGTCATTTATGATGAAGTTTTACACAATGCCATGCTCATCCACAGGAATGATAGGCTCAGGCT
This sequence comes from Tenualosa thibaudeaui, assembly GCA_027481765.1. Lineage (NCBI taxonomy): Eukaryota > Metazoa > Chordata > Actinopteri > Clupeiformes > Clupeidae > Tenualosa > Tenualosa thibaudeaui. Next base: position 8,839,274 of record JAIFZK010000017.1, on the reverse strand, counting down.
TCATTGCCTCCATGTTGCCTCAGGGGCCAGGAGCAAGAAGCCTGTCTAGAGGAGAGGGCAGAAGAAGGAAGAGAGTGAGCAAGGGAGGGAGGGAACAGGGAAAGGAAAAGTGCAAGCGATTTGGAAGCGGAGGGAGCGGCAGAGAGTGAAGGTGATGAGACCTCTAAATGACGAGTGCGAGGGAGTCAAAGGAACTAATATAATGATTAAAGAAATGGGTAGAGGAAAAGCAAGAGGTAGAGAAGCGAGAATTACCAAAGCAAAAGTCTCATAATCACCCATGAAAGGAGGAGACAAGTGAGAGGCAGGAGGAACAGACACCTTGCAGTAATTTATCCCCTTGTGTAAGTCTGAGGCATCACTCTGTGCCACTCCAGGACTCTGACCTCAAACCTCTAAAAAAAAAAAAAAAAAGAAAAAAAACCATCTCCACTCCACTCCCACTGCTCTGTTTATCTTTATGGCTCATTAAGGAGACTTTGGGTGCCACCCATTGAAGGACGAAAGTATTAGTCCCAGACTGTCGTCACCGTCATCACCCTGTTGAGGTGTCAGTTCAGCACCATGGAGAGGGGAACTCAGACTTCTCCTCTCATTACTTTGCTAATGGGCAATTAAGAGCCTAATTTGACCGCTGAGCTAGGGTACTTTTAAGGCACCAGAGGGCTGACTAAAAAGAACTTTAGAATAAAACACATAAAGTTGCAATAAAAGCCAAGTGCTTTTTTTTGGGGCTAGTAACTCGAAAAGGAGGGGGGGGGTTTGGTTGTGGGACTGTTTCCCTTGGACCACACTAACGATGTGAGGAGGGCTTCATTACAGACAATAACCATCTGCACGGTTTGCCTAAAGCAGCTGTCCAATTTCACACAGCATGAAGTCAAAGGTCTGTGTACTTCTCCCTATCTTGCATTCGTTTTTAGTGCGCCTGAGTCGGATTTGCAAGGTTGCTGCTAGTACTGCAGGCGAAATCACTGCAGCTCTGCTCTAATTACTAACAACGCTGAGAAAGTGCTTTGTTTTGAAGTGAGGAAGGAGTAGGGAGGGAGAGTGGGGTGGCCCAAACTCAATAACATCGTTAATTAATCAAGTCGAATGCAGTGTTTGCTTTCTGCCACAAACTTTCATGTGACAAGCTCTTTCAGCTTCATTGCTCTAAAGGCTTTGAATAAATGCACTATGCCTGATTTGTAAACATTCCTTTATCATCTTCAAAAATCTGCTACTAGAAGTTTTCTCAAACTGTTTGCTTTTTACATTAAACTGGTAGACCCAAAATGCCTCATACTGTCTCTGCCTACATCCTATCAGCAAGTGTGGGGGAAATGGATTGTCTCCAAGCTCATAAAATCAATCTGAACTGTTGTCAGCAGTCTGCACCTCCATCTAGACGTGTCAGTACAGAATGGTATTTTCCAAATGAAATAATAGGCAGCTTGTAAATTCAGCAGAGAGGCCCTGTCTTCTCCACTTACAGGGGAGCCTCACTGATGGTTTCCCCTGTGCCGAGGCCTCTTGTCTGCGTGTTGTCAAAGGCCTGTCCAAGTCATTATTTTAAAATTGCATTCTAGTGTCCTCAGTACTTACTAAACAGCTAAACAGCTTCTTTTTTGTGATGACGGTGTGTGTTTGTATACATTATCTACAGAGTGAATCTACTGGTTTCATCCATCAGTCATATTTATCATCGTGCCTTTTAGGCAAGTTTTTAAAGAAGCCATATATATATATTTTTGTCTTTTTGCCTCAACACATGATCAGGGAGTCATGCTTAACAAGACAAGGGTGGAGGTAGTGTAGTGGTTAAGGAACCTGGCTAGTGTGCAAGTAGCTCTAGGGGAGACTGGCCCTGAACAATTGATAGTTGACAAGTTGTAAGTTGCTTTGGATAAAAGCGTCTGCTAAATGTATGTAAATGTAAAAGACATGGCAGGACTGCTGTTCAAGCTGGTATGACAGGTTTGTTTTGACTGCACTTTTTTAAGACATGCGTAGAGTTTCACAGAATATTTTTGTGGAATATTCTTGCAGAAGCTACAGTATGTTTAAGTTGGTGTGGACTATCTGATGAGTAGCACAGGGTGGCTGATGGACCATGATTCTAAAGTGTAAATAAAAAACAAGACGATTGCTGTTATGGAAATGATTGCTGTTGTTGAAGCAAGCATACAGCTCTGAGGTGGAATAGGTTGTCTCTGCGTGTGAAGACTAAATATTTCTCTATGACTGCTGCAACCCATCGGTAGTCTTGAGTGGTATTTCTTTGTTGTTAAAAATAATCAGAACATTGTCAAATAAAGTACTGATTTGTATTTAAAACTGCTCAATTCAACATTCTGAATTAAAAGTCCATAATTAGGAAATAATTTCTATGAAAACACTGAGAACCATTCAAGTTTCAGAAATTTGGATATCATTTTCCATTTTACAAATTCATATTTAGAGAAGTGTATTACACCAGTGAATATTCTGGAAGAAGCAACATCTAGTATGAAACTTTTTATTGCCTGTTTATGCCATTCTCTAGCCATGCAGTTTTTCTTATTGGTTTATTTTTATGTGTTCCCTGCAGTATTTTTTGCCAGCCTGTTAGCATTTATTTCTCATCACAGTCCACCAGGAGATTAATTTACTATGTCTACCCTCACATCTGCCTTGGTGTCCTATGATATTCCCCATTGCCTTTAACAAAGCACCCCACGCCGGGATATTTCTGAACACCTAAATATAGCAATTTTTCATATTCTCTGGCACAGCAATGCAGGTACAAGCTTTGCTTGTTGAAATTCATAGCGTTTGTGTGTGTGTGTGTGTGTGTGTGTTTGTGTGTGTTAGAGAGAGAGGGAGGGATAGGGGAGAGGAAATCTAAAAAAGGCAAATTTTTCAGCGAACAGTCTGTTGTGGGAATGTTGCCATTTGTTAAAAAACTGTCATTTGAGTGGATTCACATGAAATAAATGTTAACTCTCCTGACAGAACATTAATAAAAGCACAGGGGATGATTTAATGCCGAGGCAAGAGAGAGAATGCTGGAAAGAATAAAGGCAATGCGGTTTCAGCTGGGTTAAGAAAAGGGGGGATTTACCTCAATTTACCCTCTTCCATGGCCAGCACACATCTACTAGACTAAGGCCAAGGCTGTGTGGATATTACTTGCATGTGTCCTATAGTTTTTGACAGCTTGGTAATGCTGTGTCACAATTATCTTTCCATAATTTAGTGTTTGTTCCAAAAATACTTCTGCTTGATACAAAGAAGCAGCTGATTATTCCAATACTGTGCTGCTGAGATTGATTAGAAATGCAAAGGTTTTGTTTTTCATTAAATTTGCCACTATTTGCACTTACCACTTGCACAGACTTGTTCTGTTGTGGGCCAGATCAGGAGACGAGTCTCTGAACCTGATGCATTTAATTGTTGATAGAACACCACTGCTTCTCCACTTCATGGGAACATTTCAGTGTTTATTTGAATCAGACACCAAATAATTCCCACCGGTGTGGGACTGCTCGAGGCAGTGCTGATGCACAGGGAACTGAAGATGCTGCCTGCATTCTGCCTGAGAGTGTTTGGGTTTCCTCTTTTCAGTCTCCCCCCCGAACTCAAACATACTGCTGAGGTGATGAATGCCACAAGTATGATGTTACTGGGCGCTACTTTTGATTGCTCTCTTTATTTGAACCTCTCCAGGTTGCGATTGTCATCTGTCATAGTTAAAGGGAAGTTGATGGTCAGCACGTACAAAACTGTGTGCTGCATTTACAGTGTTAGTGCCATGTTTGCCATGTGACTTTACATAAAAATTATACAACCAACCAACCATTGTTCTAATCTTTAAATATACACAGACGATAGCATTAAATGCACCAAGAGGTGGTATTGAAGAAAAAATCTTCTTGTCTTCTACATATCTTCTACTGTCACAAGAGTACATCTTAACTTTTCAACCCATTGCCAACTCGGTCAACTCCACTCAATGCCCTGTTGTTTGTGGCTGCCAAGTGCTGTTGGTGTAGGGGTAGGATGAGAATATTTGGTACAATGTGGACAGAATACATTACGTTTACATTTAGGCATTTAGCAAATGCTTTTATCCAAAGCGACTTACAAAAGAGGATAACATTCAGAGAGATAGAGATCAAGAGATTGAATAGCCAAATGGCAACCAATACTGACTAATGAAGGAACCTTCAAGGAAGGAAGGTTCTCAAGTTTTCAAGTAAGGAACCTTTGTTGTAGTTTTGTGCTCTGTGTCATATTTGGTCTGTGTCATGTTTGTCTTGTACCTTGTGTCTTATACCTAGTGACAGCACTAGGCAGCCTCAAAGAACAGGGATATGGGCTAATTGCAATTTTTAACCTTTATACTCATGTATTGAATATGTCTAATTAGTTGTTCAATTTGATTACTTTAAAATGGCAGTAGGTAAAATAGTGCAAATTAGTTCTTGACTACATTTATTGTCAAACATTTCTTGTTTAATTTCTAATTTAGTGTATACCACTGATGCCTAATTTAAATTGACACTCCATCCATAAAGCTGCAATATAATCTTCTCAGCTCGGCTGTATAGCAAACCAGCACTGATGACCGAACTGTATTTAGTTTCAGGCTGTAACATGCAGCATAGATATCAGCCTGTTATCATATAGCGGTTTAAAAAGAACACATTTTCTACTTATCTTTAAAATGATCCTAGGATGCAGACATCCTTTGCCAAAGTCATGTGAAGTTCAACAGCAAGTCTCCTATTGAGGAGCAATGTTTTCAGCCTGTCTTACAGTCTCTGTTGTTTGCCTTTTGTTGCAAGAGAAAAAAAAAAGACGACGCAGTATCCAATCTCCTGCTCTCCAACATCGCCTCCATTTCATCTGTACCAAAGCATGCTGGGTAACTCAATCAGACTGCCAGGCTGTATGTGTCTCCTTGGGTCACTCCTGCGATGAAATGAAGGCATCTTGGGGTGGTGTGTTCCCTTCACCAGTTCTGATACAGTCTTGGTATCTCTTTTACTCTCCCACACACTCTTTCTGTCTCTATATCTCTCTCTATGTCTCTCTTAATCCCATGTTCTACTCATTATTAAGTAATCTGTTCACATCTGTGAAATAGGAAAAGTGGTTTAATAGTTAGAGGGCAATTCTTTTGTAAGTTGCTTTGGATAAAAGCGTCTGCTAAATGCATAAATGTAAATGTAAAAAATGCAAATATAATGCAATTCTCCTGAAAGTGGACTTTTTGTTACACCCAATAGTAAAATATAATGGCAGGTCGAATGTATGATGTGATTGATTGATTGATTATAATTTCAGCAGCTGTATGCAGCTGTAGAGGTTACAAAATGAATAAATAAATAATATATATATAAATACACACACACACTTAAATACTATGCTTGCTTGTCCTTGTTCTGTCACATTCATGTTGTGGAATTGCCATAGTGTGGAATTTGTAAATGGCAGCTACTTGACCTCCCTGTTGTTCATGTAGTTCTAGCTAGACTGGAAGGCTGGCATGTTAATTAATCACAGTGATTTTTGAGAGCCACATACAACAAGTATGTGCTGGAAGGCACTGTGTGTGTGTGTGTGTGTGTGTGTATATATATATATATATATAATTTAATTATCTGTGTGGTTGGTACTGTAGTCGTGGTGGCACTACAAACTTGATGTAGAGTTCTCTTCAGCCCCATCTCATAATTTATGTCTTTCTCTCTCTCTCCTCCTCTATACATGTCATCATCTTCCTCTGTCCTCAGTTCTTCTCCCGGCATCTCTTCCCATTAGTGTCCTTCTGCTTCCTGCAGCCTGAGTCTGAGTCCTGAGTCTGGTTTGCTGTAATACTATCAAACTTGCATAAAAACATCTTTAATCTTAAAGGAGAGACATTATCTCTGAGCTGTTTAGTTTTCATTAGGTCCCTGCCAGGTCTCACAGGGTCTCCATAGCGACTGAGATGGCCATCCCTCTAACCAGAGTGATTAACTGTTTGCTTGATTGTCTGCTTGTGTGTGTGTGTGTGTGTGTGTGTGTGTGTGTGTGTGTGTGTGTGTGTGTGTGTGTGTCTGAAGAACATAGGTCCCTACCATATGTAGAGTGTGGCAGTTGGTACCTAAACTATCATACTTGTTGAATGCAATCCACAGTGCAAGCTCTTAACGGAATGTTCTGCACGATCACCCTGTTGTTGGAATGAGGCGATCAATTAACGGACGCCATTAAATTGAATCACTGTGCCAAGTGACCCGTGGCAGGGATATTTGTTAGTGCGCAAGAGTGATTAATTATGAAACAGAAACTGTCATGACGGTTGTGCTAACATGAGGTAGAGATGAGAATATGGCTTGCATGGATTTGAATATGATGCTGACCCCTCAGCACTTGGACGGCAGTTATTTGCATAACATTATGATAATAAAGTCATTGGGACTCGGTGTGTCAGCGAGCGTATAAATGAATCCTAATCAGTTGATAGGGTGATGCTCTGCTCTGAGGGTGTTGGCTTTAGTGCTGCACATATTTTGTTATGCGCCTGCTTAGAGAAAGAAAGAGAGGGTACGGAGATGGGGTTGGGCATGGTGACTGCTCAACAGGGATTCCTCGTGCGACTCCCTCGTCTTCTGGTTGGCGTGTGAGGCAATTTGAAAGCGTGCCTTTACACCACATGTGCTGTCGTCCCAAATCACCACGTCGGCTCCGCGCTGCACATGGTTTAAAGGCTTCATATCAAGGCACGCTATAATGCCCCCACAATATTAAATAGTGAAACTAAAAATTAAATCCACATCAAAGGGAATTGGAGTCGTATTTTAATGATTTTTCTCTTTTTTTTCATGGTGGTGGTGGGGGATGTTGAGAGGAGGGTGCTGGGACTGAGAGATAGGAGTTAGATAAGGTGAAATGAAAACATCACGTCAGCTCGTTTCATCTCCTCTCAGCTCGAGTCACTTCAAATGCCAGGCAGCCTGTAGATTTTCAAAGACACAAGTTGCGCTCTTGGCATAGAAAGTCGACGAGAAAACTTGTCTTGGAACTTGGAATCTTTATTTGCTCCCCCTCTTCTCACTGCTGATGTGATTTAATAGGAATTGATGCGTTATGCATCCGTGGATGGAGAATGGGGATGCGATCCATTCTGGGGAATGAAATGTAAAATGGGCATGTTAGCTATAATGCTTGTGTGTGTGTGTATGTGTGTGTGTTTGTCTGTGTGTGTCTGTGGTCTACTTGGGAGTGGTCAGGGCACAGTCTTTTTCAGGCTAGTCATGTCTCTCTGGTCTGAATGTTTAAAGATCAAGCAATTTAATGCTTGCCACCTGCTTATCTAACCTTTCAATCCAACTCTGACAGTGTGAACAGGCCAGTCCAATTACAATACATTATTAATGCATGACTGCTGACTGATAAAAGGTGTGTGTGTGTGGTATATTGGTTAGGTTTTACTGGGTGAAACAGTGGAAGGGCATAGGGGCTGTATATTAAACATCTGAAATGTTCCCTGAAATCCCTTTCGCCTGTGGCTGCTGTCAGGCGGCTTGTAGTTGAAAGATCGCTGGCGTCTGTTGGGAGCTGCCAACACTTCCTTCCATCCCTGCTGAGGCATAGGCACCATGTGACACTTGGGTCTCATCACTGCACAGCAGGCCCAGGGCCTCCGCTTGCCCAATTTATCATTCACATGCATGCATACTACGGTCTGGAAGGCTCTGGACACAATTAACGGGGTTGAACAACTGAAAGAAAGAGAAGACTGGAGTTAACAAGTTGTGGAGAAAAAGTGTCCTCGCCACCTTATCCTCACCTGGTGAGGTTTCATCCATGTTCAGAGCAACTGGGCTATTTGGCTCCTTGATGTTCATGCTTAATGACATCCATGTTGAGCCACCACTGAGCCAAAATGGTGGAATTGTCAGAGCTGTTTCTCTCTGTCAGCCCTCGCTCTTCCAGATTACCGAGGACATTAGCCCTCTGCTCTCGGCGCTCATTTTCCCCCTGTATAGTACATCACTGACAGGCAGCACTTGAGCTGTGACAGCATCATTAAAACCTAGCCTAACTCATGAACTCCAGACCTGCAGTAGGTAGCCTGTTCGCCTCCTTCTCCCCCCCACATAGCTGAGACAGTAACTCGGGTGAGACAACTGTGGGGCATAGCAAAGAGAGACGCGGGGGAAAGAGGGATGGAGGGGTGAGGAGAAGAAAAGTGGGGATTGGGGGGGCAGGGGGTCTAGCATAGCTGGAACAGATAAACAACTGAAAACTATTGAGACATTTGGGAAGGGTGCCTGGGGTGTGTTTCATGTGTTGTTCATTGGAGTGTGGGAGTCCGGACCAGGCCGAGGCTGTTTGTCTTCCTAGCCAGAAAGCAGAGATCAAGGTGTCAGCCACCAGCAGACTCCCCCGTGATGCCGCTCAGCACTCCTAATTACAACACAACCCACCGCTCCAGGGAGCAGGTCAGCCCACCTCTAACACAATAGGCAGCCTCAATGTCTTAATCTACTGGCAAGGCTAAACTTGAATATTTAAATATTTTGTGCCTGAACTGAAAAGTACCCATGATTTTAGAGACAGAATTCATATGTAACTAAGAGAAGACGAGCATCATTGACAAAAAACAGTGACAATTCTATCAGCTACTGCTGTGTCTTGTTTTGTCATCATTGTTACTTTCTCAATTTTTTTAATTAATGGGGGTATTTGTTAGCCTAGAAATCTAGACACACCCAAGTGTTAGTAAATAGTTTTGCTCACGATCCAAAAAGTCTTACCAACCCTTGGTAAGACCAATCACAATGCTCTATCTTTGTGGGAAGTCGTTGATTGCAAGATAACAACAAGGCTGTCAACAGTGGCCAAGGAATAGTTGTTTGAATTGGCTTTGGCATCGACTTTTAAGGAGCAGAAAAAGGCATTTCAAAGAAGGGCATAGGCTATTTGCTGTTATCCAGCGCTAACCAGTTTGAAAGGCAACCGCTGATTCTGTCCCTAGGTCGTGCCAAGACTATACATTTTGATATTATAGTATGGCTTGTCAGGCTAGGTAACTGTAGGACAGGACGGTATATTAGGACAGGAGAAAGTCCCTTTTGGCTAACATAGACCTCAGAGATGCATCATATCAGTCCTAGAAATGCCAATGAAGGAACACTCTGTGAAATCTCTTATTGGTGCTTTTCCATTGCCTCTCTTGCATCAGTTGTCTGTAAACTCACAATATTTTTCCCTCCTCTCTTTCCGTTTCTTTTTCTCCCATTATCCCATTAGTCCCCCCTTTTTTCCGAGCCTGCCTTTTTGCTCCTTGAATGATTACTCTCTGTGTGATGGTAGTTGCACCCCTCTTCATAACGGTATGTAATCGCATCTCTCTGCATCCATTTGTTGAAGACTTGAGTACTAGTAACAAGCTCGTGAACTACCAGGGCACAGTTCCTTTTGCCGATTTCATTCAGGCCTTTTACCAATATTGCAGTTGTGCAGAGCTAAGGAATCACAAACAAGCCATTTTGGTGGCTGGTCTCAGGCAAATGGGCGGGTATGAATCTCTTTTCGTTTTGTTTGTTTCATCCGGACTGTGTGCTCAACTGTCTCATTATAAATAAATAGATGGTTTTGTTTCCTTCAAAGCAATTGTGGGGATTAATGGCTGGAGTGCATGAGGGTCACATGGGCTTTTTTTCCCACTCCTCCACCATGATGCCTCTCCCTCACCAGGCTTTCAGGAACAGGAGGCGCTCCTTTGTTTTGTGTGTTGCAGCTTTACTTTCATTTTTATTTTGGTCTGTATCATCTCTTCTCCACCCCCAAACACACACACACATGCACACAAACACACACACATACACAGCCAACACACACACAGGTTCTCCTACATTTTTAAAAAGCAGAGAAATAGTATGAGCATGTTAGCAAAGCTTTTAAGGTTGAAATAAACAAAAGCCTGAATAAACCAAAACCTTTTAACTTTGCTTCCTTTCTGTCTGTCTATCTGTCTGTCTGTCTCTCTCTCTCAATCTTTCTGTTATCTCTCTCTCTCTCTTTTAATTGCCCTATTTACAGGTCTAATGTGTCTCTTCAATTGTTTATAGATGAAAGGAAGAAGAAATGGAGGACAGATGGGGAGAAAGAGAGAGTGATGGGGCTCTTGACAGTGTGGACTGATGATGGCAGTGCACAAGGAAGCAGGGGTGAAAGCAGCAGAATAAGGGAAGAAGAAGGATGGAAAGACAGTGTGTGTGTGTGTGTGTGTGTGTGTGTGTGTGTGTGTGTGTGTGAGAGAGAGAGAGAATGAGAAAGACAGTAGGTGTGTAGTGCAGTCGTATTGGTTCAGAGAGAAGAAGTGAAAAGTTGTACTTTTAACAGCATCCTGGGGTGTAGTTCTCTTTTGTCTGCTCAGGACCTCTCATTCATTTCTCTTCCCTCAGACTTTCTCACCCTTTAGCCAAACCTGAAATTCTCTTACAGCACATGCCACTGACTCTTCCTCTGCTTAGCCCAAATGTTTGCCTTCTGCTCCTCAGGGAAACATTATCATCTTTCCAGCAATCATTTGAAATAATATTCATGGGTGTGGGATCCGAGGAGCCAGAAAAAAATTTCCCAACTTCTGGTGGCCTACTTTATTAAGTAGCAGTGCAGTGGTTGTAATTGATGTGTTTTTGCAAAAGTCTCTTGTGCTATAAGCATTAAATGCCCACAGTGAAAGGGGTGTATGAGTGGTGGAAACATTACCTAGATTGGTGGCAGTTGCAGTGGCAGCAGCTGTTGCCATGAAAGTGATTGCCATCGTAAATAGCTGCAGCATTAACAGTTGGAATAATGATTAGTCTGTCGTGAGCACATTCGCTAAATTGAATCGTATGCTCTCCTCTCTGTCTTTATAATGCCCATTAGCCTTTGGTAATTCCCCTGTGCCTGTGTTGTATGTGTAAATGCAAATGCCTTGATGAGAGACAACTCTTATTCTCTGTGTGCACAGCAGAGAAAGGTTAAGAGTGGGTTGAATGAACACAACTTGATGGCTGAGTCTTAGACCTTGGGTTTTTGTGTTAATAGTCGAGTGTTCGGTCAAGGCCAAGAGCACTGGTGTGTGGGAGTTGAAGGTAATCACAACCATTTCAACTGATCTTACCACTCGCTGAGTTTGTAGTTGACTAGTAGAATGTGCTATGTGCTCTGTGTGGGCACTGTACAAAAACACCTTAGCCTTACTGACAATCCAGAACAACAGAATTACCTTTTGCCTAATGGGCTGTTGGTTTGAAAGTATCCCTGATCCAGGACTTCTAAAGTACCCCAGGGTAATGCACCATCAACAAGATTCTTTATTTTCTGTGAGTGGCAAGATAGTGGAGTTGGGCATTTCTGGACATGCTGAACTCATCATGCTCCGAGAATTACACTTAGTGGCAACACTATTTATTTACGACTTGGATATTTGCAGCTTTACATGCTCAGGCATGGCCATGATCTAGATATCTTTGATGTGATGACAAAACAAGACATTTGAGGACATCATGTTGGGCTTTGGAAGATATACGCTTACATTTTTTCCACCATTCCACCATAAACAATAGATTAACTGAATATGAAGATAATTGTTAGTGGCAACCCAAGATATGGACATGTCGTGATATTGTAACACAAGTCTGCCTTAAAGTTCTTGCTCGGTTGAGTATCAGGGACTCTGATGAAGATCTTTTTCATTTTCATTTTCCTTAATAACCATAACCTTTTACTCTCTCCTTTTTTAAATTCAAGTTAAGTTTGGATTAATTCACTGCAAGGTGTGATGTATTCCCCTCATACACCTGGCTGAACATTTGGTTGCTGAGATAAGTGCACAAAACAAACAGTTGAAGGTCAGCATTACAAGATAAAAATGTTAGTTCTTTGCATAGACGTGGTCTTTTTAAGGATGATGATGTTCGAGACCTCTGCTGATATTGTTGCTGACTGATTGATCGCCATAGAGATTATTTCATTTCCTGACCTTAGCTGTCAAAAAGAATCATGAGCTGCTCAGCCTTAAGCCTCTTTTCCTTTGCCTCTTTCCATTTTTTCTCTGGCTCTCTTGTTCGCTCTTATCTCTGTTGCTCTTCTTTTCATTTCTATTTTCTGTGTGTTTTTCCCACCCATGTTGGCTGTACATGTGTAAGTGCATTTTTTTAGAATTAAAAAAAAATAGGAGAGAGACAGACAGACAGACAGACAGACAGAGATTTTGGGCTCCGTGTAGTGTTCTCATTGTTGTGTGGCTGTATGAGAGGTTTTGTTGTGAGGAGATTCTGTTGTTCCATGAGCATGATTGGAGCTCCGGACTGCAGCTTTAGTGCCCTTCCAGTAAAGTTCCACTTAAATCAAATCATGCCTCATCGTGGCCACATGCTGCTGGTACCATAAGCCTGAGCAGCCCCAAGACTAATAGATTTAGTGTCGATTGATTAAGGACTTTATTTTAAACCCATAAAAAGGTGCTCCACTCTACAAGTATAGCTTGCTGGCAGAAATATGTTTTGCTGTAGTGCAGACTGACGGCCTAGTTGAATGTGATTGTTGCCTCTCCAGGTGGATGTTGGCAATGAAGGGAATGATTCATGTTGATTAAGCCCTGTATAAAATGTTGAAATTGTATCTTAGCACGATAATAAATAATGTGTGCAAATGATTATAGACACATCTTATCTGATCTTGCACAAAATGCAGTTTTTGAGTATCTGTTCCACAGAAGTATTATAAGGGAAAGAAGACTCAGTGGATGTTAACTAACTTGGCCTCTGGGTCTCTGGGTGTACAATGCATCATGAACTTTAAAACAAGGTATGCAATTCTTTGCAATTTGTAAACTTTTTTATAACATTCAGCAGGACTGCTTTCACACCATCTTGAGAATAAAGTATGGCTTCTTGATGTTATTGGTTTCATATTGTTCTTCAAGTTCCCTCCGGGACAATAGACTTAACTCATTTTTACACAGGAACATTCAATGTATGGATTCTCACTAAAATGTCAAAATAGAAGAACTGCTAAGAACAAACCCCCCTTTTGTGAAAATGGCGCTATATGTATGTTCTTAGAACTCTGCGACCTTAAACAACAGGGCTATTGGTTGAAAAAGGCTGTCTTCCTTTAATTCAATTCAATTCAATTCAGTTTTATTTATACAGCGCCTTTTACAATAGTATTGTCTCGTGGCGCTTCACAGAAGGAGCACCCAAGAGTAACAGGGGCAAGGAAAAACTCCCTTATGTTCAGTTAATCTAGGAAGAAACCTTGGGCAGATCCACGACTCAAGGGGCTAACTGCCAGGGGTCATGGAGAAAAATTACAATCAGTAGTAACCATGACAGACTATAAGTTGCCTATGGTTTTAGCTAAGGTTCATAATAGTTCATAATAGAGTATTATCCCACTTTTACAATACATGGTAGTCAGTCTATAGGTGGTTATCAGGAATTATGGCTGGACAATGTAGCAGCGGCCAGGCATAGTGACAAACTCAAAGAAATGAGATGGGTCATGGGGGCAGTCCTTGGTGAACTGACCAAAGAAGTACCAAGAATACCACACCTTTGGCCCTCTTAGGGTCTTTTTAGAATTGGCACATGAACTCCATGTTGTCTGGTATTAGTGGACATCTGTGCTACAAAACCCTTGCTTAAGCTGGGGATTTCAGACCGTAGTCAAACTAGACTGTGAGTATCCACTGAAAGGAACCAGACATAGACCACACTCTGATGTTGATTCTCATTTGTTATAAATTTTAGACTAGTGCTTTAACTCAGATCTTGGGTGAGGCCATGTAGCAATTTGGCTGCACATCTCCTTTCTCAGTAGTTGTATAAGCACACAAAAGCTTTGCTGATGTATGTGTGACAACAGACAACAACTAACTAATTTTCTGTCAACCATAATCCAGAGGAGCTGAGGACACCTCGATAATTTTTTTACAAGATGAGGATGGTTTCACTCATCTGTATGAGCATGTTGCTCATTTAATTAAAGATGCACAGTGAATTTGTTGGGATGAGCTCAAACTGAACTATCGGCATATCTAGTAACAGTATTAATTAACACCCAACAGTAATTTGACTGTGTTTTGCTGCTCCTCTTCTCTGTGGCATCTAACTTGTGCATTCTTTTTTTTAATATCAATGGCCATAATTCTAAACAGGGAGTCTGTGTGCTTCTCTTGTTTGTTGATTTCTAAGTGCAGGCTAATTTGTGTGAATCCACGCAACATTTTCATTTGCAGTATGCACAAATATTGATATTGTGCTTGGTGCGATTAGCTCTTTTGACAGCTCCATCTCCATAATTATGTATTAAGACCTTGGAGGAGGATGCAAGACACTATGAGTGGTTAAACCAAAGTTGCATTAAAGGGGAAATCCAATGCAAATCAGTCCATAGCCCTGTAGTTCAAGGTCACAGAGTGCTGTTTATAGGGAAAAGAACATAGACTGAATAGTGAACTGGTAGCTAATGTTTACTGAATAGAGCATGGATGTTACTGTGCCCCATTCAGTTAGTGTTAACTGTTGATTCAATATCTGGTCTATGTTGTATCATTAGAGCTATAAAGCTATGAATTGATTTACACCAGATTTCTCCTTTAAGCAGTGATAACAGAGATAAGGATAGAGTATTGTACAAAGCATCTCTCCTAAAGTACCTGCAGACTTTTTTATGGCACCAGATCACAGTAGAACACAGAAAACATTACAAGCTGTGTGTCTGTGCAACTTTGTACATGCTCTTTGAAACAGCACAGTCTTTCTGTATCCTTAGGCTACACCTCTCTGTCCTGTTTTTCTTCTGTGTTTCTCATGCTCTCTTGGTTGTCTCTTTTCTCTTTCTTTCTCTCCCTCTCTCTCTCACACACACACATACACACACAGGTTAATATGTGTATTTGTAAACTGGGTTAAGAAAGGAAGCCAAATAAAGGTCAGGGGAGCTTTAAGGCTCTGAGGAGTCTACAGAATTAGACAGGAAAGGTTAATCACGAGATGTATGGCTGAGCGGGGCTGTGCTGCTTCTCTCGTCTCGCACTCCCTAGTGGCACCCATCTGTTACCCCCTTAACTCCCCTCACTCCTCCCCTCTTTCCTCTCCTCTGCCTTCCCCTGTCCAGTCTACTCTCGCTTCTCTACTTCTCATTTCCCTGCTACTTCTGGTCTGCTCATCCTGTTTCCTCTGTACGGTTCTCTTCTCTACAACAGCCACTCACTTTTCTTTGACTCTCTCAGCTCCTCTGTCTGCCATCCCCCTGCTCTTCTAGCTGGCCTCCCCAGCTTTCTCACCTCCTCTATCCGTGATTTGTCTTCTGTCATGCTGCCCATCCACCATCTTGTCTCTGATACCCTTCTTTCTCCTGTCCTCTTTTCATTCTGCTTCTTGTCTTTTCTTCTAGACAGCTTGTTTCTTCTCTCTTCCTCTCTCTGCCTGCTCTTCTTCTTCTCTCCTGATTTCTTGTCTGTTGTCATTAATCTCTCTCTTTCTCTCTTCCCCCTCTCCTGGCGCTTTGCTTCATCAGCACTAGCTGCTGTCTGTATGGGCCTGAGGTTTCCCCTACTAAACCTTGATTCATCTCTCTTGTCCTGCAAGGTTCTGTCTTTTTTTCTTTATCTCCTTTCTCCCCTCCCTCCCTCTCTCCTTCTATGTCTCTACATTCTCACTGACTGATTCTCTTTGTCTGGTTTTATCTCTAGACACTATTTTTCTTGTTCTGTTTCTATTGCTCTTCCTCTTTTTCACTATCTCTCATTCCCTCAGACAAGATGCAAAACCAGCAGGCACCCTGCCAGGGTGATAAAGCTATGGCATCCCAGCCCGGCCTCCCTCCCTGGCTCTCTACCCCCCCCACACACACACTTTCTCTCTTCCCTTTCTTCATCACTTCTTCTCCTGCCTCCTCCTGTGTTATTTTTTTCCCCTCTCACTCTAGCTGTCTGTCCAATCGATCCCTCCTTCATCTATGCACTTGTTCCAAACTGTTAACACTCTCTAAACCTATCTTTGTCTATCCCTTGCTAGGGCCAGATGTAATTCCTAATGCTCTGGTGTCGGCAGATGTAATGCTTATATCAGCTCTAAAGCAAACTTAGCTGGGACTGTTGCAGTCATCATCTAAAACCTGGTGGTTCAGAAGACCACTTGGTCATGTAAAAAAAGATGAATTGTTGCAGGCTCTGAATCATCTTCTGGGTGTACTATACCTACCTTAACAAACAGGAAATTGATGTCACACACACACACACTCACAAATGCATACAGATTCTCCCATGTGTGTTCACACACCCACTGAAAAGGACACAGTAACATTTCTTATCGATTGATTATCTTCTGAAGGCCAAGCCTTTTACTTTGCCCGAGAAGCCTCTCAAGCAGAACCCAAATGGGTTCTTTACGTTCTCACGTCGATTTCTCTCCACGTAGAAAGCCAATTTCCCCAACACAAAGACATGCTCTCGGTAATATGCCAGAGCTCTGAGAAAAAGGATTTTGTTATCAGTTTACAAACAGGGAACGGCCTATATTGGCAAACACTGCAGAAATCTCAGTCATATGTCAGACAATCGGCAAGATGTGAGTCATTGTGTGAATAGCACATGATCTTGAGGGGTTTCTATATGTGGTACTAGTGTTTGACCTGACAATAATATTAGTACTGTAGCGCACACTAAATGTTAGTTTAATGGCAAAGGTGAGAATTGAATGGCATTGGTAACTACAAGTCTTAGAGTCTACAGGGATATATGTGTGTTAAGTGTGCATGTACATGTGTGTGTATGCGTGTGTGTGTGTGGGTGTGGGTGTGGGTGTGTGTGTTTGATGAGAGGATAATGTCTGAAGGAAAAAAGGAATGGGTGAGAGTAGCTTGGGTGTGTGGTGCTGCTGAGATGGGTAAACACAGTTTTACTTGGCACTCAGCAACTCGACAAACACTGTTTTAATTGAGAAAATAGTTCTCCAGCTGCCAGATGCACACATGTAAACATATACACACACACACGCACAAACACATACACACTGGATACCCTTAGAATCTATAGGTGTGTGTGTGCGCTTGTGTCTTGACATTTTTTCTGCATCTGTGTAGGTGTGATGGCAAAGTCATTACTTGCACCTCATGCATTAGACAGAAACTGATCAAAGCAGGCGGGGAAACAGGCTGAGCTTAGTAAAGCTCTGCATCAAGGGAAAACCACAGTGTGTGAAAGTTCAGAAATGCTGCATAAGCCACAGCTAATCCATCCATCATTGTTTTATAAATCCCCAATAAAAATTAGTACTTGTAGGGTTTTAATGTTCAGGATCAATAAAACTGTCTGGATTTCCAACCTGCTGCTTTTTAAGTACTCCAGCTGAAAAGCTTCAATCATATCTTATGTAGCGTTAGTGATTTATGATTAGTAATTTTATCAACACTTATTGTACATGGCTA
Source organism: Tenualosa thibaudeaui (assembly GCA_027481765.1). Lineage (NCBI taxonomy): Eukaryota > Metazoa > Chordata > Actinopteri > Clupeiformes > Clupeidae > Tenualosa > Tenualosa thibaudeaui. The sequence goes on along the minus strand of JAIFZK010000017.1, from coordinate 8,821,823 downwards.
TTTGGATATTAACAGCCTTTGTTATATTAGCAAAGAGCTAACAGAAATGTCATACTTTCTCACAGTTTTGGAGGGAATGCGATGATGTCTCTTGTGTCTCTCCTAGTGTCTTAAGTGAGTGACCTCATCATCTCTCTGCCAGAGTAGCAGCCATGGAGTGGTTCCATGCATGACTCGGCCAGCTGTAGATCCATGTTTCGACTGGGGCTTGGGCAGATTGGACTGCTGGCTGCCCAGTGAACAAGCCATTTCCTCTTGCCACCCTCCCTCCTCTCTCCTGAGTGACACTTGCCCTTTCTGCCTCTCCATGGTGTGAGCGGGGGCCTTGTGGGGTGCATTGAATAAACAGGTTCCCAAGCTGCTGTTTCATCAATGAAGCACTGGTGATCCATTGGGAATCGGACATGAATTATCGATGGGCCTGAGCTGTGAGGAGTCTGTGTGTGTGTGTGTGTGTGTGTTTGTTCAGGTGTGTGTGTGTGTGCGCACCATCGCACAGTTGTGGGTCTGTGCAACTGGAGTATTGTGTGTGGGTTTGGATATAGAGTTTGTGTTTATGCGCATATGTAATTCTAGAGTTGTGGAACAGTTGTATAGCTTTTTGTGTGTATGTGTGGGGCTTCGCATGCTTGTGTGTCCATGTAACATTTAGCAGGAATCAATATTAGCCCAACGTCATTAATGGATTGTGTTGTTAGTGAGGGGCTGTGATTGTGCTGAGGAGGAGGCCATGGTGGATGGAACAGAACAGATAGAATGGATCTGTTCATTTCCCTGAAGACAGGCCCCATTTCCCATCACCCCCCTCTCTGATCGAGCCGTTTGTCAGATGGAACACTAACGAGGAAAAGGCCTTGGAGGAGTCTGTTGCACGCTGAAGCTGCTGTCCATTTCCTCTGGGGCACTGGGACGTATTGCACCTAATTGCAGGCCAATTAGATGCTGTTGTGATTCTCCAGAGTCACTGTTAAACAGCAGTGGTCAGATTCTCGGCTGTTTTGGATGATGGCTTCATCCCCAGCCTGGCCTACAAGCGGAGATGCAAGCATTAGAGCCGTCCAGCAGTCCAGTTGCAGTCCATCTTGCAAGGCCATGCATCATGTAGCTTATGCTTGCCTTCCGATTTTGCATTTCTTGTGTTTGTGCATCAGTGGGAGACAAATGGTAACTAGATTTGAGTGCTAGTGGGGTAGAGGGTGAGTGTGAGAGAGAGGAGTCGGTAGAAGAAAGCAAGAAGACCGAGAGATTGTTTTGCAGGCATCCGGCAAATAGTATACTTTTTTTTTTTTGTCTCGTTTGTGTGTGTGAGTGTGTATTTGTGTGTGTGTGTGTGTGTGTGTGAGTGTGGTTTGGGGGAGGGGGGTGTGAAGGACTAGAGGATGTGGGGAATTTTACACTCCTCCCTCACACATTAACAGCAACACTGTTGTTCTTCCCACCATCCCTCTGGTGCAGTCCAAGTACAGAGACAACAGGTGTGTTTGCAAGCATGTGCACACACATACAAAACCACATTGCACATGGGGACGCAAACATGTATGCATTTATATATGTATGTATGTATGTATGTATGAATGTATGTATGTATGTATGAATGCATGCATGCATCCTGTGCATGTGGATTTGAATCCATGGGTGTTGGTATAAACATGGAAAGCTTTTATCTTTCTAAACAAGCGTGTGTGTGTGTGTGTGTGAAAATAAATTTAAATGTATGAGTGAAACATCTAGCCCGCATATACAACATCATGCCTCCTGTTGGCTGCTCCAGGCTCATAGGAGTGTATTTGGGCAGTGGTGGTGTGGGACTCAGGTGTGTCCCTGGAGGACCTCCACTGGTGAGAGTGTGAGGCGATTGGGAGAAAGGGAAGGGGTCTCTATGGCTCCATAGCCCCAAAGCAGATGGCCATGCCCCTGGCACTGTCTCTCTCAGGGCTTCGCGCTAGAACTCGGTTCTCCATGGACATTCACATATACTGATGCATATGCATATGCATATTCAGTACATTCTGGACACACATCACACATGAACAGACAGTTGTACAAAAACCTTACTGGGGTTGGCAACATGGCAAAAATCATTAAAGCACTACCACCATCCAAATTCATCATCTCATTATGGTTCTTTTTTTACCTTTTTCCATCTCGTTTTACATAACTACTCTTCAGTATTTCATTTTGACAATCAAGATCTAATAATGATCTCTCTCCGAATGCAGATCATAGAGATATTTTTATTTTGACATTCAAGATCTAATGTCACTTCACACACGCCTAATCCTTCTCCTGGTGTACAACTTCTCAAACTGTGACTTCAAATAACAGAAGACGAGTCTGGGGGGCATGGAGGGCAGAGAGAGAGAAAGAGAAAGAGAGAGAACACATGACAGTCGGGCAGGGGGATGACAGAAGATGAAGAGAAGAGATCTGCAATAATTTTCCATCATTTGTGGGAAATGATGAAAATCATTTTGAGGGGGTGGAGGTGTGAACCAATTATATGTGTTATAAGTTGTGTTGAATTCATCAAAGAGGGAAAGACCCAGAAAAAGGATTCATTCACCTATAAGCAGCACGTTTGTGGCCCTTATCTGTTGCTGTCCATTTGCGATGCGTGTGCATCTGTGTATCTGTGTAATCACACCAGAAATGGGTCTCCTGCGTGAACTAGGTGCCCAAGCTTTCATTTATGGATACCACGTTATATCATGCACAGACTGCAATGTGAATGAGGCGTGACCCATGAGAGAGGTAGGAAAAATTCTTATTTTTCAAAATGTTTCTCCTACTGTGTTGCTGCATCCTGTGTGGTCTTGTAAAGGGAAGACAGTGGGCTTGTACCTTGTCTGCCAGCTCCATGTTCTGTCTATCCAGTGCAACTAGGAGGTTTTGCTTAAATTGCTTAGTTAAATAGTTAATAGCTTTTGATCTAATCTGACTCTATTAATATAAAAAGGGTTTTTAACCTGTCTCGTTTAGCTATTGGTTATTGGACTGAGTCTCAGCTTGATGTTGGCTCTGGATCTCAACATGGTGAGAGGGTTTTACACAGACACAAATATGTGCTATTCTAAATGTGTAGGCTACAGCTGCTGACTGGCCTACTTATCTGCATGAAATCAATATTGACTGAAATCAACAACTATCAGTATTGTCCTAAGCATACAGTGGATTCTCCTATATTTGTCTCTGAACTTTCTGTTGGTGCTGTAACTATCCAATACAATGTAATAGTTCAAATGCAACTTGTATCCAACCCAGGTGATTAGCCAAAAACTTAAGTACTACAACAGAATGAAACTAATCCTAGACTTATTGTGGTAACACCATCGTCTTGCAGCATTACGTCTCTTGGTAATATGTTCATCTGAGACCAATGTGCAGTATTACAAGGATACAAGGGAATTTTATTGTCAAATGCATATAGTTACTGGTTGTAAAAAATGCAGTGAAATTTTGTCTGTCAGCCTAATTTGTGCATAAATTGGGGAAGGGATTGGTGGAGTGTCTGTGTAGAGATTGGGGGATGATGGTGATGTAAAGGTGATGAATGGTGTGGAGAAAAGGCAAGAGCTAAGTGGCTTGCTGGGGTGGGAATGGTGAAGTTGAAGGGGTGGGAGGTGTGGCAAAAGAACTAAAGTGCATGGAATTCATTGAAGTTATTGACATGCTCACTTCAAATTCAAGTTATGGATATGTTATGCAGATAGAAAGCCAATCAAATTAAGCCAATGAAATGAATGATGTAAAACTAAATAAGAGAGCATGAGAAGACATGTTAGCAGTCAGATGATGCATACAATCTCAATTCTAAATGACAACAATTCTTCTGTATTTTATTTCACTTGCTGCATCACAAATAAATGCTCCTGTTTCCTTCTTCTCTTGGAGTTTCTCAAGTGCCCTCAAGCATTGCAGTGTCGTTGCTTTCTACCTCAACCAATGACAAGTTGACCTTTACGTCATGATTTAGTGTAGCAGCAAACCAGCGCTTGGAGAGTTTCAAAACGGTGCAGTGATGAATGAGTGCAAGACAGGTTGGGGAAAACTAATAGTCTGTGATAAGGAGAAAAATAGACTGCAAAATGAATGATGGAACCCAGGTGGTAGTGAGGAAAATCAGCCAACTGCTTTAACCAAACCAGTTCTGTAAACGTGTGTAAATTACGTAGCTACACAGACTGCCACTCCTTTTGAAGCAGCAGCCGCAAATTGTGGCACAGGAAGATAGGAAGATAAATCCTCCACCCTAGTTGCCCATCTTTTTGAAAAAGTTACATCCATATTGTTGATGGATGGTGCCCCCTTATGGTTGGTGAGAAAGAGTTTTGTGGGATAACTTGAACTGGACAAAAATTTTAAGGGCTCAAGGAGCCATATCCATTAAGCCCTCAAACAACATGTTTTCCCAGAAAATTGATGCAATACTGGTTTATTGGTATGAGCAGAAATAGATTATGGAATAAAGTAGTAACAATAGTCATAATAACAAATAGTAATAATAACGAAATAGTTTTAATAAAATGTTAATAAGAATGTAATACTGGCTCTAGCTCCTATCCCAGCCAATCATCTGTTTCTTTAACAGTTTGTTATTGGTGTTTGGTGTTTCAGCGGCATTGAATTTATCAAGTATCCTGTCAGCTTGTTCATTTAGTCGCAGGATGTGGGCCAGCTGGACTTTTGGCCTCTGTCTCTTTTTCTTTCTTTTCAATCTTTTTCTTTTTCTTTTCTTTTTCCCACTAAAGCCAGGATGCCTCTAGTTTTTGACGCTGTGCTTTTCCCATCAGTAGGGTATTGCGCTTCTCCTGCTCTTATTTGGCCTGGGACATGTAACCCCTGAAAGCTGCAGAGAAAAGATTTGATGATTCATACAAGCATTAAGGTACTAGACTAAACTGAAGAATAAAAGCACCATATTTAGATATGCATTTAAGGAAGGATCTTAAGCACAATATGATCAGAACAAATACATATGTGCAAAATAAGGTTCATCTCCTTCCTCCTCTGCTCTCTTGATGGTTCTCTCAATTTTTCTCTCATTCCTCTCTCTTACCTTTTGATTGATCCATCCAAGGAACCTCCTTCTGATGCTCTTGTCTTAGGAAACTAAACCATCTGTCCCATCCTGAGCTTGATGGTTTTCACCACCATCATCACTTTCTGTCAATGTGCTCTCTTCATGTTATCATCACTTCTTTGACTCTGCATTTCTTCCTCTTGTCTCTGTCTTGCCATTTCTTCCCCCCTCTGCCTTTGAATGTCTGCCTCTCTCTTTCTTTCTGTCTCAAGTTCCCTTTCTTTGTCCAATTCCTTCTGTCGTTCTAATTATAGTTGGTGTTGCCTCTCAGCCTCCATCTTCTCCATTTCCCTCGTCAGTTTTGCCTCATTTTCTTCCATCTCCCTGTTTATTTCTTCAAGTTTTTTTGCTGCTTCTTCCCACTTTTTCTCCAATTCCAATTGTTGTTCATTTTCTTTCTGGATGGCCAGCTTTTCTTGGAGCTTGTGCTATTCCTCTGGATGCTGAGACCAGTATTTGTCTTCCTCATCTCTCTTTGCTTTCTCCTCTCTCCTTTTTAGCTCAGCTTTCCATGCCTCTAGTGCCCTTTTCTGCCTCTCATCTGCATTTATCCTGGCCTCTCTCTGTTTCGCCCTGTCTTTCTCCAGGAGTGTTTGCCATTTTGATTTGCAAGGTCCAGGGCTGATTTTCTGTGCACTTGTGTTATTTTGGTGCTCAACCTGAACCTCTGTCTCCTTCTCCAACAAGATGCCCTCTTTTTGGGCCTTTAGGCATCTCATTTTGTCATTGCATGTGTCCTCGGTTTTGTTTATTTCTTGAAGTCGCCTGGTCTCCGCTTCCCACTTTTTGTCCAGCTCTCGTTGCCGGTCCTCCTCTTTCTGAACGGCCACCTTTTCTTGGTGTCTGCACCATTCCTCAGGGTGGTTACACCAGGATATCACTTCCACATCCTGCTTTTGCTGCTCCTCTCTCTTTCTCTGCTCTTCTTTCTGTCTCTCTTCTGCCCTTCTTATACGCTCTCTCTTTCTCTCTCTCTGTTGGTCTAGCATAATGTCCAGTTTAGTTTTTTTTTCTTCACTGTCTTTTCTTTCCATCTTTCTCTCTGTCTCCATGGGTCTCACCTCTATTTATATAGCTTTGGTCTATTGGTCTATTTTCCATTTTCCTTTTCTGAATTCCCAGTAGTTTTTCTCTCTCTGTCTTTTTCCTCTTTGGATGGAATCTGCTGTTGATGCTCTTCTCTCTCATCCCCTATTTGCCTCAACTTTGAGTCAGTCAAGTCTCATATTCCTCTGAGTTTCGAAGGATTTCTCTGCTTCAACTTTCTGTAGCATCTCCATTTCTCATTTTTGCTCCATCTCCATTTGCCTTCTTTCATTTTCTTTCTCTCTCTCTCTGTATCCAACCTTTTCTGTTCACTCTCTTCTTTTCTCTGAATGTCCAGGCTTTTCTGCTCCCTTTCTCTTTCCTTCTCGTCCTTAATATACTGCAACCTTTTCTCTTCTCTTCTTTTCTTTTTTTCCTCTCCATCTCAAGCACTCTCTTTTCCAACTCTCTTTCTCTTTCTTCAATATACTGGAGTCTTTGCTGTTCCATTTTCTCCAGCTCCAGCCTTTCTGTCTCTTGCTCCTCTAGCTCTCTTTCTTGGGTCTCTTGCAGTTCTTGTTTCTCTTTTTGCCTTTGCTCTTCATCCTTCTCCAGTTCTTTTGATCTGTCTTCCCTTATTTTTGCTTCTTTTTCTGCCTCCTCTCTTTGTTTTTCAAACTCACTACATTTTGCTTTCCACTCATTGTCCTTTTGCTTGGTCATTTTTGCCCATTTGTTCCCAGAGCTTCTCCTTTATCTGTGCTTTTACAGCTTTCTGCAACCCCAGCTGTCTTTGGTTTCCCTCTATTTGTCTAGTTTCTTTTGTGTTTTTCTCTTTTTCTTCTCCTTTTTCTCTTCTGCATCTCTCCATGTCTCCCCTTATTCTCATTTCTTTGCATATCCATCAGTCTTTCTATCTCTTTTTGTTTTTTATCTTCAATTTAAATCCATCTTTGTTGTTCCTCTCTCTGCAGCTCTTCTGAGCTCTCTTTCTTTTTGATGGCATTATTCTCTGCCTCTTCTTTCTGTTTTTCCATCTCTCTGTCTTTTGCTTCCCATTCCTTCTCCTTCTCTTGGGCTGTTTTCCTCCAGTATTCCTCTATGTTTTTTAGCACAGCTTGATTTTCATCTGCCATTCATCTGCTGAATTTTCTCTTTCTCAGTTACTGCAGCCTTCTGTAATTTCAATCTTTCTGACTCTCTTTGCTTCACCATCCCCATTTGTTTCTCCATTTGGTGTTCTGCTTTCTCTTTGTCTTTGTCTTTTCTTTCCAAAGCTTTCTGTTTTTGAATATTTTTGGTCCTCTCGTTCAACTCCTCCAGCTGCTTCAGTTCTATGTCCCTTTGTCTCTCTTCATTCTCCCTCAGTGGCCTTTCTGCCTTCTTGATCTCCTTCTCCATTTCTTTCAGATGCTCCATCTCCTCCGTCCGCTGTTTTTGCTGTTTTTCATTGAAGCTTTGCTCCATTTCTTGTTGTTTCTGAAAAAGTTGTCTTTCCAACTCTTTTTGTTTATAGTACCATTCCTTGTTCAGTTCTTCTTGTCTCCTCGTGTCTAGCAAATTGATATGTTGCTGTCTCACCATTCTGTCTTTCAATCTCTCCATCTCTTTCTGCTTTTCTGCTTCTCAATAAAATGGGAACCCACTTTATTACTGTATGTCCTTATGGAATCATAAGCTATTATTTGTCTAACAGAAGCCGGTGATGGAAAAATTGTGCTAGCTTGCTTATTTTCAAGACACTTACCATCTCTCTGTCACCTGCACATCCACAAGACTGGCCAGTGCTCTATAGATCTATCCCATCTGAGCCAACCAGTTTCTCAATGTCTCTTGCTCTCCCCTCCTCTTCCTTCCTCACCCACTCTCTTATGGCTATGCTGTGCCTTTTGTAATTTAGCTTTTTGCTGTTCTCTCTCTATGGCTTTTCTTTTCTGATCATGGTAGTACGCCTCAAGATTGTGCAGTCTCTCCAGCTCTTTGTGATCCTGTTCAAAAGAGAACACTTTACTGACCTCCACATAAGTGTCAACAACAGCAAAAGACTGAAATGTATGCAAATGCAACACAAAAAGTTAAACAAATGTGAAAAAGCAACTTTAAATGAAATAGTAACCTGTAAGGAAAACAGGTTCAGGCTTTTGCCATGTTAAAAAAAAAAGCCAAATGGCACACAAAGCAGGTAAACAAAAAGATCAACAGGTGTTTAAAGTGGTTTAAGTTTCAAAATTCATATGTGCTTTGTATATTTAAGTTGCATGTAAATCATCTAACCATTTCATGTGCTTCCCTTTCTGTTTTGGACACATTTTGGATAATTTCCTTCCTTCCAAGTTGTGGGCCATCAGCTGCTCATTACTTTTCTCTGTTTCTTAGCCCTCTGCTTGGCTTTGACCTTCTGCTTGCCACCATCTATCCCCTGACTGGCTGCCACTTCCTCAGGTCTCCATCTTTCTCAGACCCTCTCTGATGAAGGCGAGCAGACGTTCACGGCCTTGGCACCGTATCTCGTCCTGTTTTTGCCACTGTGCGCTGACCACCTCAGTAATCTCACCAGGGTGAGCCTGCTTTTGCCCACTTACCTTGGGCTTCAAAGCCTAGAACTGGGAAGCACAGCTATAAAGTATTTCACTAGCCTCTTTCTTTGAATCAATTAGTTATTTATTTAATCTAATTGGTATTGTTGATATTTACACACATATTTAATAACTTGCATCAATAAAATGCTGGTGTCTTTTTGGTTTTTAGTATACCTTAGGCTTAGATGCATTGCCAGCACCAAGGTTAGTGTTTTCCTTGATCTCCAGGGGGATCAATGGTGTGTGTGGAGCAATACCCCACGGTCACTTGGTCTGGTCAGTATCTGGTCCTCCTATAGCAAGACAGACATGTCAAATATGAAATCTTGACTTGAGCGACAATGACAGTCTTGTTGATGTCTTTCATTACTATACAACATTTTACACAATGTAAGAATTATTAGCCTATATATTTCATAATCTCTCTCAAATAATAATATGACTTATTTGACTTTCGTACAACTACATAATAAGTTTGCCATAATCCTTAATGGTCACTAAACGTGTCACAGATGTGCTGTAAAAAGGTAACAAGGTAACACACTTAACTCTTTGATACAATTGACATTTAAGCTGTAATTCTTTCAATTCAATTCAATTCAGTTTTATTTATACAACGCCTTTTACAATAGTATTGTCTCGTGGCGCTTCACAGAAGGAGCACCCAAGAGCAACAGGGGCAAGGAAAAACTCCCTTATGTTCAGTTAATCTAGGAAGAAACCTTGGGCAGATCCACGACTCAAGGGGCTAACCCAACTGCCAGGGGTCATGGAGAAAAATTACAATCAGTAGTAACCATGACAAACTATAAGTTGCCTATGGTTTTAGCTAAGGTTCATAATAGTTCATAATAGAGTATTATCCCACTTTTACATTACATGGTAGTCAGTCTATAGGTGGTTATCAGGAATTATGGCTGGACAATGTAGCAGCGGCCAGGCATAGTGACAAACTCAAAGGAATGAGATGGGTCATGGGGGTAACAGTAAGGGTCCATTTGACAGCGCCATTGTGAGGGGGGTCAATCACAAAGCCTCAGGAAGGGGAGTCGGGCCCAGCATCGGTGTCCAGGAAGGTCCTCTGTGATGGGGAGTCGGTCCTGACATGGGCCTCCCGTAGTATTGGTTGTAGTCCAACAGGAGGGGAGGGTGAGAGGAGTCCACCGGAATAAGGCAGGGATGACACTCAGCAAAGATAACTGTGGACAGAGGAAAATAGTGAATTAGGCCAGGCTCACACATAATATATATATATATATATATATATATACACACACACACACATATATATATAAAAATAGAGAGAGAGAGAGTTGTACGGCATGACACATGAAGGTTGTGTGGCGGCACTAGGCTATAGCAGCATAACTAAGGTATGATGCATGGTAACCCAGCACCAGTGCAGGGATGGTCAGTGGCTGCCATGCCTCGCAAGTGGGGGCAACAGCAGAGGCAGTCCCTTCCAAAAGACCCATGAGAAGTGATGATTTGCCATGCACCATCCCTAACTATGGGAAACAGTAAAGAGGAAGGTTTTAAGTCTAGACTTAAAGGTATTGAGAGTGTCCGCTTGTCGAATGTGGGGGGGGAGACTATTCCACAGGAGGGGTGCACGGTAACAGAAGGCTCTTCCTCCTATCGTAGATTTTGATATTCTTGGGATTACAAGGAGACCAGCATTTTGGGATTTTGGGAAGCAAGAATAGGAGAGATATGTTCATATTTTTTAGTCCTGGTGAGTGTTCGGGCCGCAGCATTTTGTATTAGTTGTAGGTTTTTGATGCAAGTATTGCTACACCCAGAGAACAGAGCATTGCAATAATCAAGCCTGGAAGTAATAAATGCGTGTATTAATTTTTCAGCATCCTCAAAGGATAGGAACTTTCTAACCTTAGCAATATTTCGTAGGTGGAAAAAAGATGTTTTTGAAATGTGTTTTACATGACTATTTAGAGAGAGGTCCTGGTGAGGTTTTGGTGATGGGGTAGAGTGTTGGTCAGCTGTTTAGGGCCAATCATCATAACTTCAGTTTTATCAGAATTTAAACAAAGGAAATTATTAGTCAGCCAGGTTTTGATGTCTAGGAGACATGCATCAAGTTTAGTCATTGGCATATAGTCATTAGGCTTCATAGAAAGGTAAAGCTGGGTATTATCAGCATAGGAGTGGAAAGTAATACCATGTTTCCTTATAACAGATCCTAAAGGTAACATGTACAGGGAGAACAGCAGGGGACCTAGCACTGAGCATTGGGGTACACCAAACTTTACTTTGGTATGGGTTGATGACTCATTATGAGCGTGTACAAACTGGTAGCGACCAGAGAGGTATGATTTGAACCAGGCTAATGCAGTGTCTTTGATGCCTTACATGTGTTCAAGTCTGTGTAGTAGGATACCATGGTCAATAGTGTCAAAGGCAGCACTAAGATCCAGTAGAATTAATATTGATATATATCCATTATCAGATGCGATAAGGAGGTCATTGAAGACTTTAACTAGGGCTGATTCTGTGCTATGATTAGTTCTAAAGCCTGACTGGAAGGTTTCCTGGATATTATTGTCATTTAAGAAGCTACAGATTTGCTTAGACACTATTTTCTCAAGTATTTTTGAAACAAATGGGAGGTTAGATATGGGTCTGTAATTAGCAAGGACATCAGGATCAAGGTTTGTTTTTTTAATTGATGGTTTAAAAAACAGATGTCTTGAAAGATTTTGGGACATGCCCAACTATGAGTGAGTCATTTATAATTTTAAGAATCGTCTCAGCCAATAGAGGGAGAGCTGCCTTAAGAAGATCAGTTGGGATAGGGTCCAATAAGCATGTTGAGGCTTTAGCTGAAGAGATCAAAGACGTAATTTCTGATATATTGGTGGGTGTGAATGAATCAAAGTATGCTACAGGTTGACTAGAGCTAGCTGTAACCATTACATGTGGTCCAACTGGATTTGAGGTTACAAGGGAGTTGTTTATTTTAAGTCTAATAGATTCAATTTTGTCATTAAAATAGTCCATGAAGTCCTTGCTGCTTAGACTTATTGGAATGGAATGGGGCACCTCAATCCTGCTTTTTGTTAAACGGGATATAGTGTTAAAAAAGAATTTTGGATTATCTTTATTATTGTGTCAGGAAAACAGAACAAGTCGGACCCAAAAGCGTCACGTTAAGAAAGTTTATTTAGGGAACGGGGGGTAAGGAGTGTGTGGGTGCTCTTCTAGAAGCGAGTAGGCAGGACGGAGCAGGAGAGCAACACGTAGTCCGAGGGCTGGCAGAGATCGTTACCGGGGCAGGAGAGCAGAACGTAGTCCGAGGGCTGGCCGAGGTCGTTACCGGGGCAGGAGAGCAGAACGTAGTCCGAGGGCTGGCCGAGGTGGTTACCGGGGCAGGAGAGAAGAACGTAGTCTGAGGGCTGGCCGAGGCGGTTACCGGGGCAGGAGAGCAGAACGTAGTCCGAGGGGCTGGCAGGGGTCGTTACCGGGGCAGGAGAGCAGTACGGTGGTCAATCGGTCTGAGGTCGTCAGCGAGAAGCAGTCAGGCAGAATACAGAAAACGGGGGAGGGGGAGGACGGGGCAGGCAGGGAGACAGGACGGGAAACACCGGAACAGACTGATGACAGACACAGGATCTTCGGGAACATAAACGGGAGTCAGGGTCTTAAGATGCTTGCCTTGCGTGAGTTGCAGTAGGTTCGCAGACGGTCTGACGGGGAACACTGGGAGACAAGGGATTAAATAGACAGCAGGACAACAAACAACGAGCAACAGATGGAAGTAATGATTGCAACAGATTGGTGTGAATGAGTGGGAGGGGCAAGTGATTAGAGAGAGAGGGAGATACTACCCGACAGTCATGACAGAACCCCCCCCAAGGGACGGCCCCCGACGTCCCAACATCCAGTAACACCGAGTCGGGCGGGAGGAAGGGGGAAGCCCGGTGGAGGGCTAGTATTCTTCCGACCGGTCAGTGTCCATAGTCTCATCGGCGGATGCCTCTTGCTCTGCCTCGCTCTCGTCAGCAGATGGCGCCGCCACCTCAGGCTCTGATTCTGGGTCGGGGTTAGATGCAGACACATAGTTAGACACGGGTATAGACGTACGTCGACTCACCCGAGTAGGTTGATGGCGAGGACCCCTTGGACGACCCCGGGCGATGGATGGTTGGTCAGGGTGTTGATGATGGAAATCGGTTATGAGGGTACGGTCCAGAATCCTCCTGGCCGGGACCCAGGACCTCTCTTCAGGACCGTAACCCTCCCAGTCAACTAAATATTGGATGCCCCTTCCTCTCCGCTGGGATCGGAGTAGGCGTCGCATGGTGTAGATGGGGTCCCCATCCAAGAGGCGGGGAGCAGGAGGAGGAGGTGCAGCCGGCGCCAACGGGCTCTGACGGACTGGCTTGATCCGGGAGACATGGAACGTGGGGTGGACCCTCATGGTGGTAGGAAGAATAGGCCGAATAGCCGTAGGACTAATCACCCGCTCTATAGTAAATGGACCCAGGAAACGAGCCGCCAGCTTACGAGCTTTCACTCGGATGGGGAGATCCTTGGCTGACAGCCAAACCTTCTGGCCCACACGGTAGATGGGCGCGGGCGTCCTCCGGCAGTTGGCTCCGACAGAGTAGGCTGTGGTAGCCCGGAGCAGGGCGGTCCGGGCTCGTGCCCAGGTAAGTCGACAGCGGCGAGCGTTGGCGAGAGCCGATGGACAGGCCACCTCTCCCTCCTGGCTGGGGAACAGTGGAGGTTGGTATCCGTAGACGCACTGGAAGGGAGACATTTTGGTGGCCGAGCAGGTAAGCGAATTGTGGGCGTACTCCACCCACACCAACATCCGCGCCCAGGAGAGGGGATTTCGGGAAGCCACACAGCGTAGCGCCTTCTCCAACTCCTGATTTATTCGCTCAGACTGGCCGTTGGACTGGGGATGGAAGCCGGAAGTGAGACTGACCGTGGCCCCCAGCAGGCGACAGAACTCCTTCCAGAATGTTGAGGTGAATTGGGGACCACGGTCAGATACAATGTCCTTAGGGATGCCATGGATGCGGAAAAAGTGGTTCTGGACTGCCTGCGCGGTTTCTTTGGCTGTCGGGAGCTTGGGGAGCGGGACGAAGTGAGCCATCTTACTAAAGCGGTCAACGATGGTGAGAATGACCGTCATTCCATCGGAAGCAGGCAGTCCAGTGACGAAGTCCATGGCGATGTGGGACCACGGACGGGAGGGCACAGGAAGGGGTTGGAGAAGGCCGGCTGGTTGGAAGACTTGTTCTGGTTGCAGATCAGGCAGGCTTGGACGTACTCCCGGATGTCTTTGTCCATTGTCGGCCACCAGAAACGTTGGCCGACATGATGACCAGTGCGGGCCGCCCCAGGATGGCATGCCAGAAGTGAATCATGTCCCCACTGAAGAACCTGCGAGCGGAGGTTTTCTGGGACGAACAACCGACCGTCGGGGCAAGCGCTGGGACCGGGCTGCTCCTGAAGAGCCTCTTGTACGCGCCTCTCAATGTCCCAGGTTAAAGCCGCCACGACACGGGAGCTGGGGAGGATGGAGGACGGCGTAGGGGTGAAGCTTATTGTCAACGGCCGTTCTCTGGGACAAAATTGCCCCAACTCCGACATCCGAGGCATCCACCTCCACGATGAGCTGGCGGTCGGGGTCCGGCACCTGGAGGATTGGAGCCGAAGTGAAGCGTGTCTTGAGGAGGGTGAAGGCGTTGTCGGCGGCCGCCGTCCATTGAAACGCCCTCTTCACGCTGGTCAGGGCTGTCAGGGGAGCTGCCACGGAGCTGTAGTTCCGTATGAAACGTCTGTAAAAGTTAGCAAATGCCAGAAAGCGTTGCAGCTGCTTACGGTCGCCGGGTACAGGCCAGGAAGTGACCGCCGACACTTTGGTGGGATTCATGCTGATGCTACCCTCAGTCAGGACGTACCCCAGGAAAGGCACGGTCTTCGCGTGAAACACGCACTTCTCGGCTTTGACATATAGGGAGTTCTCCAGGAGGCGGCGAAGGACTAGGTGGACGTGCTGCGTGTGCTCTGCCAGGGTCTTGGAAAAAATTAAAATATCGTCCAGGTAAACAAACACAAATCTATTCAACATGTCTCGCAGCACGTCATTAACTAGTGCCTGAAAAACTCCCGGGGCATTAGTAAGCCCAAATGGCATAACAAGATATTCGTAGTGACCGGAGGGCGTGTTGAATGCCGTCTTCCACTCGTCGCCCTCTCGAATCTGCACCAGATAGTAGGTGTTACGTAGGTCAAGTTTGGTGAACACCGTGGCTCCCTGGAGTAGTTCAAAGGCCGAGTTGAGCAGTGGCAGAGGGTAGCGTTTTTTTGCCGTAATCTCATTCAGACCTCGGTAATCGATGCACGGCCGAAGCGAACCATCCTTTTTCGCCACAAAGAAAAACCCAGCCCCAGCAGGAGAGGAGGAAGGGCGAATGATGCCAGCGGCCAGGGCGTCGGAGATGTATTCCTCCATGGCCCCTCTCTCCGGGGCCGAGAGGGAGTAGAGGCGACCCCGGGGAGGAGTGGAGCCGGGGAGAAGGTCAATAGCACAGTCATATGGGCAGTGCGGAGGTAGGGATGATGCTCTGGCCTTACTGAACACAGCTTGTAGTGAGTGGTAGCACTCAGGAATGCCGGACAGGTCTGGTGGAGAGGAGGTGGATACAGAACGGGCCGAAGGAGAGGCAGAGAGCAGGCAGGTTTGGTGACAGTCGACCCCCCACTCCAAGACTGCCCCGGTCCGCCAGTCAATACGGGGGTTGTGCTGGCGCAACCAGGGGTAGCCAAGGATGAGAGGCTGGCCGGGAGATGGGAGCAGATGAAAACAGATCCTCTCCTGGTGGTTCCCAGAAAGCAGCATTTTAACTGGTTCAGTAATGTGGATAACCGTTCCCAGCAGATGGCCGTCCAGAGCTCGGGCAGGAATGGGGGCAGGCAGCTGACGGAGCCTCAGTCCCATCTGCCGAGCGAGAGAAAAGTCAATAATGTTAGCTTCCGCGCCAGAATCGATTAGGGCAGTTAGAATGTGGGTATGACTGTCGAGATGAAGGTGAGCTTGGAGCAGGGGCTTACCGTCTCTGGAGGACTGGATAGCTGTCGAGCTCAACCGGACTCCTCCTACGTCCGGTGAGCTCGCCCTTGTAACGGACAAGACGAAACTCGGTGACCCTCCCCACCGCAGTACAGGCACAGATTAGCAGTGAGGCGTCGTCGTCGTTCCTCCGCAGACAGAGAGGTCCGACCGACCTCCATGGGCTCTGGGGAATCTTGGTGACCACCAGGGAGCGTCCGAAGAGGGCATGTGGAGCTACCCCCTCCGGGGGAACTGGTGATTGGCTGGCCCTGGTGACTCCTCTCCCGTCGTCTGGCCTGGATTCGCCGGTCGATGCGGGCCATCAGGGCAATGGCATCAAGGTTGGACGGCGGGGCGTGGGCAACCAGCTCATCTTTCAAGTAGTCCGCCAGGCTATGGAGGTAGGCATCCACAATAGCCTCCATGTTCAAGCGGCTGCGACTGGCCAGGGTGCGGAAATCGATGGAATAGTCCGCGATCGTGCATCTCCCCTGGCGCAGCGTCATCAGAGCTCTGGATGCCTCGGAGGAGGATGACCCGGTGTCAAACACTTTCACCATCTCATCAGCGAATCGACTAAAGGAGGCACAGACAGGAGATTGCCGCTCAAACTCCGCTGTTCCCCAAAGCCGGGCTTGTCCAGACAGGTGGTTGATGGTGAAGGCGACTCTGGCTGCCTCGGTGGAGAAGTTCCTCGGCTGCATTTCGAAAATGAGCCGGCAGTTCGTGAGGAAGGCCCGGACCTGAGCAGGGTCACCGTCGAATCTTTCAGGAGCTCCAACACGAAGCTTGCAGCAGCGGGGTCCGCAGGCAGAGCCGGTGGGAAGAGGGCAGGGGCAACTGGAGGAGCGGCAGACGCCCCGTCAGAGGGCTGGTGGGCGGATGATGTCTGCCGGACTAGCAGCTGCGTTAGCTCGGCGAGCTGTTGCTGTTGCTGCTGGAGTTGAAGCTGCTGCTGTCGGCCAAGAGCCAGGAGGGACGCGACGTCACCCGCCATCCGATGAACCTCTCCCTCAGCCATCTCGAGGCGGTGCAGAGCGGAGGGGGTCTCCGTCGGTTCCTGGGCTTGACCACCAGATACGTGTGCTTGGTCCATAGTAATTTGGTCAGACCGTTCTGTCAGGAAAACAACGAGTCGGACCCAAAAGCGTCACGTTAAGAAAGTTTATTTAGGGAACGGGGGGTAAGGAGTGTGTGGGTGCTCTTCTAGAAGCGAGTAGGCAGGACGGAGCAGGAGAGCAACACGTAGTCCGGGGGCAGGAGAGCAGAACGTAGTCCGAGGGCTGGCCGAGGTCGTTACCGGGGCAGGAGAGCAGTGCGGTGGTCAATCGGTCTGAGGTCGTCAGCGAGAAGCAGTCAGGCAGAATACAGAAAACAGAGGACGGGGCAGGCAGGGAGACAGGACGGGAAACACCGGAACAGACTGATAACAGACACAGGATCTTCGGGAACATAAACGGGAGTCAGGGTCTTAAGATGCTTGCCTTGCGTGAGTTGCAGTAGGTTCGCGGACGGTCTGACGGGGAACACTGGGAGAAAAGGGATTAAATAGACAGCAGGACAACAAACAACGAGCAACAGGTGGAAGTAATGATTGCAACAGATTGGTGTGAATGAGTGGGAGGGGCAAGTGATTAGAGAGAGAGGGAGATACTACCTGACAGTCATGACATATTGTGTATAAGTGTATAAGTCCTTTCAATTTTTTTCTTATTCCTAGTTTTCTTTTTGAGTAGTGCAATTGTGTTGAATGTGGAGTATAGTACATTTACAACACTGTCAGTTAATTGATCAACTTGGGTTGGGCTTGGCATAGAGCCTTCTAATACAGGGCTATATTGGCTCAGCAGAGACTCAAGGAGAGATGGAATTTTTGCTATGAAGTCATCTGTAGTTTTGGGAGTTATGTTTCTAGTGTAGTAGTAGACTGAGTTAGGTGCTACATAGTCTAATGTGATTTTTAAAGTTAATAAGTAGTGGTCAGTTAGTGTAGAGTGTTGAGGTAGGGTTGTAAGTTGTTCTATTTGTACTCCATGTGTCAGAACAAGATCAAGGGTGTGGTTACCTTGATGTATAGGTGTGTTTACATTTTGGCAGAAGCCAATGTGATCAAGCAGAGATTGGAAACTAATTGCCAGGCTATCGTTTGCAATATCGATGTGGATATTAAAATCACCTAATATGATTATGTTTTCTGTTTTAATGACTAGAGAGGACAGGAAGTCAGAGAATTCTGATAAGAATTCAGTGTAGGGGCCTGGAGGTCTATATAATGTTACAATTGTTAAGGGTTTAGCACCATTTCCATCAGGATGAATCAAGTTAAGGACAAGAACTTCAAAAGATTTAAAAATATAATCAAGCTTATAGGCCGTAATGAGATTTAAATTGTGAATTGTGGCTACTCCACCACCATGGCCATAACGACGTGGTATGTGATAATTTAGATGACTAGGGGGGGTATTTAGTGGGAGGTATTCATCAGGTTTCTGTAAGACAGAGTATGTCAATTTGATTATCAGAAATAAGTTCATTTATTAAAGTCGTCTTTGAGGAGAGCAAACGAATATTTAATAAGCCAAATTTCGGTTGTGATTTCTGGCTATATTCTTTTTTTGTTTCTGGTTTTATTTTTGTGAGGTTGGTATAATTTATACCTCTACCGGGTCGTTTTGAAAACGTTTTCGTCGCGGACACTCTCACTGTCTGTCTGCTGCTAGGGTGACGGCGGGGCGGCAGAGTACTGCGTAGGACAGTAATTCTGCTACCTGGACCAAACTCTGGTTCGTCAGGAACAAGCCGAGTTTAAGTGACGGTCAATGTTCCTAGAAAGGAGCTCAGCACCCATCCGAGACGGATGGATACCATCTTGATTCAGAAGTCCAGGCTTTCCCCAGAAGGAGCTGAAGTTATCGATGAAGCCCACATTGTTATCGGCACACCATCCTGACAACCATTGGTTCAGTGAAAAAATTCTGCTGAGCATTTCTTCACCACGTTTAATAGGTATGGGACCAGAGAAAGTTACAGAGTCCTGCACAAAGAAATAAAACTCGTTTTGGTGATCTCCGACTGCCTTAATCGGACGTCGTTAGTGCCAGTATGGATAACTATCCGGGGGTACTTCATTACTTGTTTAGCCGCCAGCACTTTTAAATAGGCTTCGATGTCGCTTGCTCTAGCCCCAGAGATTGAAGTGACTACAGTGACGTCTGCTGCTTCTGCTGTTGTACTTTTGTAATAAGGGTTCTAAAACCATGGCAACATCCTTGATAATTTTATGCCCACATTGTGACATCATAGTTCTATTACACACTACATTTCAGAATCTTTGGTCACAACCAGTTTGACAGCATATAACATGTCTGTATGCTTTTGTGTAATATCAGTGTCAGTTTATTGATAAAGCACCTTGAAAACAACAGTGGTTTACCTCAGTAATGTAAATTAAAACGTACAATAAGAAAGTAAAAGATAAGAGTAGATCATTAATTAAAATTCAGTGAAAATGGATGGTGGATGATGTAAAAGGGAAGAGTAGTGTTTATACTGTACGTACTACTCTTGGTTGCAATACACAAGGTGTATTAATGTTTCCTATAGTTTTTGTAACGTATCCACTGACGTACATCCACATATCCACTGGTACTCATACACATCAAACTACAATGATACAATGCTTTTGATTCGGATCAATCATTAACACGCCTCTAATTTCCGCAATTACATAGTATTGTTAAATAATGATGGGTTTAGTAGTGAAATAAAAATTAGATGTTAGCACAAAGCTGTAAACAAGTGTAAGAATTGGACTATGTTGGAATAGGCTTGATTTGTAAATCAGTTGGCCCACTCAAATTAATACTATGTGTACTACTATGTGCTTGCATCTAAACACGTACTGTGTACTGTATTTCCATACACTTAGACATGCATAGTTTACAGGTGTTTAGTTAGTTTATGGATATTCTAATTCATTGACTCAGGTATACCCACTTTCAGCTGGTCTCTCTGCATGTGTTGTGAAACCCTTGCAAATAATCCAGAAAGCAACGGCATGTTTGGTCTTTGCGCAACCAAAAAGGTCACTCCACTTTTAGTTTTTCTATTGCATCCAGAATTATATAAAAAATCTCTCACACTGGCATGGTGGAATGTGTATATTCATGGTTACTTTGCATATGCTTTTATCCAAAGTGGCAATAGAAACACCACATTATAAACAAAAATACTTTGCTAAAATTTTAAATATAACATAAACATTTTTGTAAAAAATAGAAGCATAAGTAATGTTAAAGATGGCAAAACATAATACTAGTTTAGACATAGAGTATGTATTAGACAAATTGCTAGTAATAATTAGTAACATTTTACTCAACTCCATTGCCAAAAAAAGAATAAAACATCATACTTGAAAATAAATGCTAATAAAAAATAGTCATTTTTATTTTCTGGCTCAGCCATGACCTTGACCTGTAGGGCAGATTCTCTGTAAAATGTCCTTTTAAAACCCTTGAATATTATTCTTTGTTGACTAAAATTACTATAACATACATAGGTCTCAAGAGGCCGCACCACCCATGTGTGATGTAGCACCTCCTGAGAGACAAAAAACGACACCAGAACACAGAGTCCCATGAAATTCAGTGGGCATGCTGCCACACTGGGCTAATATCATGTCAGCTATTTTGTGTTTTATGTGTTTTATGTATTTATGTGTGTCCAAAGTATCATGGAAATCTGTTCAAGGGGGGCTCTTCAATTTAGAAAATCCCACTATTCCCTATGAATTCAATGCAAAGAACCACTTGACCCTAAACATTCATGAAGCATGTGTGTTGTATGCCTGTATGTTTAGAGGGTCATTCATTCAGATGTGCAAAAAGTTGGTGTGAAAGCTAATGAACTGCTAAATTAAGAGGTCACATCATATTAATGGGACAGTGAAAGTTAATCTTTGCAGTCAGCCAAAAAAGTTACTTTGCTGAAGTGAACAAAAAACAAAATAAATAAATTAATAAAACTTTGCCTCTATAAGGACATATTGTGCCCACTGAAGTTGACGGTCATGAACAGTTTGTCATTTCATTCGGTCTCTCTTCTATGGTTGTCGGCATAGGTTAGAGCAGCCGTCACTCTGGATGTGTGTTTGCTAATGACAGCTCCTGCATCATAGGCCTATAGTAATTATTTCACTCCCTCTTATCTAACTCAAGACCATTTCTCTGGGGCGTCTTTAATTACTCACCCTAAATTGTTTTCAAACATTGCCACAGGCTTCAGTCAGTGTGAGGGTAAGAAAGCAAGGGGGTGGAGGGAGGATGATAAAATAGTTGATCAAGGCAAATTGCATTGCCTTTCCCATTCATCATCCTGATCCCTCATACTGAATTCTGTTTATTCTCTCTTCCTGCTTCATTGCGTTTCTGTATGTTTTTTCCTTTTATTTTGCCAATGCGCTAATACTTCTACCCTCGCTTTTTTTTTTGCCATGATGAAACTTATTGTTTCTCCAGACACTTTGTTTTCACAGAAAATAAACTCCAGCTCTGGCACATTACATACAAAGGGGAATTCTCCTGCACTTTCTTTGGCTGTCCCTGCACCAGTTGCACAAGCTGTAATTGGCTGGAGCAGAGTATCATTTTGTGCCACTGAGGTTGTTTCAGGAGTAATGGGATTTTTCCCTTAGCTGCACCTGCTTGACCATAGGGAATCGCATCAAGGAGGAGAGGGGGAGAGAGAGAGACCAAGAGAAAGAGAATGAGAGGGGTGTTTCAGTCTATAGCGTATTTTTCTCTGATTGAAAACAAGCTGGATGTTTTTCCCCCTGCCCACATCCATCCTGTTGATCTGCCTTACTCTATTGCCTTGCTTCCCAAAAAAATAGCTTTTTGTGTTGCATGCTATTTTCTAATCTATAGCAGTATGACTTAAACTGAAAGGGGGATGTTGAGCTATTTTATTGTGTGTGTGTGTGTGTGTGTGTGTGTGTGTGTGTGTGTGTGTGTGTGTGTGTGTGTGAAGGTACCTCAAAAGCCACTTCATTACACTGTACTCATAAGTGGAACCTGATGAGGACAGCATACATACATACACACACACACACACACACACACACACACACACACACACACACACACACAGTCCTGCCCATGCTGAAACATGCAGATAAACACACAAATACAAACAATGAAACCTACATGGAGTTTCCTGTATTATTAGAGAGGAGAAAGTGTTTTTACATCCCCAGTGGTGTTCATTGGACTCTTAGGTACAAGGACAGTTTCATGATCAGGATGTCATAATCAGTGCTTGACATCCACATGTCCTGAGAATATGTGATTATGTTGAATAACTCATAATCACATATGAGTTGTTATTAGCAGCACCAGATATCAGGAATAAAGTGCAAAAAGCCATTTAAATTTGGACCACTTTCTCAAAAAAGCTATTTTGTATTTACTGGTTGCATAAAGTTACATGTTGGTGGTATGGCTCTGTTGTGGCAGCCCCCTTACCTTCCATGGGCCAAACTGACAGGAAGTACAGCAAAGAGTTTTCATAGAGTAGAGAGAAGAGTAGAGCAAATGGTGATCAGCTGAGCGATTAGCTGGCCAATCAGTCGAGCACATAGCTGACCCACTGGTAGACTCTGAAAGGGTGAGCATGACCAGATTTGGCCTGCTTAAGATAACACTATGCACTATGCTTGGCACAAAACACATCAGTCTCCAACACACCTATAGGCTACTATCAGAGGTATCAATATCTAGGAACCGTCAATGACTAGTTTAAATATTTTTTTTCTGCTTCACTGGATGTACATTATATTGAAGGATTCATTTTAGCCCTTAAAGTGCCTTTCCTTATTGTGAAATTACCCATAAACTGTTTTATATTCAGCTGTGATTAGTGTTACTGCTAGTAGCATCTGCCATGGCATTCGCATACTAAATCCCTCAGCATCTACCTTGACCTGACAGCAGATTAGAGATGTGCACAAGCAACACACACACACACACATACATACAGAGAGAAAGAGCGAGAGAGACACAATTTAAAAGTAATTTTTCTTCTCAGAGCTTCCTATCGTGTTAGCTAATGTGCCGAGGCAGCCTGCATCCTGTTCCGTGTCACCATGGCATCAACAGGGGGAAGGTGGTAGACCAAAAGAAAAAAAGACAAATTCCACTGTGGTGGAAACACAGCAGCCGGGGCTATGCATGCTTATCCCTGGGAAACTAATAAGCCTGATAAAGCTGAGGTCTCCTGGTCACAGTGGACATGGATTAAAACAGTTTCTTCCAGTCTTCATTTGCTTCATCCATTCACCCCACCTTTCCCACTGCAGTGTGTGTCCAGTGGAAAAGGCTCAGTTCAAATGCACAGTCCACTTCCAAGGGATAACATACCCATGAACCTAGGTGATTGCTAAATCTGAAAACATGCAAGGAGACAACTGTCCCAAAGCAGCAACAAAAGAAAGGGATTGGGGGGAGTGGCAAGTAAAGAAGAGGAGAGGAAGAAGGATGAGAGGTGGTGCCTCCAAGGTGGATGTATGAAAATGGAGATATGAAGCAGCACACAAGAGACCTGCAGAACAAAAGGCAATGTGAGATGGAGAAAGGAAGAGAAAGGGTTGTGTGAGATGCAGCTGGAGCTGGGGCAGCATGGTGAAAAGACAGATTTAAGGAGCCGCCAGAACAACATTAAGGCAAAGAGAGAGGAAAGGTAAATATGAAACACCTTTGCCTGGGCCTCACTCTCCAGGCTGCTGGAGCTCAGGTGGCTGATAGGGGGTTTAAGAGGGGCCAGTCTGGTCATCCTGCACCTACTGAACAGACCATTAGCACCCAAGCTGTATGTGTGCTTAGTTTGAAAGGTGTGTGTGTGTGTGTCTGCAACCTCTATCACTCTCTCTCTCACACTCTCACACACACACACACACACACACAGTCTCATGATAAGTCACTATTCTCACTGTCTAAGACAGATACTGAGACTTTTGTAAAATAACACAAATTCTCTCCTTCATATAGTCTAAAAATATGTTGCATTTGCTTCTTAACCTCACAATCTCTCTCCTCCTGTTTCCAGTGGTGCCTCACTAAGTCAAAAATGATTGCAATATTTATTCATCATTAAAGGACAATGGGGTGTTAAATAAAATTACTAGCATAATGGGACAGAGGGCTTATTCTCAAAGACACAGCAGAGATAATGCTTTGATTTAAGGAATAATAGCAAAATATTGGGATTGAATTAAGGCAGATCTGTCTCAGCATCTCTGTCTGTCTCTCTCTCTCTCTCTCTCTCTCTCTCTCTCTCTCCACCCCTCTCTCTATATATGGTGAGATTGTTCTGTCTGCTTCTTAGGTGAAAATATGTATGATTTCTGCCTGGTTGTAAATTGTTTGTATGTATTAAACCTGAGTGAAAAGTCTACATGGAAGAAACTAAAGAAGTGGACATGTGTGTTTGCATTTATTGCACAACATTATAAATGATAAAATATACATGGAGATAGTGGAAGATCTGGCAATGAGTTGGAATTCTGAGTAGAGTTTACAGCCGCCATTTAAAGTGTCCCATCACTGCAGAGTTACTCCATGGTGACTGTTTAAACCCTTGGCTCCCAGTGATGGTCTTCCATTTGCTGGATGATTGCCTCTGGACACAGAGAGGGGACAGAGAGAGAGAGAGAAGTTGGAAATGAAGTTGGCAAGTTGGCAGAAAAATGGGGGTTGGTTAGGAAGAGCAAGCGAACCTTTTAGGACACAAGCCTGAAATCAAAAGAAGGTGCGAGCAGAAATGGAAGATGGTGTGAGATGGAGACAAAGACAGGGAATGGGGATGGTAGGGAGAGCCAGAGCTATCCAGCCCCGGTGGAGTCCCTTCTTCAGGGTGATGGGCTGTGTAATGGAGGAGCTGAGTGCTCATGACAGACTAACTGCAGGATTACTGATACACCTCCATGAGCATCTCTCTCTCTCCCCCTCTTTCACTTTCTCACTTTCTTTGTGTGTGTGTGTGTATATGTGTGTTCATTCATGCACATTCTGACAGGATGTCCACCCCTGTAATGGTGTTATGGCCCTTGGGTGCAATGGGTATGGTGTTATTGTGGCTTAGCAGTGTGTGTTGACTGTTGACTATGGTTTTACTTTTCTGACCTGAGGATTTGTGACCCTGAGCTTATTTGTTTTTTTTTTTTTTTTTAAATAAGTATAACACATATGTGAAATATATTAAGTATTAAACAATATTAAATGTTCCCTTCAATTGGTTTATTGTAAATGGATAATTCATTTGTTTGCACTATCAAAATGTTTTTCATCGCTTTCTCTCTCTCTCTTTGTAATCAGGTGGTTTTTCTACTTTTGACCTTGATTCCCTCTTACCTTAACTGCCAAACATTACTTCATTACTTCACAGTCATAGTCACTTCATGTTCTGCTGTTCAACAACATTACCTCTAGTCTATTTTGAGTTTAATTTCAGTTACACAAACCATCAGAAGGTGCATTTCCAGTAGTGAATGACACAATTGAAATTGTGAAGTAAAAAAACATGAGCAATCAATTAAAAAAACAGGAACCACATGAATTAAAGAAAGAACCTCAAATAATACCAAACACTCAGATGAGATGTTTAATCAGTTGTGCTGCTAAAGCAACACACATTCTTATTCCATTTTTGATTGACCTCAAAGGATGTCAGATGTGAGACTGAGGGAAGGGGTTGAGAAGAATAAAAGGTTGTTCATGAAGAGAAAAAAAAACGCTAGTATTGTTTTTTTCTTTTTTTCTTTGCAGATCAAGGCCCCCTCCCCTCTTCCCCAGGCACACATACACCACTTCAGGGGATACACAGGACACTTATGTTACCGTCAGTCTTCTCTCTGAGCCTGTTTGTGTTCTCAGTCTGCATGTTTGCATCACTCTGATCACGCAACAGAAACAGGTCCAGGTTCAGGTTTAGCTCCATATAGCTTTTTTCATCAGCAGCCAATAAAATATTTAAACCCAGGAGCGCCAGGTGATGGGACAGCTGAATGCCATAAAACTGTAGCCAAAGGCAAACAAACAAACAAACAAAAATATCCTGAATGAAGTTTATACTCACATACACAGGATGTTGAGACTAATGTCAGCAAATGTATTCAGTTAACTAATTCAGACGACTGGTGCTCAATGGGAAAAAAAGTTTTCTCTTCTAATTTATTGTTTGGCCAAAGTGCTGAAATGTCATGCAAATCAGTCCACCGCCTCCCCTTCCAGTATCTCTAGGGTCCTTCAGCACTAGCAATTCTCATTTGAACGCTCAGTGCTACCCACCCCCTACACACACACACACATACAACCTCTCATCTCACACGCAACTGCCTTGCACACTCACACATGCACGCACACACCCATGAACTCCAATCCCCCTCTCAGGCCTTCCGTATATGCTTCAGTGCCTTGTTTTCTATTGTTTTTCTGAGGTCCTATAAATCACCCCACCGTGGGCTGGCCTTCTCGGAGCTCATGTACAGACTGGTTATACAAATCACTGCTTAGACACATATATGCACTGACACACACACACACTGATCCATACATCCCTACACTGCACAGTCACACATACACATTGCAGAATCACACACACACACACACACACACACACACATACACACAAACAAACACACACACACACACACACAGACGCCCTCTGTATCAGTCCTTGTTATGTAGTCTCCTCTTGAACCATTTCAGCTGAATTGCATTGGGCAGCCGGGCAATTTCCCTGTCCGTCTAGTCCGACACCCTCCCTCTCACCAACCCTCTCTCTTTAAGTGTGGCCTCTAGCATGATGTGTCCCATTATGGTGTTCTACCACAATCTAACAGGCCAATAGAACACTTGGCTTGCTAGCTAACTAAACACAGCTTTTCCTTGTTGTATTAGCCAGCCTCTTAAACAACTACTTTTGATTAATGTGTAGAGAAATTAACCAAGAACTGAATATTCATTGAAATGTGGATTTAAAATACCAAAATAAAACATTTACAGCCATTTTTTGTCACTGACTTTATGAACATTCCAAAATAGAATTTGAACCTTCTCTGATTTCGAGAAATAAGTATCAGCAACAAATTAACAGCAAACTATCAGCAACAAGTTAATTTATCTAGCGACAAACTGGCTGACCTTGCACTTATACCTTAGCCAATATTAAAGTCAAAGAGAACATCTCTATTAACGTTACTCGATGGGACACTGACATAGTGTATTTCTGCTGATTAATTTATGCTTAAGTTGTGTTGTTTTTCTCAACCTTTAATCAGTCTACTTTGTGCAAAATATGCATATTCTTCCTTGTGTGGTGGAAACTAATTTTGACCTGTTGATGTAGTCTATTATGTTCACTTTATCAGTCATCAGTGATAATTTTACAACAGTCTACTGTATTGCAGAAATGAAGTAGACATAGTTAGTAATGTGTCATGCATTTACAAATGACTGCAGTGTAACTGTGGATGAAATAGTTATGCCTGATGTTCCATACGCCAGCAATTGGACAGCTAGTGACAAACAGAGATGTTTACCTTTTCAGGGCATATGCCACCACGAGAAGGTTCAATAGAACATTGATGAGTACTGGCTAAAATGAGCACTTTACCCAACATTTTTGTTTTGCCTTTCAGTTTCATAAGTCATATGAAGTTACTTCATTAACGTTTCTACGTATATTACTGAACAATGTTATGTTTAAATTCACTGATGACTTTAACTTGCAATTTGCTCTTTATTATATCCGCTTGCACAGCACAGCATAGCACACTGTCACAACAGGACATAGTCATTTGCAGACAATAGCATCATTTGCTCCCCTTCCAACTCTTCCTCAGTACCCTTGGAATGTAGCAATATGATGCTTCAGCAAACTGTGTTCACTGAGAATATTTGCATTTGCATTTATGCCATAATCTGCCTTATCTTGACAATGGCTTTCCATCTAACCTCATTGTGCTATGAACTTTTCCTTGGGAAAAATATTTGTCTTGAAAATCTGTATGAAAAAGCAATTAGAATATTTATACCCTGTGCCATTGCACTGCTAGATGATTTCCTTATGAAATAATTAGCCTAAGAACATAGTTGAATACTGAATAAGGGTAAACTTGAGACTTTAAATTTGAAGAATTTATTAATTTAATGTAATTACCTATTAAACACAGTAAAAACATCCATTGTTAAGATGAAGAAAATGTAGATTAACCAATCATCAGTCGTTCAGGTTAGCCTTTATTAGCACAACAACAGCATAGACAGGCATAGGCATTCGCACACACTGGCAAAACAAAATCGTCATGTCTATAATTCCCCTGCAGTATCTGAGAGGCAACTGTGCATGATCTTACACATAATCGTAATTCTATCGTTACACCAGTCTAGGATCGTCAACAACATTGTGATATCATTGTAATATCTGTTATTCTACTTTTATGTCCTCTCCTGTTTGGCATTCTGTGCCAATGTGTGGGGCCATGGTTCTGTTGCACCATAACCTCTGTCCATCCTTTTGAGTCAATACTGTTTTTAAGCCTCTTGTGATAAAATGCCTATATTCCAGAGAACTAGCCTTTAAGATCACAAGAGTGAATGGACACTAAGCATATTATGTGAGATTGCTCACCCATTTAATTCAATGCTCACATTTTGCATCTTGCACTTTTATCTAATTTGGTTTCACTGTGTAACATTTGAAAGACCATAAAAATGAAATGTAATCTGGGTGACATTTTGGGTGAAAGTCTGCTTGCAAATACTTTTTTAGTGAGAGATAAATAAAAAATTACTCAAAGTACTAAAAAGGTTGTTTTGCAGGTCTGGCATTTATCTATTTTTCTGGAGAATTTCTGCTTTCTTGCACTAATTGTAATTTGTCAGAAATATGTGTTTCCACGTACCTACACCAGCGAGAAAAGAAATGCTCCTCTGCAGTGTTCAAACTGATTGTAGGATTCTTGTGGATTACACAATCACTTGGCTTCAATATGGATATATCAATAAGATATATGATTCCTGGTCAGCTAGTAGAGGGGGAAAAAGTATGCTCAAAAAGGAAATGGTCTTTTTCCACTCAAGAGCATCTAGGTATGAAACTCAACAGCTGTGTAGAATCTCACCTAATTACACATCATTTTTGTAGCTCCTTTTTTTAGCAACAAAATGCTATTTCACACAGCTCTCTCGCATGCGCCCATGTAAACAGTCATTATCCTCTGAGCACTTTGTCGTCTTTCACAGTGTTTGCTGTCAGCTTGGCTAGTCTTGAGCTGCTTTTGGTTATCCCCTGTGCCTTGTGTTCCTTTCTGTGTCCTCTGAGATATAATCTACCATCACACAACCCTTTCTCAACATGCTATTTTCTCCCAGATGCCACCAACACAAACATACGCTTTTGTTCTCAGAGAAGACAGTTGGAAAGAGACAGTTGGGTAGAGATGGGGACAGTGCAAAGGGTTATTGGGAGCTCCACAAGTGTTGATTTTTTCAGAACCATGCAGGTAAATAAATCTTTTTAAATAAAACTCTTTGTACTCTCTACCCACATCCACTGATGCTATTAAACTGTTACTGTGATGCCTTGATATGAGACCCAGGCTTTTCCACAGTAGATACATCTCTGGTTCAGACTTATTAGCTGATGGAAGTTTTTTTCTCCTTCATTGGAAATTTATATACTCTGCCATGCTAAGCCAAAAGCATTTATGACTGACCATTGATCATTGGCCTCAACAGATTTTCTGTATGTTTCTCCATTAGGAGCTTTGGATGATGATTCCTACAACAGTGTTGTAACACTCAACAAGCACTCCAAAACATTTTCATCTTGACATTTAAATGTTCCTTGTCTTACCAAAGATGGCTTGTCATCGCTGGTTGTGTTTCAGTTGAGATTCAGTTCCTGAATCTTTGCCAGTCAACAAACACTCATGCCAAACCTCAGAATGTTTAAGGCTTGAAAAGATGAAGATACAGTGAGATGATGTTTTAAGCACTATTAGGTAGCAGCTTCAGTCTCTCTCTCCAAGTCAGCAAACCATGGTGTTGGTAGAGGTGGGGTGTTGTCTCCACGCCATGGCATACAAGTTTTGTCAATCTTTCTGGAGGATCTGAAAAAGGCCTCAGTGCATGTTTTTGTTATTGCTGTTATGCTTGTTTTGGCCCCAGTGTTTCTTTGTGTTTGTGCTAAACATGCCATAATTACCCAATCCCTCCTGCCATTTTCCCCCTCTCTTTGGTTAATTCGCTCTTTCTTGCCCGCGGTGATGAGATGCTGCCTGAAAATCCACTTACATGTGAATGTTCCCTCCGTCTCTTTGTTGTGGGGGGTCTTCACACGCCACACTCACAACCCACACAAATTACTGTAATCTGATTAGGCTGTGCCAAAGCCATTGTCAGCCAAACACTACGGGCTCCTCAAGACTCAATCATCTTATGCGTTGTGTCATGTGATTTCATCTTGTGACATTTCATGTTCCTGATGGCTCAGTCTGCACTGAACAGACTGAAGTTCTGAGGCTTCAGACCTAGAAGCCTCTGATTTGTTAAGGACTTTCGCAGGAGCGGTCACCTCTGGGCACCTGTGAACAACCTAGTGAACTGGTCATGTTATTGGTTTTTTACTTCCTCACACCACCAGCCCCCCTGAGGCACTGAATGGTCTCATTTTATTAATCAGTTCTTATCAAGGCTGCATCAACCCTGACCTCCCATAGGCTTCAGGTTGTTCAGAGGAAATCCTCTTTGGTGCTTGAAAAGCTCATAAATAGTTGGGGTGTGTGGGCTAGTCTCAATGTGAGACTTCTCAGCCCCTGTTAAGGTCTATGTGTTTGAATGCATCATAATCATGACGAAGTGCCTCAACACACAAATCTAGGATTTCTAATCAATGAGTTATGTCTAAAATTCTGTGAGACTAAATTTCCCTCACAGGATCAAACAAGAGTATATATACTATATACTTGTACTTGTAGAATGTGTGAGTTCATACTTGAAATAGCTAGCCTGTATTTGCAAGGAAAATTACTTCAATTGGTTTCCTTGCAAAGGTGGCTAGCTTTACCGTTTTTAAGTTTAAAAAGATTGGATCAGCCCTTGCATAATACCCTGCCTTGACTGATAGCATTCTAGCCTAAAGGAGCCTAAATGCCTCTTGAGACAACAATGTCAATGGGATCAAATCCAGACTAGCACTTTAGGGAGATGAAAACTGAGCAGAAGTGCATAGAAAAGCATGGCCAGGCTAGGTAAATATACCTCCTTTGTGGTTACTTTGATGGTTGAATGGCTCATTATGGGGTAAATAAATGGCTCTTTGGCTCTCCCTACAGCTTCTTCGCACATTTACAGCACTTGCGAGATGACAATGGCAACAAAACCCGAAACTGAGTTTATTACCTTGTCAGTCAACACGACTCTTCAGAAACAAGAACCTCATTTTGAGGAAGTGCATTAAGGTATCCCAAGCTCCTGTTGTTATCTTTGCCTACCTGGTGACTTATGTTTTGTTCCACAAAGCTAACCCCATCTACACATTTGTCCAGCATGTGTGTTTAAGCACTCAGGGCAGACTGAAGTGCTTGCTTACTGTTGGTGGGAGCAGTATTGACTGCGGCTTCCGGGAAGGTTGTGGCAGGGTCTTGTGGTGAGGGCTTGTTTGGAGCTCCTTACCTTTCTGGAGGTGTTTTTGTCACCCAACCTCTCTCTCTGTTTCACTTCATTTTTCTCTCGGCCTCTCCACCTCCTGCCCATTGAGAAAGCCTGCAGGAGCTGGGCATTAGATGAATGATTGATAGTCAGAGGGAAAATCCCATTCCTTAAATAGCCGCCGCAGGCCATCAATCAGTTAAGTTCTCGTTTGGTCGGGGGGGGGGGCGATGGCAGCACCCCCTCTGCCAATGCAGTGGGCCATGTCCCTCATTCAATCACAACAGACCTTACCATGGATGCCAACAAATGCAAACACCTTCACACACACACACACACACATACAAAGAAACATACAGAAACACACACAGTAGTGCATGCTCAACTACATAGAAAGACCACAAAAGCATGAGAACACACACTAGCATAAGCAAACCACATATGAATGTGCAACTGTGAATACATACTGTTCCCAAACCAAGAACTCATATGAAAAAGCACACATACACACACACCGCTGTAATGTGCAAATAGACATCATGCCACAGTGCCATGCATTCACTTAAGAACATTCTCATCTCACTTGTGCGCACACACACACGCATACAAACGGAAATATCTCATTTTCCCACAGCTGCTGGAGGGATATTGATGAACACAGCAAATGGGGAAATGATTTAAGATTTCATAGGTGTGTGGACCCAGGGATTTTTATTTCCACACTATATTGTACTATTGATTAAATAACATTTATGTGAGTTATACCCCAACATGCACTAAATCCCTGAATGGAATTACTCAGGGTTAATGTGTCTGTGGCGATAGGTAATCAATGTTTTTTGGGGGGTGGGGGAGTGTGTGTGCATAGGACCTTCAATGGTAACTTTTTAATTTCAGAGACAGATATGCTCCTCATCCTGGCATTGTCTTCATTAAGCTGGTTTTGCTTTGTACAGCAGGCCCCATTGCCTCTCTCCCTCTCTCGTTCTCTCCATTTCTCATTCTCACTCGTTCTTTCCCTCTCTCTTGTTCTCTCTCTCTCTCTCTCTTGTTCTTTCTCCCACTCTCTCCCTCTCTACCCCTCTTGTTCTCTCTCCCTCTTTCATTCTCTCCCTCTCTCTCTCATTCTCATTCTCTCTCTCTCTCTTTTTCTCCCTCTCTCACTCATTCTCTCTCACTCCCTTCAGCTGCTCCCTGTGTTGTTCCCCAGGTGTTGATCCTTGTGCCTGCCCATCTGATTAGCTCACATCCTATGCCATTGTCTGTGAAGGTGCTGTCATGGTTTGTGTCCTCAGAGGATGTGACGGGAAGATCAAATACATTACGCACACATATCCACACCTTGCCAGTAGACGAGAGTGCTTTACAAGGAGTGCCACGCCAGTTGCGTGTTAATTTCTGCCCTGGTCCGAGTGCACTTAGAGTGAGTTGTCTCACATTTGAAATAACACCATCAGCGACAAAATCAATCATCTTTAAAGGCGAATTGAAGGGTAGTTGGAATGTTAAGGTATAAAACAGCAACTCTGTGTGTGTGTGTATGTGTGTGCGCACATACACAGATTCACATGTCCTTGTCTATTGGCCCCTTTTCAATGAATATATGGCTGATGTTTATTAGTTATTCTTGTTTATATGTTGTGGTGTAAACTCAGGAGTCTATAATTGTGTTAGACTCTTTCTTACCGGAAGACACAAAGACACAGGGATCACGCATCTCATTGCCTTTTCCCTGTGTTCTGCAGAATGCCAACTTATACCCTCTATAACTTTGTGATTTTACTAGGCCCTCTAGTAAAGCATAGCAAAGCATTGGTCTTATGGTGCATATCATTCTCAGGATGCCGCACACTGATAAAAATGCATTTACTGTGCTCTGTTGCAGAAAACTATCGGAGAGCTGGGTTGAATGTAAATGAGAAATAACAGCCGAACCAAGGCTTGTGGATCTAGGGGTCTAAAAAGGGAGGGCTAATGTTTAGTGGAGTGTTAATGAATCAGAGCAAACGGGTCACATGCTGTTTAAGCTGGCACCATACATAGTGTAAAGGGAGGGGCTCTGCAGGAGGATGACGGGTAAAATAGATGGGATGAAAACTCTCTTTGCTTTACTCAGGTTTCATGTTTTCATGAACATTTCTCTTGAGTGTCTGTCATTTTACCCCTGGGCTGTGATCATGAGACAGGTGTGTGTGTGTGTGTGTGGGTGGGGATTGGGGGGGTTGCTTGTGTGTGTACGGTGAGTAGTGGACACTTGGTTCTCTCTCTTAGAACTTTCCCTCCTGTCATCCCTATCAAAACATTTTTTTTTCTGGATATTGACAGGTCCCTATTGCTGATAGCATCTCCCCCTAATCTGACGCTGGTCGATCCCAGTCCACTGTTGCTAGGCTTTGACCTGTGGATATTTTTTTATTTATGTATCTATCTGCAGGCTTGCAGTGAATTAGAACTTATTTTAAGAGATGATGCAGAGTTTTCAGCATGGAAGATGTTGCCCATGCCTTGCCCATGTTCACCCACGTTCACTTTGTTTTTGTGAAAAGGAAGGTTACAAACACAGTGTTGCTTGAATTTTCCTGTAATTTCCTACAACTAAATCATTGCTCACATTAGACATCAGTTCTTGGGGGACCCCCCCCATTCACATTCTCACTCACTCACTCACACACATATTCATATGCACACATTCTCACGCACGCACACGGCTTCATGTGCCCTAAGTGACTTATTCAGTGTGTGCAAAGCCTCTAAAACTGTAAAATAAATAGCTGGTATAGACAATGTGCCATAATGAGCAATGATGAGTACATATATGCCTATATGGTGTTCTGGTGTTCATCAGCTCCTATCTTGACAACAATTCATTAATCCATAGTGAAGAATGCAGTTCATTTAAGGTTTGTCACACTCCTCTGAGGTATGACAAGCAAATCTCTCTCCATCACTCCTTGTCTCCATGACAGCCAGAGCATGTTTTATGACAAAGAACCCCAAGCCATCATTCACCACGGTGATGAAGCGGTGTCAGGCTTCTTTTAAAACCCCGCCGTGCACTCATTACCTAACGGGCGGGGAAGATTATCAGGTGATTTGTGGAGCCCCACTGGAGCCTTCTCTGGGGCGTGGTGTGTGTGTGTTGGCTTTGGACTGATGTGAGGGGTTAATTCTGTGCTGGTTCCTCAATATTGTCTAGTGAAATTACAGCTAGACACGTCCACACATGCTCCACACCACTGCAGATACAGAATAATTAATGTGGCACGGAACATGTTGTGCCTGAGAAGATGGGGACCAGGGATAAAGAGTAGTTTTGGTATCCATTCGGCACTTTCTTTCTCTCTCTCTCTCTCTCTGTCTCACTCATTGACACACAGTCTCTCTATGTATTTATTAAGACTATTTGCTTATTAAACAGCAAGAATGTGTATTGATTTATTAACCAAGATGTTGATTGATGTAAATAGACCTCAGTAAGGTAAAGATCCTTTTTATTCATAGTAAGTAATACAGCAATACTGAAGAAATTGGATTGCCAATATTTAAAAAAATGAAATTAGACATAAAAAACACACAAAATAAACAGATAGATTCATCAAGTAGAGTCACTACTAGAGTGGACCTGGTGGGCAGTCACAGAAGAGGTTCATTTTAAGAAACGACTTACATTCCATTATTTTGTAGCTGCTGCATTGGGCTTATTTATGTCTTCAGTTTTTTTTTTTGTGTGTGTGTGTGTGTGTGTGTACGTGTGTGTGATTTCTCAATTTGTGTGTGTGTGTGTATGTGTGTATGTTCATGCAGTGGGAGGCAGGCTGCAGTTTTGTAAATTTTTTAGAGGTTTGGGGGCAGGAACCCTCAGGCGAAATCTGGTGGAGATCTGACTGGGTGTTTGTAAGGCAATTACAGATAGTGCAGTCTTTTTATGCTGAGTCTGAAGACGGAGGATTATCTAGGAAAATCACTGCCCCCCACACGATAATCATCTGCCATTTCCCTGGTTGGGAGAGAGCACGCTTATCTGTGATGTCTCCCACAGTTCTTGCCAACGTGCAGGAACAGGAGCGTGTGGTGCAGTGTTTCTCTGTGGTTCTCACATGTATTAACTTCTCAACTGCCCTTAGCTCGGAAAGCTATGGGCTTTCCTAGCAAAGCACACTTTTTTCGGTGGTTCACCTTGCGCTAGTGAGTGCCAGTGGTTCAATCCTATGTGTTGGCTATAAATGCTGGTTTATTAACCACTTATAAACGTTTTGCTAAGTGTTTATGGATTTTAATTATAATGAGGTTTGCACCTGGTCATGTTAGACATTAGGGAGAAGCCCCCCTCACTCTTAACACCATATTGAGTATTTTATTATAGCGTAGGTTTCATTGATAAGGCATTTATTGCCGCAGCAGACTCATTGCTGTCTTTTATCCTGTTTTTCATAAATTAATCACTTTGTGTTTCAGGGCATAATGCCATTGTGTTTGGCAGGCACTTTTTTTCTCATAGCACACAGCTAAACCCATCCCTGTTGCATGAAATTGCAAGCAAATTTGGAGCACTGTTCACAGCCAAAACCTTTCAGGCACTTAGCTTTAGTTGCCGAAAGATAATAGGCTGGATTTGTGTTATGACCACACACAGATGGTCCTGAGGAAGGGCTTGTACGTTTCTCAGATTACTTTTACTTGTGACACAAGCATTAGATTTCTTAAAAGTGTAACAGTACTGGTTCCAGCCATAACCAATTAAGTGGCATCATTACAGTTTGATGACTGGAGATTACTTGGTTTCAGACCATGTTAGTCACAATTGTCCGTGAACTGTGACCACGGTCAGTTCAGTTATCAAAGAGCCCTCCTTCACATCTTCCATTCTCATACTGTTTGGAGATAAATATTGCACTTGACATCTTTATGGTTCTCTTCACCTGAATATATACATAAAGGTTAAACCAATGTGCATACACTAGTCTTTTTTGTGTGTCTCGGGGAACATTTTATGTGGCCTAGAAGGAGCTCCATTATTCTTAATCTAGCCTGAGTCTTCATTACTGGTGATAAATCTGCCAACTTAATACCTACGGAAATTTTTAATGTCACTTTTATAGATGCCGTTGGGCAAGACATTTGCTTTTTTATTAAGAATAAAGAATCAAAGCAGATGCAAGTGCAGCGAGCAGCCTGCCAGCAGCACAGCTGCATGATGAGGAGGAAGCGATAACCTTTCTGCTTCCCGAGTGTAGGAACATGGTGGCTTAACGCCAAAGCTGTGAGGGTGATGCACTGCACAGGTTCATCTAAATGGCGTGGTATTTCGCTATATGTGAAATATGGGGACAGGCTGTAATGTTAAGGTCAAAAGGGAGAGTTCTCCTTTGGGGTCTGTAGTCGCACAGGGGCTTGGAGATTATATGATGGTGTACCTTACATATGCAGATAAGCCTCCGCTGCTTTACAACCCAGCACACACACACACACCTCATCCCCTCTTTAACAGTGTGGCCATAAAATGACCTGCCTTAACACAGATGGTTAACATCATCATAAGACCAACGATGAAATATGGCGGCCTTGCAGGAAGAGAAAAAAAAAGAAAATGCAAATACATAAAAAGCACCTAGGCAAGGCAGTGGAGCGCCTTCAAAAACAAAGACATTCATGGAGATGGAATGAATTATTCAGGCTCAGGCAGTGCAGGGAAAAACAGAGAGAGCAGAGGAGTGGAGAGGGAACAGAAGAGACTGCTGGTCTCTGTGCTTGAGCTATCCAATGGAAGAGACAGATGGAGAAGTGGAGAGCACGTATGGCATCAGATGAAACGTGGGATGAAGGATTGAGGCCGTCCAACATGGATAAAGACGAGGCTTCGGTGATAAGGCTTTGTTTGATTGATGTCTCAGCATTTTAAGAAAGGCTGGTGTGAGTTTGCTGTGTGTGTGTGTGTGTGTGTGTGTGTGTGTGTGTGTGTGTGTGTGTGTGTGTGTGTGAGCAAGTCTGAAATTCGGATGAGGAGGGAAAACTGGGATGAATAAAAACCTCTCTACATTCAAATGAGAAGGTCCACACTTAAGCCCAAAGCAGCCCTCACTTAAGCACTCCAATATTCTGAGGTTCTCTTCCTCCTTTCTTGCTCTCACTTCAATTCTCACTCGCTCGCTCTCTTAAAAACCCTCTCATGTAGTGCCTTCCATCACATTAACAGTTGAAAGGCTAATCGTCAAGCTGTTCGACCTTTAAGACAGCCTGCAGCACAAAGTGGCCCACTGGGGTAAGTGTGCTCTATAGCACCCCTGTGGGTCAGACATAGATTACATTTAAGCATGTGCCACAGACCACACTCATCTTGGACAGAATTTTCACGACACACATGCACACGACACTCCCAACATTTTTTGGTTGGGTTTTTTTGTTGCAAGAAACGTGTTTTTTTTTTATTTATTTAACATTTATTAACATTTAAAGCTGAGCACTTCATTTAATATTTAAGGTATGTTTACAACAGCAATATTGACACAAATGAAAGGTTAATTACATCTAGTGGGATATCCAAAACTGAGGATATTCATTTCAGGACATTAATTTGTTATTGTCTTTATTCTGCATTGCAACATTAAAAGCCCAGTTATTCCTTCTATTACTGGTACATTGTCAAAAATAACACCATGAAACTACTGCCTGCCTTTATTTAGATGAATCCAATGTTGATGCCATCATTTCAGCATTTAATGTCAACATTTCAATGGAACTGCTCTTGTCCAGTCTAAAATGGATGAATTATTCAGCCTAACATAACTGTTTTATAGTAAGATAAGACACTGATCTCCACAGTTATCTCCACTGAATTGCCATCTGCAGTGATAACCCTGAGGGCAGATGCTGTCTTCCAGTTGGATGGAAGAGGAATCTCCCATGATCTCTTGCCTGAGGGCAGATGTTGTGTTTATGCCAACATTTGTTTTGTAGGTGCAGACACAAGCAGACAATAAAGGAGGTCCCTTCACCCTCCTGTACCCCCTCCCACTTTCCCCCACCCCCGCCCCTGCCCACCCCTATCAGCCCTGCTGCCTCAGAGCAGTATCCATCCTCAGCAGGTCAATTATAGAGGAGGCTCACACTAGGCCCAGAGGAGGCAGCAAAGTGCATAGGCAAGCAACTTCTTATGAGTGGAAATAGAGATGAGGGCAAAACCCAAAAGAGAATCTCCCTAGTGTGTGTGTGTGGGTGTGTGTCTGTGTGTGTGTGTATATGTGAGTGAAAAAGAGAGGAAGCTTTAGTGGACGGTGGACATTTTTGAGGTAGACCAAGAGTGTACAGTTGAGAGAACACTTTGAGCCTTTACAAAAATTCTTAGGGTAAAGGTTAATATTTCTTTCAGACCAACTCTTCGCCCCCAAAGTAATTTGTTCTGAGAAGACCCTTCTCTCCCCCCACCCTCCCACCCCATGCTCAGGACAGTGAGCGTGTGCTGGGGTAATTAATACTCCAGTGGGCGCTGTACCTCTGTCAAGCCCACACCTGCAGGGGAGCCAGGGCTCTTTTGGGGTGGAAATGAAATTTGAAGGCAGAAAAAAAAGTGCGAAATGCACTGAATTATTTCTCTTTCCTGAGTCACTCCCCAGAGCGCTTCATCAATAATGGAGCCAGCTTCTCTTGAGCGCTGCAGCTCACACAGAGAGAGAGAGGGAGAGAGACAGAGGGTTTGGCTATAGAAGGTGCATATTACTAACATTGTCAGAGACATTCACATATCCAGAGAGGACCACACATAGATGACTGATAAAGAAAAATTGTGATAATATGGCTGGGAGATGGTGATCTAATCATCTTGCTCACCACCACTCTACTGCCTGAGACTCTCAGTGAGTGCACTCAGGGAGGGCTTCATAGTGCAATATCAGATTTGAACAAAAGTGATTCTTCGCTACAAAGAGACATCATACTCATTCTCTCTTCTCCCCCTGCTGTCAAGTGATTGTTCTGTGCTTCTCAGTGAAATAT
This sequence comes from Tenualosa thibaudeaui, assembly GCA_027481765.1. NCBI lineage: Eukaryota > Metazoa > Chordata > Actinopteri > Clupeiformes > Clupeidae > Tenualosa > Tenualosa thibaudeaui. The sequence continues at coordinate 8,782,355 of JAIFZK010000017.1, read as the reverse complement.
TGTCATTGGTTATAACTGGTAATGACTCGGTGATTAGTCCTGTCATATTGTGAGCAATGGCCACAAATGGGAAGTGCTAAAAACTGCTTTTATATAGCTATATATATAATATATAATTACTGTCTTAAAATATGTTTCGGCTTTGTCAAACGGAATGAAAAAAGCAAGCTGGCCCCATATTCGTGTGTCAGCTCCTTTGGCTCTGGGTTTTTTGCTGACATGACGTTTTACCAAGATGAGCAGTTTCATTTGATTGTCCCACCTCATTGGCCCTAGTGCTGTCTTCCTCGGGCCAAGCCAGTCTCTGACAACTATCCTGAGATCCCCCTAGCCTGCATGTTTTAATAAGTCTAGAGGAGTACTATCCACCACGGACCACTGGAGAAAGCAGGAGGTCAGCAGACACATCTAATCAGCTCTGTGACAACTGAGGTCACAGGGTTTGAGGAGTGGAGTCTGGAGAGTTGTGCTTGGTCGGGAACAATATCTTGTGCTTATGCTGGCAAACTGTGGATTGTCTGAGACCACAAAAAGTTGGGCGTGAAGGCTTTGAACAAAGGATATCTTAAAACACACACTGTATCTGCAAAGATGTTGCAATGTTGTTGTATCCATTTTAATTTGAATGCTTGTTTTTCAAAATGCTTTTGAGATTATGTAGACAGTATATTCCACAAAATAATGACGCAATATTTTTTCCCCTTTTCCCTCCCCTGAAAAATCAGCTGTATAATTATCCATTACTACTAATACCACAAACATGGTTAATGAATGACCAGCTTTGTGCACCGTGTTCTCTTTGTTGGCAGCTGTTGTACACTTGTACACAACAAACAAAAAAGGGAAGACCAGGGCAGACCGAATGGTCGGCTCCCTCATTACTAAATACTGCATGCAGGTCAGACCAGTTTATTATAGGAATGCATTTATTGTGAAATTCTAAGCCAATGGGCCCATTTCACATTGTCATTTTTCCAGGAGGTTGCAGGGTAAGCTCAGGTGTTTTTAATGGTGTTATCATCACAGCCAAAAAGATTCGGATTCCGTGTAGCAGATTCATAGCAGATGAACATTCCCTACTGCCATTGGCAAACTACCTTTATTTGCCAATAGTAATACCAACAGTAATAATAATAATAGAGTCAACATGGTCAGTACTGGCTGAAACCAATGATGGACCGATAGAGTTTTGCGTTGCTATACTACACCAGCTCATTGAAAGTGTGACCAGCAGTCATCTGGTTAGTGTTGGGGAAAACGCAACAAGGAACAGTTGTGATGTTTGGGGTTGGAACAGCATATAGCTGAGTCTAATGCAGCAACCCAAACTAGAAACCTCATCTAACCCTGAGAAGGTGAGAACCAGAATAAACATGACAAATTTCGATTACATGTGAGCATAAAGTTTCCTTTTTTTGTTGAAATACATGTGAGCATAATGTTTCCTTTTTTGTTGAAATACAAGGGTGTTAAACATGACCTGTTTTAAAGAAGACTCTTTGTCTGCTGTAAGTTTAAACACACTGATTGCAAGCTGAATAGAAGATGGTAACTAAGCAGCAGCATTGTTAGTGCACTTTCACAGTGTTTACCTGTGTATGGAGCAAGCAGGTGAGGCTGCGTTGATGTGCTTTTCATATTTTATAAGACTCATGGTCCAATCCTTGAGTGCTCCTCAGTTCACTCTCTTGTCCTGTCTTGGATGCTGTGTTGTGTGAGGGATAGGCTGTTTCAGGCTGTCTGTGTATGTGTGAATGTGTGTGTGTGTATGTGTATGTGTGTGTGAGAGAGAGAGAGAGAGAAGAAATAAGAGAGAAATAAGTTTTTGTATATGTTAGAGAATGAGTGTATATGAGACAGTTGTCTCAGACAGAAATTGGGTGTAAGAAAGAAGGAAAGTGTCTGGGAATGTTTGTGTGTGTGTGTGTGTGTGTGAGAGAGAGAGAGAGAGTGAGTGTGTGAGAGTGAGTGTGGGTGTGTGTGTATGTCTGCACTGACTATAAAGCATCCGAGGACTGGCTGGGGGGTGACAGATCAAACGCGCAGCTTTGATGCTGGGGTCTAAAGCATCAAGAAAGCAGACTACTGTAAGATCATGGAACTCATCCCTGTCTCTTTTTCCTTCTTGTGTTCCCTCTCTTGTTTCTCTCTCTCTCGTTGTTCGGAATTGAACTCGTGGCCACCCCACACACCCCACGGACCAGAGTAGAAGGCTTCGCTTGCTCAGTGTTCAGACTTGTTGTTATGCCAGCTTTGTCAGCAGCTGGCCCAAAGATCTTTCTCTCATCTGACAGAATTTTCTTAGTCTCCCCAGAGAATTGGCTGCATTCTTCTGTGTTCCCCACAAGGTCATTAGAAGACTATGTAGCATTAATGCCAGAAATGTGTCTGGTTTGCAAAAGAAAACATTCCCTCACATCTAAAAAGCACACTTGTGTGCTTACACATAAAGATGCAAAGATGTTAAGGCAGATTTTTTTATTGTCCCATAAGAATTTGCTGCATTTTTAACTTGGCTAGTACACATGCAAGGTCATTAAAATACTGTGCTTTGTTAATGCCAAATAGTGTCTGTTTGTCTGTCTGAATATTTACAAAGTGCTTTTGTGTTCTTACATCTAAGGATGGCATGCAGCGTTCAAAGCCACTGTTGTGTAATTACAATGTAAAATCTGAAATTAATTAACAGGAATTTTAATTTGTGGCATATAAAACTGGAATATTGTTTTATTCCATTGCCTGTAATGTTTTTTAAATTGCAGAGGACAAAGACAGTCCTGTGTTGAAAATGACCATTTCATGGTAGATGATGAAGTCATGATTGTATACAGTAATCTCATCTCACTGTGTCTGTAATGTGAGGCAGAAAAAGCATATAACCATTTTCTTTTTGCTGACAAATCAAGTTGTAAGCTTGCTTTAGAATTAACTGAGATTGTTTAATTAATGCCTTAATGTAGTTTAAGTAGCACTGTTGTCATCAGAATCCTTTGTGGAGTGATCAATTGGAGTAGTGATGATCCATAGGCAGTTGCAGGCTTATGTCTCCTTAATACACCATTGTCATCTCCCAGTCTCCCAGTGACATTGATCACGGAATCACCTCCAATCATAGTATTGGAAGCTGAGGTTGGGTTAGAGATTAAATATGGACTGAACAATCCACCACTGTCCCTCCACTTTCTCTTTACTCAGACAGCAGAGGTGAATGATTTAGATTCTAATAGGCACCTGGTGAGGTCAGGATGAAATGACTGAGGGGAGACCACTGTTAGCTCAGAGATTAACACTATTTACAGGAAGACTCATCATCTTCTGGTACCTTTCATTTTTAGCTCTGGTGATCTCCCTGTTTTCTCCCTGTGAGTGAGTGTGTGTGCGTGCATGCGTGCGTGCGTGCGCGTGTGTGTGTGTGTGTGTGTGTGTGCACATGTATGTGTGTGGGTGTGTTCAGCAAGCGTATATGAAAGAATTTCAGTTCACTTTATTTGCTCATGACGTGACAGTGTTTTGCCATATTGAGATCAAGCTAATAGGCTCCAAGGGGGCTATCACTAGTTTGGGGTTTGCATCATTTGTAAGAGACAGAGCTGCTCAGTTGTCAGCTGAGTGACTCTTGACTTTCACAGTGAGCTGTTCTGGCATAGAGATGATATCTGGCTGCCAGATATCATCAACCACTCCATTCGTGGCCTATTCAAATCTATGTTTGGCATGTCGGCAGTCCTCTTCTCTGACACATCTGCATTTCTATTTGTTTCAGTCTTTTTTTTGTCTTCTTCTCTTTCTTCTTCTGGAACGATTAATCATCTTCTTTTAGCCAGCCAGGGTTTTGATGGATCGTTTATATGTCTGTAATTGCATGCAGTGCTGAATGCATTTGTTTGATTCATCCCATGTTTTTCCTATCTGATAATGCTTCAGACAGCTGACTTTTCACACACAGCAATTAAGGCCGCACAAGCAGACGCCAGATGCTCATCAATCCAGTGTTGCGAATGATTTTGATATTGCTGCATGGGTGCCACTTTTCATTACCCCATCACTCTGATGCATCTCTCTTTTCATGCGCCCTCGTGTCAAACAACATCCCAAATTGTCCCTTAATCAAAAGACTGTCTGTGAGGACGTCAGGCGAATTGCATCGTGCTTGGAAAGCCAGTCGAAAGTATGCGCCATTGAGGTTCCATAGAGAGTGTTTCCTGCTTGGCCTCGAGACTGCTGAATTTGTTGGACAAATCCTGTGCCAATCTCATAATGGAATTATGAAAAACAATCACAGCAGCATCAGGAGAGATTTCAGGCTAATTTGTTTTTCCTTGTTAGCCACTTATTAGTGAGCAGAGATTGGGCAAAATACATGCAGACAGAGTGATGAAAAAGGGAATGCTTAGAAAGTCCTGGAGAGAATGATGCTGAAAAGACTAGTTGACAGCGCATGTTCACACTGCTCCAGTAAAATCCCCTGAAAGAGGCACATAGGTAATCTGATTTCAAGAGGGGAAAGAGCAATGGGCTCCTGCAGAAGGTTTATGTTTTACATTTTAACGCTGTTTCTCTGATGTCTCCCTGAAAGGCTTTTAACCTCGCTCAGTCCCAACCCTCCATCTTTTATTGTGCATTTTCTTTTGTGAACTTTTTCAGATGCCAGAGAAGAAGGAGAGGGATGAGAGGCAGTGGGCGGTGGCTATCATTAGCTTTGCTGTTATCTTTTCTATGCCATCCACAAAGTGGGCCTCATTTTGCTCCCGCCTTTTTTGTTGTCTGATTGTGATTAGTTCACTGGGCTTGCCTTGTGGCGCACATTTGCCTTATCTTTAAAGACTCTTGAGTGTAGTACTGCTGTCGCTCGCAGACAATTAAGAGATGGGAGTTGATTGGTTGTGGAGTTTGTAAAAGGTTCCTTAAGAAAGTGCGCACTCCAGGATGTCACATCTCCCCGGCTGTCATGGCGCACAGTTGTCAACATGTAGCATGGCTCCACGCTGTGTGAATTCTAATCTGAAAAAATTTTGTTTTTTTTAAATGGTCTGGTGCATCTGTCCTCTTTATCACATGTGTCTCTCACATGTCTTGTGTACACTCACTCACTTTCTACATCTCTGTCTCTTTCTCTCTCTCACTTTCTCTATCTCTCTGTCTTTTTCTCTCCCTCTCAAACAAAGTAACACAGAAGCACAGGTGCACATGAGCTTTATGCTGTATGCTCACACACACACACACACACACACACACACACACACAGTCAATTACCTAATGAGAATGAATGCTCTTAAAAAATACTCTTGGTAGAATTGGTAAGCATGCCATATGGGTCCATGGCCACAATGAGAGAAGGCAATTTCTCAACCCCACTCCCCATCTCTCCTATTCATTCCCTGTCTACTCTCCACTGGCCTATCAATAAGTGCTAGAAAAAAACATATGAATGATTTATATTAAAAAAATGACACTCTTGCGTTTGACTGCTTGCCCTCTGATACACAGTGTAATCATGCTTGTTCTTGGAATTAATATTTAATCAAAAAAATATATGTGCAAAGATTCTCTTGTTAGATGCACTAACTTGCTCTAATTAAAGGTTGCTCTGCTTCATAATTATCTGTGGGAAATCAGCAGGCTTAATGGTAGTAATTGAAACGGAAAGCCCTTTATCACACTGTGGTGACTAAATGCCTCCGACATAGTTTGTTCTTATTGTGAAATAACTATACATATAACAGTCTCACAGATTGAGCATTCAAATAGTTAAGCCATTAAAATAAATTGTGAGTAATAAAGAAGAGTCGTTGACGAACTCTGACATCCTTCATCAGGGGTTAGCTAATGAAAGATGCAGCAATTTAGTTACACATAGATAATTATCAACACACACATTTGCTAGCTGTAGCTGTTAATATAAAAGTGTTTATTTTTTTGCTCATAACATGACAACCCAACTAGAAATAAAAACCTGAACTTCTGGGATTATTGTCAACTCCTGTCCTGTGTACATTGCCCCATATGTTGTCACTCTACTGCAATTCCTATTTCTTTTATTAGTCTCCCATGTACAATAATAATACTTAAGCCTCAGCAGAGCGGGTCTGTCATGGAGACAGATGTCTATCCATACTTGCCTTCTGGGTCTCTTCTCGAGTGGCCCAGATGTTAATGACACTCATCCAGCCACCCCCGCCTGTTCCAGGGTTAATTGTTCAGGGGCTCTAGAGCCTATTTCTTCCAGTGGAGTTGGCTGAAAGATAGAAGGGTGGTGGTGGGGAAGTGGGGCTGTTGGGGGGGGGGGTATAGCTTGCATCTTATCACCGCAAATTTAACTGCACCGCTTTGATCGTCAGTGTTGGGACTAAATGAAAAGAAGTTGTGTTTATTTTTGGAGTACTTTGAGCTCTTATCACATCACATAGGGAGAGAGAGAGAGAGGGAGCGCCTTAGGGGTCACCGACACAGGTCTCTTTGATGGCGTCCATCTCTGAAGACTAGTGTTAACTCTGGCGTTGCATTTTCATGGCACTGTGGAAGACAGGTCTGAGGGGTGCAGGGATTGTAAGTGACGCTCACCAAGGGAGAGGAAATGGTTTTGAGAGCTGGCAGAAAAAATCAGATGAGGATACATTGAGGAAACGAGCAAGAGATTACTTGTGTGAAATGGATTTTAGTCATTGTTTTTTTTTTAAGGAGAAAAAAACTAAACAAACAACATCTGAAAAATGTATGAGATAATATCTGGGAAAGATGATATGAAAAGAAATTGAGCTGTTTGTGTGTTGTTTGTTTTTGTATGCTGGAGAGCAAGGAACAAAAAAGCACATCAAGAGTAGAAAATGAAACAAAACAGATGCAGGAAATTTAAGTGGCATTACAGAGACCACAGGAAGTTATTCATCGCTCAAAAGATTTAACAAATTCATTAATCTCTGATCTAAACAGAAAATGCTCTCCCAAAATAAGCAGTCTTGGTGCATAGCTGAAATCTAATTTAATCTAATGAGGAGGCACAATGTAGGCCTTTTACAACATTATGATCATTTTTGGAACGGCAAAGACTGGAAATAGATGTGTGTGTGTGTGTGTGTGTGTGTGTGTGTGTGTGTGTGTGAGAGAGAGAGAGAGATTTTTAAATTCAAGTCATACTGAATCACTGTAGTAACATGCATTTCCAGTCCGCCTCAGAGAAGATATCTTATTGTGTCCTGGCTGTATGAGTCTGAGGTTAGTGGATTTGTCAGGCCTAATGACAGGTCAGGTAAATGTCACTCCTCACTCCTTTGTTTTACGTCCAGTGATTTAATACACTTTGAATTTAGCCTAACACAGATGCACTGGTACAGTCCTGCTGTGATATGGTTATCAAC
>JAIFZK010000017.1:8690000-8770000 GCA_027481765.1 Tenualosa thibaudeaui | reverse complement strand
TTCTTTATCAGGGTATGAGGGCTAGACTCTGGTCTGCATAAAGGGTGATCCCCCCCTTGTGAAAAATAGAACTCACTTTCACCCTCTCTAGTGAAACTGATGTCTAATATGGTTGCTATAGTTGCCGTTCTAAAGAGCATTGATATAGAGCAGTGAAACTTTTTCCCCAGAGCTACTTCATAGGGGTGTATATTAATAATATGGGGATGTGAATCTGAAGCAAAAAAAAATGTTGCCACTGACAACATTATACAGTCATTATACTTTTTCAACTGTCATTATGCAGAAATAACTGACCTCCAAACGTTGGGAAGGCCTATTCAAAGTGAATTGAACCCCCGCAGCATTCTGGAGAGCCATGTAAGAAACAGAATTAAAGCACACCCAGCCAGCCAATCAGAAAACGGTATTCCATCTCTCCAGGTGATAAGTAATGTCAGCGTACAGGACGCTCTGTTTTATTGCTTTGCATTGGCCTGGTTGACACTGATCTGTGATCTCAACTTAATTTTGCTCTGCAGCTTAGTATGGCTATGTCTCTTATTTCCACTTCATTTGGTTTGCCTAGGGTTAACCCTAGAGATCCAATCAAAAATTGGCTTTATTCCTTATATGATGGAGACAGGTTTAACATGTGTTTTATTTCAAATTATAACTCAACTCAACTTAACCAGGGGTGCCAATAAATATGGATGATTATCGAGGCTGCGTGATATTGCAAAGCAACATGTTATTTCCTGGAACATCAACAGCCTCCTATAGGCTTTTCCAGTTCCCAAAGTATGAAATAGTTCTCTCACTGTAGAAAACGGCCGTCCTCCATCGACCTATGTGATGAAACGCTTGTGAAAGCTCACGTCCATGCTCGGTCAGCCATCTCCATCACGGCAGGTAGGAGGAACAGGCCAGCGTTAGATCGCTGGGCTCACTGCACAGAAATCAGGTCAGACCTAGCAAGATAAGAGTGCAGGCCGCAATACATATAAAATGGATTTTAATACTTAATTTGCCATGTCCCTCACTTCAGCTGCACGTGGTGAACAGCAATGTGTGTTGATCTGACCCCTCCAGAGCACTGTGTAATACAAACATGAGCACCACTCTATAGCTTCCCATAGCCACTTCAGTTTGGATGCCATCATTGAAAATAATGGATGTTTTTCATAAGCAGCTAAACACGCACACACACACACACACCCCAATAGTTTGAATTTGCTGCAAAGGTCAACAAGATCTGATTGGTTAAGGAAGAAAAATGCCATCATATAGCAGAGCAAATGTGTAGGGTTTAATGTGAACAGGCTCATCAATGAATATATGAGTACAATGGGGGAAGAGACTTGTGTTGACAGGCTTGTAATGAGCCAATGTGCTTCAGAAATCAGTTCATACATAAATGACAAAGATTTCCTGTTGAGGTTATGTTAAAAGCTTTTTGGAAAACAGGTGACATTACAAATTCTTTTTCATTTTGCACTTGGCAAAACAAATAAACAAGGAAAAAAGGAAGTTTTTTTTAATCAACCCCATGAGCATTAAGATCAGATGTGTGATTTCTACAGTGGCAAATTTGTGTGGCCCTTTGTTTTGTTGTTGGGCTGGCTTAGTTCCTGTCATGTCTAACATAGCACTCTGTATCATTGCAGCCACTTCACCAGGCACTAATGTTGGGATCATCTCTTACACTGTTTAGGGTTGATGGGCATAGTTGAAGACCAGTTATCAGCATTTATGATGACCAGACAATAAAAGATATCCAGACAGGCAATTCACCATAATGGTCCTAATTGCTAGATAGTGAAGAACGGCTCTGATTTCCTCTCTGGCTTATCAAAACCAATTTCAGGGGAAGTCCATTTTGCTTTAATTCCACATTGATTCAAATAGCTGTTTGGCAGCTAAACTCTCTCTCTCTCTTTCTCATTCCCACACTCACTCACGTGCATGCGCACACACATATACGCACAAACACACCCTCATAACCTTCAATCTGTCTAGATTGCTTTAGGCAGTAGAGGCCAGAAAATCTCCTAACTGTCTCCAAAGTTCCTAATGCTCATTATGTGCTGGAGAGAGATCTAACTCTGCAGTTAGATCTTATGTTTGTATTTGTGTGTGAGTGTATGTGTGTGAAGTTTCAGACACATTGTTTTTTATGATCAATTTATGATCAATTATGTGAGTATGGAAATAAAATATTAGCCCACGGGATTTCAATCTTGTGATGTTAATGTGATCTTAAAAACACATTTACATTACATGGGCAGATGTATTACAAGTGCATTTTACATCTTACATTTGCTTGCCTTGTTCAGTTATTAGCTTCCCCCATTACCTCTAACATTCTGAACTTTTATATAGTTTTTAACTGCAGAATCGTGTGTTCATTATCGTTGTCTTGTGCCGAGTCATGCCTAGTCTGACTGTCTGTGAAATGCTGTCCTTGGTGTTGTCCTTCTTGAGAAGCATCTCTGTTATTTCCTCATATCATTAAGGACACCTTTGCCATTGGGCCCATCACTTCAGTTCATTGATCTTTGTCGAATGCCCCCTGAGCAAAGCTTCCTTTGACTCGACCAGCTACTTGATTATTTTGTAAGTAATTATCTTCTCCATCGAGCCATATGGTTTAGACAAATGTTTCAGTGTATTAGGAATTAATTACTCTCAAGGAAACTTCACCCTCTTTGCGAAATTGCAGTTCAGGGGTTTTGCCCAGCTATAAATATCAGTGATACTGCAGAACACTATGCACAGTAATACTATGTACAGTTAACATTTAGGACGAAGTATTAATGACCAGGTTTTCATGAACATCATATTGGGAATAAGGTCAATATTCTGATTAGAGCAAGACGTTGGAGTAAGGGTTTGATATGGGAATATTGCAGTTTACATGCGATAAATCAATATTCTGAATAAACCAGCGTGGACAACTAGGATAAACGCCGAGGTTTGCTGTTATATAGAATAAATGAATGAGGTGGCGGTAAAGAACTTCACAACACAAATACGGAGTGAAGTTCCCCCACTAAGTTCATTAATTGCGTGTAACAGTACACCTCAATGGCCATTATCCCACTTATCGTCCGGTTACAACTCATGCGTGTAAGGAATTGGCGTGCATTTATAACACATACAAAAGTGTGCAGCTCAGTTTTAAAGAAACCTGTTAAACTGTTGCACTACTTTCTTTTCCTACTAACAGTGGTGGTTATCGCTAGTAACAGCTGATTCCATTGCTTCTGAAAAATGAAACCAAAGATCACAGAATACTGACCAGGATAGAGCAACATAATACATTACAAAGGGAGCAAACGTGAATAGTTCTGGTCTGCATAAGTGGGAGTGTCGCATAACTTCGCAATTTAAACTTTTCAATGACTTTCTTTATCAGAGTATGAGGGCTAGACTCTGGTCTGCATAAAGGGTGATCCCCCCCTTGTGAAAAATAGAACTCACTTTCACCCTCTCTAGTGAAACTGATGTCTAATATGGTTGCTATAGTTGCCGTTCTAAAGAGCATTGATATAGAGCAGTGAAACTTTTTCCCCAGAGCTACTTCATAGGGGTGTATTATTAATAATATGGGGATGTGAATCTGAAGCAAAAAAAATGTTGCCACTGACAACATTATACAGTCATTATACTTTTTCAACTGTCATTATGCAGAAATAACTGACCTCCAAACGTTGGGAAGGCCTATTCAAAGTGAATTGAACCCCCGCAGCATTCTGGAGAGCCATGTAAGAAACAGAATTAAAGCACACCCAGCCAGCCAATCAGAAAACGGTATTCCATCTCTCCAGGTGATAAGTAATGTCAGCGTACAGGACGCTCTGTTTTATTGCTTTGCATTGGCCTGGTTGACACTGATCTGTGATCTCAACTTAATTTTGCTCTGCAGCTTAGTATGGCTATGTCTCTTATTTCCACTTCATTTGGTTTGCCTAGGGTTAACCCTAGAGATCCAATCAAAAATTGGCTTTATTCCTTATATGATGGAGACAGGTTTAACATGTGTTTTATTTCAAATTATAACTCAACTCAACTTAACCAGGGGTGCCAATAAATATGGATGATTATCGAGGCTGCGTGATATTGCAAAGCAACATGTTATTTCCTGGAACATCAACAGCCTCCTATAGGCTTTTCCAGTTCCCAAAGTATGAAATAGTTCTCTCACTGTAGAAAACGGCCGTCCTCCATCGACCTATGTGATGAAACGCTTGTGAAAGCTCACGTCCATGCTCGGTCAGCCATCTCCATCACGGCAGGTAGGAGGAACAGGCCAGTGTTAGATCGCTGGGCTCACTGCACAGAAATCAGGTCAGACCTAGCAAGATAAGAGTGCAGGCCGCAATACATATAAAATGGATTTTAATACTTAATTTGCCATGTCCCTCACTTCAGCTGCACGTGGTGAACAGCAATGTGTGTTGATCTGACCCCTCCAGAGCACTGTGTAATACAAACATGAGCACCACTCTATAGCTTCCCATAGCCACTTCAGTTTGGATGCCATCATTGAAAATAATGGATGTTTTTCATAAGCAGCTAAACACGCACACACACACACACACCCCAATAGTTTGAATTTGCTGCAAAGGTCAACAAGATCTGATTGGTTAAGGAAGAAAAATGCCATCATATAGCAGAGCAAATGTGTAGGGTTTAATGTGAACAGGCTCATCAATGAATATATGAGTACAATGGGGGAAGAGACTTGTGTTGACAGGCTTGTAATGAGCCAATGTGCTTCAGAAATCAGTTCATACATAAATGACAAAGATTTCCTGTTGAGGTTATGTTAAAAGCTTTTTGGAAAACAGGTGACATTACAAATTCTTTTTCATTTTGCACTTGGCAAAACAAATAAACAAGGAAAAAAGGAAGTTTTTTTTCATCAACCCCATGAGCATTAAGATCAGATGTGTGATTTCTACAGTGGCAAATTTGTGTGGCCCTTTGTTTTGTTGTTGTTAAACAGGCTGTGGAATGGTAGGAGGGCTCAGGGCGGAGAAAGTGTCGACAGGGCTAACATTACCTTGTCAAGATCGTGTTTCCCCTGTCTGTGCTCCTGAGCTAGCAGGCTTGATTATCCTGTAGCACCTCGAGTTGATTAGCCAAGCATGGAAAAGAGTCTTTTCTCTCCTCCTTCCCCCACCTCTTTCTCTCTCACTCACTCTCTCTCTTTTTCTCTCTCTCTCTCACCTGAAAAGTATGCCATGACTCAAAGATGATGCCACCACTGAAATATGATTAATTATGACGGTGCAGTACACAGGGTGAAAAGCTATTAGTGCCTTGCGCTATGGTGCATTTGCTGGGTGGAGTGGTTGCAGTGTTGGCTGTTTAATGCTCCCCGAATAATGCACTGAATACAGCCTGACAATGCCCAATGACTCATCGCCTACAAATTATGCAGCTGTCTGACGCTGGAAATGGCTGAAATCCCTTTCCTTATCCCTGAATGGGTCGCATTAGGACTGACACAGCTCCTGAATTTAGCAGAAGGGGGTGGGTTGCATTTAGTCAATATAACTGATTTTATCTATTGGTCGAGAAGACCAGGGCCTTATTAAAAGTAGTTATTAGGCAAAAATATTTGCAATGTAGCCATTGTAGAATTTGTTGCCATTCAAGATTGCTGTGCTGCATCCATTAACTGGTACTTGGAATAGGAGAATGGAAATGGAATGGTATATTAACCATTACTCTGCTGGAACAAGGGCTGGCTTAGTTCCTGTCATGTCTAACATAGCACTCTGTATCATTGCAGCCACTTCACCAGGCACTAATGTTGGGATCATCTCTTACACTGTTTAGGGTTGATGGGCATAGTTGAAGACCAGTTATCAGCATTTATGATGACCAGACAATAAAAGATATCCAGACAGGCAATTCACCATAATGGTCCTAATTGCTAGATAGTGAAGAACGGCTCTGATTTCCTCTCTGGCTTATCAAAACCAATTTCAGGGGAAGTCCATTTTGCTTTAATTCCACATTGATTCAAATAGCTGTTTGGCAGCTAAACTCTCTCTCTCTCTTTCTCATTCCCACACTCACTCACGTGCATGCGCACACACATATACGCACAAACACACCCTCATAACCTTCAATCTGTCTAGATTGCTTTAGGCAGTAGAGGCCAGAAAATCTCCTAACTGTCTCCAAAGTTCCTAATGCTCATTATGTGCTGGAGAGAGATCTAACTCTGCAGTTAGATCTTATGTTTGTATTTGTGTGTGAGTGTATGTGTGTGAAGTTTCAGGTCGGTGGTCACCAGAAAGATAGGAGTCGTTGTTTTCCCTGCTTAGCCTCCTAGTGCGCTCAGGCCATGCATGCTAGGTGAATGTTTACAAGGTGTGATTTAGCACGCCTCATTTTTCCTTCCCAGAGGGTCAGCAGTAGAGCACCTGCAGGACAACAGACTTCATTTAGTAGAGCTTAATATCGTCAACCAGCACATTTAACCCCTAACCCTGCAGCTATAATCCTGTTCTCCTCCCAGTGTGCTTGGAAAATGTAGAACAAATATTGTAAAAGCACTGAAGGGCCTGTGATTTCCATTGGCCTTTGGGATTTTAACAGGAGAATTCAGCCAACACTGCCTGGGCATCTGAGGTTAAACTGATGCTGAAGGTTATAGACTCCAACTTTCTATTTAAAGATCCTTTAAATTAAGAATATCTGTTTAGAGTTTGCCATTGACCACTCAAAATCTCAAATTCTGGAAACATAAAAACACTAGCTGGTTTTCCATGCAACTTGTTAATGTGCTTTTAAGTTATGTGAATAAGAAACCCTCAGTTAGAAATACCTCCAAATCAGTACCCTAATGCAAATATAATTTCAATTTGCTTGAGGTAGATTAACTTGTGATGCAAATAAGGCATAATGCGATTAAAGTCGATGGAAACAGTTTAATTTCCCTATTGCGGATAGAATTTGTGGTCTATCCATAGACCAAGGCAAAGAATTAGGGTGGATGCAGTAGACATGTCCCTGTCAACATCCAATGATTGCTGCATTGTGCTCACCAGTAATTTAGATTAAAAAAAATGTCTGGGTGAACAAAGGGTGAAAAGACATCTGGCATCAAAACAAGTCGTTTCATAGGATGTTATTAGCACAGCTGACAATAAAAGGAGGTGGGAAATTTTGTGTTTCACTTTCTCCTGGCTCAGGAGGTATATATCTGTTTAATATTGTTTAATGTAATATGAATTAAAATGCATCCAAAGTTGGACCAGAAAAGGCTGTGCAGGATGACACAAGCCAAATTTATTAAAATAACTTTTGGATATTTGGAAAATTGTGGGAGGTGGAGCTGTGGTAGCATCATTCCTCTAAGATCCAGAGAAGGTTCAGTACTAAATATGTGTTTTTTTTATTATTATTTAAGACAATGGTATGATGGCCCAGAACAGAGATGTGTCCCCACCAATGTTAAGACTAAATCTACATCTTTGCCATAGATGTCCTGGCGACATTGCCTGAGAACACATCACCTGATTAGTCTAATATTATTTTTTTTATTCACATTAGACAGATGGAAACACAAACAGATGTGTATATTTTTGAGGCAAATTTTTGTTAACGCAGATATGAAATGTGTATAAGTTGAATGGAAACCCAGGTATTGTCAACTACAGTATTAAATTATGTTTACAAGCTGTGAAAAATTCTTGGTATGCTTTTTGGGCAGCTCACTGTGCCACACCCAATCTGGTCAAGAGTGCTGCTCATCTTTACCTACCCATCACATTGGTTCAACCGTTATCTAAACCAACTGATTGTAATGTCTTCAGCAAGAATCATGAACCAATTAGTGAAAACTAATTGCAAATTATTAATTGCAAAAAATATACATCTAGTGCTACTCTACAGCGGAAAATAGATTTTTCGCAAATGCAAATATAAATTTGATCATCATGCACGCCTGATGTAAATAATGTAATGATGTAAATTTGTGGTCACAAATGGCACTGTCAAATGTACCCTTACTGTTACCCCCGTGACCCATCTCACTCCTTTGAGTTTGACACTATAATGACAGCCATAATTCCTGATATCCACCTATAGACTGACTACCATATAATGTAAAGTAGGATAACACTCCATTATGATCTGTTACGATCCTCAGCTAAAACCATAGGCAACTTGTAGTCGGTCATGGTTACCACTGATTGTAATTTTTCTGCATGACCCCTGGCAGTTGGGTCAGCCCCTTGAGTCGTGGATCTTCCAAGGTTTCTTCCTAGATTAACTGAACATAAGGGAGTTTTTCCTTGCCCCTGTTGCTCTTGGGTGCTCCTTCTGTGAAGCGCCACGAGACAATACTATTGTAAAAGGCACTGTATAAATAAAATTGAATTGAACTGAATTAAAGAGTTATATTTACTGACAAGGGAATTAATGCGATTTCTGTTTCATTCAGTTTCGGTTTTGCACATACTCTTTAAGAGAATAGCTTCATAAATGCAAATATGAAATGCAAATAAGCTGAATGGAAACCCGGCAGGCAAACACTGAACATGAACTCCTATAAAGTGTTTATTCCAAACATTCACTAAAACAGCTGAGCCTAGTCCAACTCATCGGCAAATAGACAAGCTTATTAGTGATGTACCCTGTGTGCACAGTGGGAAGAATACAGGACAGGACTGTTACTTTAGGGTTTTGTCCACCTGCTCCCACAGCCCTTAAAGTGAGGGGAAGTGAGGAAGTCATTGCATCATCAATAACCCTTTTCTGGGCCGCCCTAAAAAACTGTAGTTTAAAAAAGGAGTATCAAATATAATGGTCTATCTTACCAGTACCATAGAGTTCTTTTCCACAATATTTTCTAACTCATACAAGGTCTTTCTAAAGTAATATCCAGTTTTGGCTCACAGGACCTTTAAGAATTTATAACTATCCATGTATATTGGAAAGGCTGTGAGTGTGTGTGTGTGTGTGTGTGGTTGTGTGTGTTTGTATGTGTGTGTGTGTGTTCACGTACTGGTGCACAGCTTGTATAGTGCTCTGTTGACCAGTGAGCTGGACAGGGAATCGACCATCTGCTTAAGGTCTCGTTAGCATGCAGGAGGAGTTCAAACAGGCTGTCACATGGGGCAGAAGACCATGTGTGTCTGTGTGTATGTGTTTGTGTTTGTGTGTGTCTGTCTGTGGTTGTGTGTGACATGCAGAATGTGTCTGATGAGACCCCTGTGTGTTTGGGAGTTCTTCAGCATGTGAGTGAGCTCCAAGAGGCACGTAATGGAGGCTGTGAAATGTGGATGGTGAGAATGAGCTGCTCCAAGAGTGTGCCTTTGTGTTTGTGCACTAACTGCAGTGCTATTTATATGTGCCTGTGTGCATGTGTGCGAGTGAGCTTGGCTAATGGTGTTTGTGTGTGTGTGTGTGTGTGCGTGAGGGCAGAGTTGCCAGTCTGTGAACCACTGGCTGGTTCAGAGCCGGCATAATGCCTAACTTAAGGCTTCCCTTGGCTAATCCTGATTAGCACTTGCGCATTTGGTGTAGGGGTAGCTGTGAGGTCATTAGTGTTAGCATAACAGCTCATGGGTGCTCCTTGTTAATGTCTGTAAAGCGCCACAAGATAATTCTACTGTAAAGGGTGCTATAAGAATCTATTTGAATTGAATTGAATTAAATTGTGTGATCTCCTTTAGTCTCCTGGCTTGATGCACTGCATAGCTATGAGCTCATTTTGTCAGCAACTTCTGAAACAAATTAGTAGTTTGAGTTTATGAAGTATGCTCAATGACATCATTATCATGAATATCGACACGGAAATTGTTAGCAGCACAGCTACAGTACTTAAAACAATGACACAAACAATCAATTTGGGCCCATGCTTAGGTAAACGTTGTGATCTTTGCAGCATGTGTATGTGTGAGACTAATATATGATATCTTGTGACGTACTCTATATGAAGTGAGTATGCAGTCGACTATGATGGCAGACATCGTAGACATTTATTTGAGTCTTAAGTATTGCAGATCACAAATATATTGTCTGTATGACATTCTGCTACTAGATGTTTTTTGGGGTGTTTTGTGTGAGGTAATAGTAGTTTGTGTGTGTGTGTGTGTGTGTGTGTGTGTGTGTGTGTGTGTGTGTGTGTGTGTGTGTGTGTGTGTGTGTGTGTGTGTGTGTTAGGCAGTTGGGTGCAATCATGAAGAAGGACGTGAGCACAGCAGATGGAACCATGCAGGTTCCTGTGTTTTAAATTCATCTCCTTTGACTGAGTTCATGGCCACAAGGGACATTTTTACCCCTTTCCTTCCACACAAACATGCCAGGTCCCCAGAACTCCCACTCCAGCCCCACACCCCACCCCACCCTACCCCACCCCCTTCCTTTACGTCAGGGCATTGGATGCTGTCAGTGACTTGGCAGATGCCACATGCAGCTTTGCCAGTCATTTGCATACATGCACAAATATCAGCTTCTAGCTCTTTTTATCTCTTGCCTTCCCTCAGTGCTTTCTCTCTGTCTCTCTCCTTCTCTCTTTGCCAGCCCTGTTCCCTCGTTTTCCTTAAACCCCATCATCCCAGACACTGGAAAAAAAATTCTAGGTTCTGTTAGTTAGAATATACTCACCAGAGCTGCCCTATGTGTGTGTGTGTGGGTGGGTGTGTCAGGTGTCACTTTTAGAAGTTAGTGGTCACACATTTTGTGTGTGTGTGTGTGTGTGTGTGTGTGTGTTTATCTGTGTATATGCTGGGGTGTAAACATAGCATAGTGACTTTGTTTGAGTGACTTTACAGTAGTGCAGAGAAATGCTGTGGGACATGCCAGGACCCTTCACCTGTCAAACCTGGATAGACAACAAGTTCCACTGGCCATTTTTTTACTCTACTGCTACTGCTAGCACTACTACTAATAATAATGATAACAATTACTTAAACCTTTGAATGTTTTTGTCCGTGTTTGTCTGTGTGCAAAATGACTTGAAAAATACTGTACATATTTGGAAGACATTTTTTCGGACAACATGGGTATTAGGACAAGGAAGAGATGATTAAATTTTGGTGGTCATCTGGAACACCGTCTAGAATTTGTATTGTGTCAGTGACCCTATATTGCCTTGGTGGAGGTCTGTGTGTGCTGTTCTAGTTATTACTATGTAATAAGCCTGATCACATACACACAAATCTACATGTGTACACACACACATACATTCACTCAAATACTCTCTCCATCACACACACTCGCAAACACACACTTCTCTTTCCACCATCTACTGTAGTCAGTGGGTGTGTTTTTCCGATGTCTTTGGACTTTGTTGCCCATTGTGTGTGTATTTAGCCGTGTGGGCCAGTGTGCTCTGGCCAGTAGAGCTCCCAGGCCTCTCTCAGGCATCACTGGACTGCTACTTCTTTTGTTGACATGAGAAGAGGGTTTGTTTTGTTTGGTTTTTTTACTCTTTGTCTTCTCTTTTGCTTTCAACAGCAAAAGCATCCCGTCACTTCGGAATTGGCTTTCTCTGTTCTTTTGATTATTTGCTACAGCAGCAAACACACTAGATGGGAGGACGGGGATAGTGTTGTAAGATTACGGCTCAGAGCACATGGGAAACAGCTGATGGATGTATCTATATGTGGAGCTGTTTATGCGTTAATGTGTGTTTGTTGGTAAAAAGAATTGAGTGTGTGTAAGAATAGTGTGTGTGTGTGTGCACATCTGTGTGTTTGTAGAGCTGTGCATAAACCCCAAAATGAATCAAAAGTGTATCATCTGTGTGTGTGTGTGTGTTTGTTTGTGTGCCTTGCGCGGAATTATTTATTGGGAGTCTCTTCAGCCGTTGACTGTCTATCCTTGAAATGTTTCTCGGCGCTGAACGCAACAAACACAAAAGCTCTAATGGAGGGGAGGCCGCAGCCAAATGAAAACAATCACGCTCATTTGGTGAGACTGATGACACCCTGGCACTGCGGCGGCAGCGCTGTGCTCATTCACTCTGTCAGCGTGTCAGCCAAGTAGCACCCTGTCCGCCCTTCAACCTTCCCACCTCACCCCCCTCCCACCCACCTCTGCTGCCAGCTCTCGCCTCTGCACACTCAAGGATAGTGTGCACCCCCTCCGCTCCCACTGTTTGACAGCCATGCTCACTGGTTTAGTGATGGGCAGCAGCATCCGAGCCTGAGAGTGACGTCAGTTTGACTAGAAGGTAATGAGTGAGCCAGTGCAAACACTGCGGTGGCAGGAGTCAACTTGTATGGGCATGCTATGCAACTGCCAAAGCTGTCCTGTCAATGCTGACTCTGAGGGAGATGGGCCTCTGCAAGGAGCCAGATGGAGCACTTGATTAGGTGTTTCTTCTGATGAGTAAATGGTGCTGTGCTGTACCAAGATTATAGCTGTTATGAGCCCACAGCGACAGTAGCTCTTCAGTTATGGATGGTTTAATAGTCAGATGTGCAGGTTAAGCAGGCATTTCAATTCCTCAGAAGCCATAACGGTTGGGAAGCTTTATCTGTGTTGATTAGTCACATCACCTAATGAAGAGTTCTGTTGTAGTGTAGTGTAGTGTAGTGTAGTTCCTGAAGGTTAGCTATCACCTTTTCACTGGTGTGTGTGTGTCTGTCTGTCTGTCTGTCTGTCTGTCTGTGTGTCTGTCTGTGTTTTTATGTTTTTCCCTGTCTCTCGATCTCGTCTCAGTCTCAGCCTTTTTTAACATGCCATCTCGGTATGTGTTTGTAGGAGTGAGAGAAAAGGCTCCACAAAGAGTAAAAGAAGAGAGAGAAAGGCTGACTCGAAAGAAGAGAGGAGAGGAGAGGCAAGAGATGAGGCAGGGAGAAGTGTGAGCTAAGTCTGTCAGTCTGCCTGACAGAGGCAGAGTCAACAGCTGCGGTGTCAGTGCTGAGGATGAGAAAGAGAATGGGCAATAAGTCTGACATGATGACAAATCAATACCCTTTCCTGCCTGCTCTGTCTTAGAAGAGAATGGAGAAGGGGCTCAGAAGTTGACTGGGAAAGAGAGAGAGAGAGAGAGAGAGAGAGAGGGGGATTGAAGAAAAGAAAAAAAGTGGAGAGGGTATTGAAAGACTGCTTTTTCAGACTGGATTCAGCTCCTCCAGTAAAAGAGAAACTTTCAGATTAAAATCACTAAAAGTGCAGTTCCTCCAACCCCCGTTGTACCTAAGAGCCGACTATATTGACACTGCCTGTATCATCCACACCTACACTCTATTTCATTTATCTTTATTTTTTCAATTCCTGGCATAGCTTGGAAGTCACGGTAATACTGGCCTTTTTACGTTATTTTTCTTGTGAATGTCATCTTCTCTAAGAATGGATAAAAGACAGGGCCCCACTTGAATTGAGACATCCCATTTAAATGATGACAATGCCCATGTGGTATTGCTTTGTGTAATGTATTTTACAAAACTGATGAACAGATAGTTTGTTCAAAAGTGATGAAAACAGTTGAAGAATAGCTTGTTCTCACTTAATATACTGACCATTGGTTAAAAAATCCCTGAAGGGTACTTTAGTGGGAAAGCTGCACCTATTTCCAAAATAGTGAGGGGACCCATCACTATTCCCATTTTCTCCTCTTGTAGCTTCTCACAAAAGGAGTTGTTTTGGTGCCTAAGTAAAGCAGGTCTTGCTTTTAGAAAGCTTTTAGTTCTTCAGAAATCAATCTGTTGTTCTTCTGCTGAATGGTTCTCAGAGGATCAAGAGGGTCATCCATCTGAATGAGCACTTTTTGAGTGTAAGGAGGTCATGGGATTCATATTGTTTTCTTCTTACATCTCTTTTCTTACACTTTGTTTCATTTACTGGTCATCTTCATATAATGGTTGAATTGAAAAGGGTTGGATGTTTCTTGTGGCTTGTGGCTTGTGGCAGAAGAACCCAGAGGAAATGTCAGCCCACTTTCTTAAAATTGGGCCAGCCTGTTTTTTTTTGTTTTTGTTTTTTTTTCCCCCAGTCTTTTTCCCTCAAATCACCCATGTTATCTGTAAAACTTCCTTTGCTATTGACAAGTTTGCAAAGTTTTGTGGTTTCTAAACAAAATCAGAAGAACATGTGCAGGGTTGAACAGTAACAAGTTATCTAGAGTTTAGTTTTAGTCAAAACAGCAGGTAGATGAAACATTTTATGAAATTGTAGCCAAGGGTAAGTTTCAACACTGCACATCGTGTCTCAACATCCGTGAATACTGCGAATGTGATGGCCTAATTAATCGTACCAGTGAAAAGGGCAGTAAAACACGTATGAATGTATAGTGCCATTTAGCATTAAGTTAAACGGAGCTAATTTTTTCATGGCAACTCACCTTCATGTCACCTACAGTCATGTTACTACCTTGTAAGCCTGTTGGCCAGCCTGTCTGCATGCTGTTAAGGAGGAGACACGATCAAAATGAGACCTCCCCCTGTATTTAAAATACAGTGTAATTTTTATTTTTTTCTGTGACTGGTTGAAAACATATCTGTATTGAGTTTTCAAATAATTCATGCTAATGTTTTTTTGTTTGTTTCTGTGATCTGCAAACATTGCACAGCACTGTACCAAGAGACGTGGAAACGTCACTGCAACCTGTGTGGGGTTTTTATCTTCTGCTTGGCCTATTTCTTAGGGCTGTTATAGAAATCAGCTTTTCCGGTAAACACCCCAGTGAGAGGTACTCTATGTGTGTATCCTTTTGTTCAGAACATGAGCAGTGCTAGGGCTCCGGAGTTGGGTTTAATAACTGAATCCAGGATTAGCAGCTCTCTTCTTTCAATTTCTCTATCGATTTTTGTTCTATGCTTTTATTTGTTGTCCTGTCATAAGGGCAGACTTGTCATCACAGGGGGAGCAAATAGGAATGGTAAACACAAGAGTCTATGTGTGTGAGAGTAAGTGTGTGCTTGTTTGTGCAGGTGTAAGTGTGTGTGTGTGTGTATGATTTCAGAGAGTGTATGTGTATTTCTTTACGTCCACACAGGGTTATCAGCATCCTAAGAAGAACAACATCAAACCAAAATCACTGGATGCCGTTAAAAGGAAATAAGAAACATAAGGCAAGAACTCAGGAGCTTGGGGAATGGATGCGTTGGTGGGTAGACAAAAAAGGGGGGCATGCCAACTCGGATGAGCGCATTCATCTGCTGTCTTGTTGTGCGGTGGATCCAGGGAGGCAATTCATCTCAATTTGGTCATGCGCGTGCAGTGCAGTGAGGTGCAGAACAACACAATGCAACACACACACAAACCATAAGAGGCGCTGCACTGGTGACGTGTGTGTGTGTGTGTGTGTGTGTGTGTGTGTCTGTGTGTGTTGGGAGGGGAGGCTATCGATTCCTCTCTGGACTGCATGGAGCACTCCCAGGCGTGAGCCTCTCATTTTCTCTTCTGCAAACAGGGTGTCTCGCTTAATGATGAGAGGCTTGGCTGTGCTTGCAACACATTATCTTCTCTGTGCGTTGGCTAGTTGCATGCCGTGTGTGTGTTTATGTGTGTTTGAGAGGAAGAGTGAGAAGGAAAGTGAGAGAGAGTGTACTTGTATGCTTTTAACACTCTGCCTGATGTGTATTTTTGTTTGTATGTGTAGCGATGATGTATTAACTGTATTGTGGGTTATCCAGTATTTGTGTCAGTGGCTTAGATTCTAGAGATACCATAGATACTTCCAAATTTTATTCACATTTCCTCAGTACATAATGTACAACTCTTAGTTACTCCTGCACATGTGGTTCAGGTTCACTTCACACATCAGATAGATAAAGCACGACCCCCAGCAAGAACAGTGTTTGACTTCCAGCATCTCTAATAGTCTATTTGAGCATCACCTCAGCCTTTTACCATACACCTGTGAATGTTCAAAGTAGATGTGCTTGTCCATGAACTTTCAAACATGCAGACACACACACACACGCACTCACACACACACACACACACACACACACACACACACACATACATACATACACATACATGCACACAGATTCAAGGATCCAGATCCTTGTACTGATTTTTACTCAGGAACATGTCATTCATTGCCAGATTATTCTCTCCATAGTTTTAACATTGTTTGAATTACATCTTTAAAGTGAACTGAAGACTAGCTATCTCTCTTTTCTCTTTGCATTTTTTGTCATCTATTTAACGTTTTAATTTAACATTTTTTTCTCTGTCTTACAGCCTGTGTCACCCCGTCTAGCTGACGCCTCTAGAGTCCCAGAGCTGCAGTCAGTCGAGTCCCCACAACCTTATTACACATCTCATCATCTGTCCTCTCTATCTCACCATCACTGAGTTTGTCACTCTTTCTCTCAAACTCTTTTCTGCTCACATCACAATTTCTTCATCTCTCTTTCTCTCGCTCTCTCTTACTCCCTCCTTTTTTGCCTTTCTGCCTGCATCACACACTCCTCTTTCCTCTGCAAGGCTGTTCTTTCTGTTATTTCATCTTCTGTACTCTTATCATTTGTAACCCCCCCCCCCCCACCCCCCCTCTTCAACCCACTCTCCCTCTTGCTGTGGCTGCAGTTTTCCCTTGTCATGCTGGCTGTGAGAGCAGTTTGTCCACATAAACACATCCCCAGCTCAGAGCAGTGTTTACTTAATTACTCCGATAAAGGGAGAGGTTGAAGAGAGAGAGAGAGAGAAAGAGAGGGAGAGAGACAGAAGGCGAGATACTGTAGAGCAGGAAAAAGAAAGGGGCATGGGAGAGGACAGATAAGGAGGGACAGTGAGAATGAAGGAGAGAGCGAACAAGGAAGTGGTAGTGATGAAGTGAAAGAGAGAGAGGGAGAGAGAGAAGGCGTGATACAGTAGAGCAGGAAAAAGAAAGAGGCAGAGGAGAGGACAGATAAGGAGGGACAGTGAGAATGAAGGAGAGAGAGCGAACGAGGAAGTGGTTGTGATGAAGTGAAAGAGAGAGAGAGAGAGAGAGGTGGTGTAGAGGGCTGGAGCCCCGTGGCTGTGCAGGTGTGAGTGCAACGCTGCATGGGGGCAGCAGTGTGGGAGCTGACAGTTCAGATTGATGGATAGAGCCGTACAATGTACATAACATCAATCCTCTGTGCCTCACCTGCTGCTTCTTGCTTCTCTGTCTCTTTATCTTTCTCTCTACTTTGCTCCCTTATTCCCTTCTTCTTCCTTTCCCTCACCTTCCACTCCTCCCTCACCTCATGACTTCTGTGCCCTAATCTCTTTTCTTTTCTCTCTCTCTCTCTCTCTCTTTCTCTCTTTCTCTCTGCCTCCCTTGCTTTCTTCATCTTCCATACTCACCCCCATCCTCCATTTATGCTTCCACCCTCTCATTGCCTTTATATCTCTCTCCCCTCTCTCTCCATCACTTTCTCTCTCTCTCTCTCTCTCTCTCTCTCTCTCTCTCTCTCTCTCTCTCTCTCTCTCCCTCCTCTCCTCTCTGGCTCTGTCTCTCTCTGGTAGTTTCCTGAGGATAGATTCCATGTGCTGCTCCTGAGAGCTGTGAGCGGGGGAGCGCCACAGTGGGAGAAGCGGAGCGGCAAAGCGCAGGTGCAGGGAGAGGGCAGCAGAGGCTCGGGCTCACAAGCTCACAGCAGCGGCGACGGCAGCACCAGCACCGATACCAGGAAAGGATAAGGGGGGGATCCTCAGCTCCCAGCTCCCGGGTCCCAGTCCTGGACGTGTGGAGCATCACGCTTGCAGTGTCAACAGCATGGCCATGATGGAGGCAGAACTGACAGAGCAGCTGTGGGGAGACTCAGCTGAAGCAGGTGAAGCCCATATGCATGCAAGCAAGCACACACACACACACACACACACGCGCCCCTCTCTTGCAGTGGGGATTTCTCTTTTTCTCTCTGTTACACTTTTTGCAACTAACCCTACTCTGCTTGCTTTTCACCTCCCCCTCTTCTCCTCTCCCTCTTCATGCCTTTCCCTCCTCTGCTCTCTCTCTCTTTCTCTGCCTCATTTCTTTCTGCCTTACTTTCATATCCTCTCCAAGCCCTACTTTTCTCTCTTGCCTTCTCAGCAGTATGAAGTATCAGCCTCACGCTTTTACCTGTATCGCTTTGTCTTTCTCTCTCTCTCTCTCTCTCTCCCTCTCCCCCATCTCTCTGTGTCTTTCTCTCCCCTCTGGGGCATCATTAGAACCCATTTACCACCGCCAGTGCCTAATAAAATGATGCTGTGCCTCGCTGAAATAGTAGCTTTCTTGTTTCACATCTATTTTTTCATAGGCCATTTTCATAGGCCAGCACCTTGGTATTCAATTTGCATGGCATAACTTTGTAAACCTCTCTGGCCTATGAAACAACATCATGGTTTCATAATGTGTGCATAGGATTTTCTAGGGTGTTTGTGCCGTGATGGGCATTGTCTCAAGGGTTTCCTCGACTCCTGTGCATTCCTGTGCTGGTTAGGTTATTGTCAGCTCCCACTCTGTGTCCCCAGGCTCTACACCTGCGGTGGGTTACTGGCCTTCCTCACAGTGCCTCATTAGGAAGCCCAGAGGCCTTATTAAGGCCAGCACACATACCACAGATGTACACAGGGTCTATTTTTCCTTTCTCATTGTATGTGTTGCCAGCTGGATGCACCTGTTGTTTTGTTTTGTTTTGTTTTGTTTTGTTTTTCTTTGGGGGGGAGGCTCCCAAAAGCACTATAAACATGAGTAGGCTGTACACATTTTTTGGATTGTCCTGCATGTTTTTGCATTGTGTTCCAAATAGAGCACAACAATACCTAATTGTACTTGCTTGGAACTATCTTTTGATCTGTAAATACGCCAGTGTGCTGCTGTTGTGGTTGGCAGATGTTTGTCATTTAAGACTTCTAGGATTTCTCATTGGGGTCATCAGCAGGATGTAAATGGTAAGAGCCATTGGTGGTGTTGCAGCAAACATGTCTATTTGTCCTAGCTTATCTGTTGTATTCTTTTTTGTGGCAAGAGCAAGATTTGTGATAAATGTATCCCAGACAAAACCATAGCTTAAAATGATCAATTATCTGCATTCTTTTTTTTACTATCCTCTACAACTTTTCCCTCACCCTCCAACTTCCTCTTCCAGAAAATCCAACAACACCCTTGATAACAAAGCTTTGTTTATTTGCATACAATGTCCCTTGTTGCTTCCAACTTCAGCAGCTGCTCCACTTGCAGGGCAGGCTTTGGTGCTGCCTCAAAACTTTACTTATCCCACCACACTTTCGACCTCATCAGGAATTTCCCCGTCAAGCTGGACTTACTCTCTTCGTCCCCTAATAGGACATATAGCCTAATTGAGTTCTTTCCTTCGGTCCTTGGCAGCATGTCTTGCGTCTCCCCATGACATGTTCATCTTTTCAAGTTTCTGCACCACAATTCTACACTCTGTGTTTTGTTTTTGGGTCTCCCGGATTTTCTTTTGCTAGGTGGTGTCTATCCCAAAGCAACTCCTGGGACCCAGTCTTGCTCCATCCTTGAAACTTGTCCAAGCCATCTGAAGCTAATGCTTTGACTGCTGGTCAAGCTGGAGTCCACGCCTAACTATTAGAAGTGAAACCTTTTTGCGAAAGTTTTATCAGGCTCGAATGTTATAATGACCTGTCTAACATACCCACTCCTGGGGGCTATACTACAAAGTGAGGTTGCTGGCTAACCTGGGTAACTGCTGATCTCCAAACAATATGTCACTTTAGAAACAACAGATCCTTAATGCAGTGTTCTTTTGGAGATCAGTGGTTACTCCCAAAGTTTCCCGGGTTAACCAGTAATCTTATTTCATAGTATAGCCCCTGCTGTCTTTGGCACCACTCATCTGAAATCTCCAACTGCCAAAATCTCTAACATCGACATCTCCACCATCACAGCCAGTTGGGTCCCTGTCCACCAGTCCAAGGGGTAAGTGGCGCTCCTACCAGCAAAAATCAGGCAGGATTTGCTGCATCTAGCCATTCTGATCCTGGACCATAGACGACAAAGACTTTTAATCTATTCATACTGCTTTATATTACATGTAGCTTGTGTATGTTAAACCTTTGAACTTTATTCTTCTTGTTAAGACTTAATGGGAGAAACGCTGTTCAACCAGACAGTATCTGAAAATTATGTACAGCAGAAAATTATGCGTAATGTGGTCAGCACCGGTAAATTAAAGTATTTGATGAATCCTTTATTGTACTATCAGTTTGCTTGGATGAAACTGCTAAACCATACCAAAGAGTATGCTCAACCTCAGCTCAGTTCCCAAAAAAGCATTTGTTATAGACTAAGGAAACCAGCCAACAACTTGTGTTTTTTTTATATGTGACTTAGTTTTTATTTATTGACAGGAAGATGGAATATGCCCGAAGGCCATAGTGCTCTTGGTGCATAGCCACTAGCCAGTGAAAAAATGCAGCTTTGGTGAACTTTTTGGATAATGTTAGAAAGCCTGAAGGCCACCCCCACCTTAAGACATCCACCTACACGCAAAAACCCACTCAGACTGGCTTTGTTCCCTTTGGCTGAGCTGATCCTTCTCCCCCTCTTGCTGATTTTCCTCTTAGTCCTTTTCTCTGTTAGTTTTGCTTCTTTTTCATATTCTTGTCAGCCAGTCCTCTCCCTGTCCTTGTCCTTGCCCCTTCTCTTTGGTGTGTCGTCCTCCTCGGACACAATTAGGCGGTGGACCGTGGTGTGCGCTGGCCCGCTCCCGCTGCCTCCAATAAGGCCTTGGCTGTGCCCAGCAGACCTGCCGCCACCTCCAGCCTGGCTGAGGAATGCTAATGACATTTAGCCTCGTCCGGGCGCAGCAGCCGAGGTTAATGCCCTATTGCATCTCGCTCTGTTCTCTTACTTAGTCTCTGTTTGTCCCCTTCTGTCTGTCTCTCTGTTTGTCCCCTTCTGTCTGTCTCTCTGTTTGTCCCCTTCTGTCTGTCTCTCTGTTTGTCTATCTACTTGCTGAGTGACTTCCTCACTCATGCTGTTCTCTATTTTTCTGCATTTATTCTCTGTTTGTGTCTCTTTCCATGTCTCTTTGGCAGCTCATTTCTGGCTCTCTCACTTTATTTCCTAAGCATTCTGTCACAGACTCACCATCTAATTCTAAAATACTTCTGAACTCATCAGAGCACCTTTTCTGTCATCTCACAAGGTTTGTCTGACTCATGCAAAAATAATCTACTCTGTGACATACTGGTACATAAACAAAAACACAGACAACACATGAAAACACAAACCTAGATAAAGCACTCTCCTCTTCCTACTATTTCCATAAATATCTTTCTCCTCTTTTTTATACCCTTCTGTTGCCCTTCTTTTCTTTCTCTCCTCCTCCTCTCCCACCTATCCATGCTCTGCTTTCATCTGACGTTGGTGTCTCCTGACAGGTGTTTATGGTAGCTGTAGATGAGTGAAGGTAATGATGACCGAGTGTCTTTTTTGTTTCGTTCTGCACTTCTTTGTTTTCCCCTCTTCCTTTCCTTTCTGACAAAACACTCGGCCTCTGGCAGGGTGGAGTGTGAGAACAAACTGCCTAAAACACCGTAATTACAGAGAGCGGGGTGGTGGAGGAGACAGCTTGACAGCCACACATTTCCCAATCTCAAGGTGTGTTTTGTTTATCTTAGTCTCGCTGACAATAAAAGGGAAGAAACAGATGTCTAGGAAGAGAGAGAGAAAGAAAGAGCAAGGAGAGAGACAGAGAGAGAAAGAAAGCGAGGGAGAGAGAGAGAAAGAGAGGGAGAGAGAGGGAGAAGAAGAGAGGAGGAAAATGTAAGTGAAAGAATTTCACACTTCAGTGGCAATATGTTGCACATCACCTTTCATTTTTGGTGACTTGGGAGCAGTAGCTTCAGCATTCTTAGGATGCCATGCAGTGGCTATCAGACCTCTTCATGTGATTTAAATCAGAGGTCAGTCTGCTGTATCCAGAGACTTTCATTAACATCACAACCCATTGCTGTACTTTCAGCATGTCTTCCATAGAGACTAGTATAATAGTGAGGGTTGACATTGGCCTCTCAAGTCAATGTATATTTAAGTCTAACTCCCACACACTGTTCAACCTTTTTCACAGATCTATTAAGAGCTTTTTATATAGTCCAAGAAGTATCACAAGTTAAAAATTAAATGGTGTTCATCATGGCGCTCAGTGC
Source organism: Tenualosa thibaudeaui (assembly GCA_027481765.1). Classification (NCBI taxonomy): domain Eukaryota; kingdom Metazoa; phylum Chordata; class Actinopteri; order Clupeiformes; family Clupeidae; genus Tenualosa; species Tenualosa thibaudeaui. Next base: position 8,747,944 of record JAIFZK010000017.1, on the reverse strand, counting down.
TCCTGAAGCAAGGTATTAACTGGTGCTTCACATTTCAGAGAGCAAAGAACACCACCATTTTTGAATGCACACACAGCAGCAGACAGCTGGAGGACTCGGGCAATTTGCTGAATTTGACAAATAGTTTATTGCATTAGGATCATGGACTCCTCTTAAGTGTTGCTTGTCAATGCTAACTCAATGATCAATGATAACCCAGCAGCACTAACAGCAGCAGTAACTTCGCTGCCAAGCACATCCCATTCTATTGGCCAGGGTGGGGGGGGGGTCTGTCTGGAAGCTGGCTGGCCTTGCCACAACTGCACGGCACCACACCTTGTCGCTCACTCCATTTCGAGTTAGCGGTGTGTCTGTACCTGTAGCCCTGCAGCCTCACTGGGAGACAGCCAAGCCAACGCTGGCCTTAATTGAGCCCCATCTGACTTGTAAAGTGTCAATCGAGCGATCTCGTGTTTGGCCCTGGTTTCCTTCCTGCACATTCTTCCTCCCGCCCCACCTCCATCCACGGGAGGAGCGGCGCAGCCTTGAGCTCCCGCACCACCTCTCGCTGTGTAATGGAGATGTGATGCCGTGATTGAATCATCACACTCCACTGACGAATATTGACACCCTTGCAAGAGCGAGACACCACCACCGTCTCTCACACACACAAACACACACACACCTCCCCCTTTGTAGTGGTCTCTTTTTGATGGTTAAATGGGGCACATTGTCACAGGTAAATGATATTCAAAGGAATGAAGATGAATATCATGGACAGGCTTAGCTGCGGTAATGTAATATGTATTCATGAAGGTGGTGCGTGGGGGCGGTGGTGCTGCCGATGATGTTGATAAGAAATGCAGCGCTAGATGCCTTCTTTTTCCTCTCCTTTCTCTTTATTTCTTTGTGTGTGTGTGTGTGTGTGTGCGTTTGTGTGTATGTGTGTGACATGGCCTGGTTCATTTTATGCAAGCGAGCAGATTCTGGAGTGGGAAGAGAGCAGTTTAGACGAATGCAGTGAAGCTGTGGGTAAAATCTGCATTATCTTGCCTAGATGAGCCCTCTATCTTTTTTCACTCTATTTCACCCATACTCTCTCTCTCTTTTCTCTCTCTTTCTTTTCTCTCTCTCTCGCCACACTTTTATTCACCTTACTTATGTGTTCCCATTGTCATGCACGTTCCTCATCTGTATCTGTCTCTCACACACACAGACAAACAGGCAAACAGATTAACCCAGGAACACACTTTGATGTGCAAGATATGTGCTCTTATGCTCTTGCGCTCACCTGTGCTGACATCCCCAGTTTCCAAACATTCACTGCAGTTTATGCATTTAGCAGACACTTTTCTCCACACTCACATACTCACATGCATGTGTGTAGCTGGCAGTAATCATATAGAACCTTGCATAGACATTCCCCCCTGTGCTCCTGCACCTTTGCAAACATTACCCAGTATCCTCCATTCCCCTCCCCCCACGACCCTGCTGGTGGAAACACTGATGGATTGAAGAAATTGAGGATCCTTCCTCTCCAGAAGATTAAAAGTGTGTCAGGATCACTTAGCTCCATCCCATTGGTCTCTGTCTGTCTTTCTGTCTGTCTCTGTCTGTCTGTCTGCCTCTGTCTAGTTTACCCTAACCTTTTAGCGTTCTGTTCTTTTTCAAAATCAACCCTTTTGTTTTCCCTCCCTCCTTTCTCCTGCCCCTTTGCCTCATATCTTCTTTTCTTTCTCTCTCTCTGCTCAGCTCTCTCTTTCTTCCATTCTCTCTCTGTCTGTCTCTCTCTTTCGCTCTACTTGCTCAGCTCCCTTTCTTCCTTCCCTTCTCTCTCCGTCCGTCTCACTCTTTCTCTCTCTTTCTCCCCTGTGGTCTGGACTTCTTCTCACTAGGCTTCTCTGTCCTTCCAGCTCTCCATGGCCACCAGCACTCTGCTTGACTCTGGTGGAAATCCCAGTCTCCCGTTGTGGTGCACTGGCGATGACACCACCCGCTGCGGCCTTGTTAATCAAGCCGAGTGTTAGCGGGCCTCTTTATGGAGTGATAAAGGCAGGTGGCTGCGGCTGTTGCGGCCCAGTCCAGGTGTGTGTGGCGCTCCCTAAGGAGTTATGATCTATGTAATGATTATGAGTGTTAGTTCCTCACAGAGCAGTCAGAGACTAATCGAACAGAGACACGCAGACACACACGCACACACACACGCACGCACACACACACACACAGAAACACAGTTACAGGAGGTAATAATCATTCAAACATACGGGCCAAAATGCATACTAGTGTAAGGACGCACACAGACATACAAAATTACACAAACTGTACTTATTCATAGACACATTTTCATCCAGTCGCAATCGCACTTTTATCCTTTTTAGAATGCTTTTGTTCCACTCTCATCCGAGTCATGAAGGAGCGCATCACAATAACGCAGAAGCACACGACACCTCTGTCCTCCCCCTCCAAGGCTTTCTTTGTGTTTATCAAGGACTCTTGTCATGACATAGACTTTGTCACATCCCTGTCGCCTCAGGCATCAGCCTTCAAAGCTCTGTGCTGGCAAGGTTGTGATATGCTTAGTCAGGCTGGCACGGAGATCAGCGCTTTCGTCTTGGATGCCCAACGCCAATGGCTGTCCGAGTGGCGCACACAAACTCCAATTGACCTTGAAACTTCAGCTCGATGTTTGTTTCTCACCTGATGGAAACTGCATACTCTGTTCGTCTTTGGTCCTTATATAACCAGGACCCACTTTAGACATTGTTAACTACAACTGCCACCAGCCTTGCTCATTCCTCTCCCATATCCCAACCTGATGCTGTATATCATGAAGATATACAGAGTAATGAGTATAACATCTTCATGTCCCCTGAATCCAACAGCCCAACTGTCATGAGAGGATTATATATATATATATATATATATATATACATATATATATTTTAATCAATTGACAGCCCTCCTATATATATATATATATATATAGTAGTGCTGTCAATCAGCATTAACAAACTTTCTATTGTGATTAATTAGATGAATTATTTTAATCAATTGACAGCACTACTATATTATACTATCTCCTTATTTTTTCTGAAGAAGGATGTCTTCAGCAAAGTGGCTCTCCTTGGTTACCTTTTAATGTGACAGAGTGTAGTTGCCACTGGTTGTCTATGACAGGGGTGTCCATTCTTTTTCAGCTGGCGAGCTATTGTTAAAAGATCGACCACATTTTTAAACCCCAAGCCGCACTCGCATCCTAGGCTCGAAAATTCTGTACACTCCCCCTTGCTTCAAATCTATCATGGTTTGGCCTTTTCCCTGTTCTCTCATTTTAACTCTACTCTGCGAATGTTAAAGAGGACAGAGCTCTCAAAATCTTAACAAGAACTTGAAACTAGGCTACTACAGGCTACTTTGCCATCTCACAGCAGAGTTGCAGTCATCATTCAACAGCTGTCTCTGAAACAGTCTTGTGTGTATTGAACTTCTGCATAGAGACTTTGCGTTACCTTAGAGGAGAGAAGAGACCACTCAAGACTCAATTCACCGCAATTTGGACAGTAGTTTGCAGTAGCTGCAGACTGTCTGTGCCGACCGCGTTTATGTCGATTGCGTGTCAAAGCGATAGCACTGGCGGGAAGAGCATGGCCGGAAGGAAGATGCATATGCATCTGCATGATTAATTTGTGTTAAAAGAAAAATAACTTGTTAACATTTTTACACTAACCACATGCGTTAACATTTTTTAAATTGATTATTTTATTGATTATAATTATATATATTTACGTATGTAGGCCTTCTCATACTGATGACTGTAGGCTACTGTACTTGCATTTGCACTTGTGTGTGTGCAATCTGTGTAAATAGAGATAGAGAGATAGATAGGTTGATGGTGACTTTATTGATCCCAGAGGAAATTACACTGTCTCTGAGTCTGTGTATCTGCAGTCTGTGTACCTGCACTCTGTGTCTGTGTCTGTGCAGTCTGAAGGGCCATATGGCCACTGTCACACACATGATACATTCTTGCCTGTGATGTTTCTGTTGTGCTCCCCTAAACAAACTGAACTGAACTCAAGTTTTTCCTCCACTGGTTAGTGGTGTGAGAAGACATGATGACAACATGGGAGACTCTTGACTTCCCTGCAAATGGGGCCATTTGTCACACAAAGGAGTTGAGAATATGCTGGCTGGCAGTACACCCCTGCCTCTCCCACCCCACACCCCACCCCCCCTCTGCCCACCCAGCCCCACTGCACATTCCCCCCCACCCCTTCTGTCTTTTGCCTGTGTGGCCGTCAGTGGTGGTCTGTTGCAGCGATGGATGTGGTGATGCCCGTGCCCCGACACACGCCACCGCTGCAATTACGGATGAGTGTGCGGTCCCGTAATCTAAGACAGCTGTGGCCATCCGTCAACTTGCCTGCATCTCTCTAGCCACAAGATAGCAGAGCGGAATGGCAGAACAGACATGGGAGCTGTGTGATTTGCATCGGATAGCTGTGGGGCTTTCTGTATTGATTCATCAGCCCTCAAAGGATTTTTTTATATAGTGTCTGTGTTTTTGATGTAGGAGCTGCAGGTTAAGTTATCTTGAAGTTATCCAAATAAGGTTATTGAAATGCAATATTTGCACATGTGTAAGCCTGTCTTTTTTCTTCCTAAAACTGCTTGTTTGGTTCCTTGAATGTGATTGGCTGATTCAGCATTCCAAGCCATTGTAAATCCAGCACAACTTCAATTAAAAAAAAAAAAATCAAAAGTAATAGCCCATAGCCCATCTCACCATTGTAGCATTTAATGTTGCCTGGCAACCACATCCCCAAGGGAACTATATGTTTTGGTTATGATTATTACAATACACTATATTTTTTTTGTTTTCATTTTGTGTGGCTGTATCTAATAGAATGTTAACAAAGATTTGTTGTAATAGTTTTTAGAAAAGCAATAAGCTATAATATTACTGCTTAATATTGAGTCATTTTTCTTTTGTTTCACTTTTTGTATTAATCCTCTTTCACTGTATTTTCCATTTTTGTATCAGTTCAATTCTTTTAATGCTCTTTTTGCCTTGTTTTTCCTATTTTTGTCAGGTGTCCTCTTCGTCTCGAGGGTGCAGCACCTGGAACTCAGCCTTGGTAGGTTGCCGCTCAACTGCACCACTATATTTGTTGTCCCTGATGGTGGCCAGCTTTGCTTTGCCACTCTCAGCCCACACTAGCGGTGGGACAAGTTGGCAGGCTTATCCTCCCAGCTGTCATGAGGAATGACGCCATGTCTGGAGACCTGAGCTTTAGGCTGACAGGGTGGCCAGCACCACTGTCTGCATTTAAAACTGGTCCCACTCAACATCAAAGTTAAATATTGTCCTTGTACTTTTATATTGAATGGATTCTCAAATCATTTGAATTAGTTTTGTTGTTGTTTGTTTGTTTACTGGTATTTATATTATGTTAGTGCAATGACTTTTGACTGTTGACTTTTCCTTCTTGTTTCAGAAAATGGAAGTGTGTTTTGTGTGTGGATGTGTGTGTTTGTATCAACAACATACTGTTTGCATCCACATGCTCAACCTTTGTTGAAAGGACCAGTTTTAAATAATTTATTTAAAAAGGTATATTTTATAATTATTTTAAAAGTATGAGAAGGTTATTTACATTTTTTATCTGGGTGCCAGCACTTGAAGTGAGGTTTTACCGTTCTTACTGGTATTTCACCTAGGTTCATTACACCGCAACAAAGCCCTTTGCAAGATAATATTGTAATTTGTGAAGCATATGCATCATTAGATGGTAATAGGGAAGCTCACAGGAAAGTAGTAACAATCCTAACAAGCAAAATGTGGAAATTAAATGCAAAATTAAACAAAATGAAATCAATAAAAAGCCTTTCCAGAGACACAGGTGCAATTTTCTATCTTAAAAGCTATGGAGGAGCATCTGACAGTTGTCTCTGCCCACAGCCTTTCTCCAGTTGTGAAGCTGATGAGTGCAGTCAGCTGGGTAAATCCAGTCCAGATTGCAATCGAGACTGGAGCGAATCAGGGCCACGTCAGGGCCGCAATCATCCATCTCTTGGCTGGGATGCTGTCTGGAGAAACAGCTGCCATGTATTTTTCTTCAGTAAGCCAAAGGCCTTTCTGAAGCAGCTACTTAAGAGGAGGGACAAGAGGGAGGTGGCGAGGGATGCAGAAACTAAGAGGAGGGACAAGAGGGAGGTGGCGAGGGATAGACACAACACACGCCTACACACGCTAAAACAGAGATGATAGCCTAGACACAACACACGTATTTTTCCTACACATGCCTTTAACAGAGTAAGCCATAGGCCTAGACACAACACACGCCTACACAAGCCTTTAACAGAGAATATAGCCTAGACACAACACACGCCTACACACGCCTTTAACAGAGAAGATAGCCTAGACACAACACACGCCTACACACGCCTTTAACAGAGAAGATAGCCTAGACACAACACACGCCTACACACGCCTTTAACAGAGAAGATAGCCTAGACACAACACACTCCTACACACGCCTTTAACAGAGAAGATAGCCTAGACACAACACACGCCTACACATGCCTTTAACAGAGAAGATAGCCTAGACACAACACACGCCTACACACACCTTTAACAGAGAAGATAGCCTAGACACAACACACGCCTACACACGCCTTTAACAGAGAAGATAGCCTAGACACAACACACTCCTACACACGCCTTTAACAGAGAAGATAGCCTAGACACAACACACGCCTACACACGCCTTTAACAGAGAAGATAACCTAGACACAACACACGCTTACACGCGCCTTATAGTGCCCACCACATGCTTCCGCTGCCTTGGCATGGCTCTGAGGATATGGCCTGGAACGATGAGGGCAGCTGTGGGTAGTTCAACAGACCAACTGGTCTTGGGTAACACTTTATTTGAAGAGGTCTACATAAGGATGACACAAGCCTGTTCTAAACATGACATGGCACATATCATAAATATTAATGATGCTTCATTCCATGTTTAAAGCTGTTGTCATGAAGTGTTATTTGGTTTTTGGGATGCAGGCTTTGCAAAAACTGAATGACACTTAATTACAACAGTGCATTACAACAGTGCAGTTACAATGCATGTCATGTTTATAACAGGATTCAGTCACCCTTATGTATACTCCTTCAAATAGTGTTATCCAGTCTTGCATATGAAATATGTGCTGTGCTGGTGAAGTGGAGACTGTGAGTCAGGCCTTAGTGCCCTTATCTATGCCACCAAGACGTCTGAATGATGAGGCAGGATCGCAGTCACCATGCAGTCCTGGGGGCAGGATTAGGTTAAGAGAGGAAGAGCGATAGAGAGAGAGAGAAAGAGAGAGAGAGGGAGGAGGAGGGAAAGAGGAAGAGAGAAATGGAGAGGAGGGGAGAGAGAAGGACAGAAACAGGAAGGCTGAACAGATCATACCCCCTGCTGCGTGTTAGGATGGTGAGAGAAGAAGCAGAACCCCAGTGAGATTTCAAAGCACTCTTTTTGTGTCCGTCACCCACTCCTCTGACACCCTTTCAATCAGCCTCTGTTTCTCTGTCAAGCATCTCAACTCTCTTTTATACTCAAACTCAAAATCTCCTGTTCTTTTAGGCAGAGACAAGTTGTGGTCAGCACAGACTAGAGTAGAAATGCACTCCCATGTGTCCATGTGTGATATAACAGAACTATATAAATACAAAGTAAACAAATGGGAGAGAATAGAAGGGATTTAGAGAGAAGTGTGGAGAGGAAAGCCTTTCACCCACATGTCAAGTAAACACATTCATTACTTGCTGATGTTCAAGGTTTTATTTATTTATTTATTTTCATTGTATGTTCATTTCATTACATTTAATTTTACTCCAAGTAGAAGATCTATGTTGTCAGAGACAGTTATCTGGGGATAATTCAGAACAAATGGCACAATTATACTGTTATACAGGTAATGCAATTTCAGACCTCTGCAGGCATTGTGTCCTTCACATTTCTCATACAGGCGTGTTATGTACGCTTCCACTTATTTGCCATCCTTGGTCAATAAATGTATTGATTACCTTCTTTTTTTAAAAAAACTGTGACATCTAAGACATTATAATATTCCTTGCTGTTCAGAGGTTCTACTGTTAAAAAGAACAATACTTTGTAGAAAATCTACAGCAACACAGTTTTGCAGTGTGAGCATATATTGTCAGATCATCAGTCTGGTACAGTTTGGACATATGTTTGATCCCTGAGACACATGATACTCATGGTGAGAACATAAATTCCAGAAAGATAATGTTTTTATTCCACTTTCTAGTCCTCTTTACCAGGGGTGATAATAATTGTGCTGTGCATGAAAATGAAAGGACCATAATTTTCTGATGACCAAAAGAACATCACATTACAAGTGCAACCACATTAAACTCTGCTTAACAATGGACACATGCACACTGAGTTTAACATTGCTGTACAGTTAGTTAATATAAACCTGTGACATGCCCAGGTTTATTACCACACAATACCATACACACAGTTGGGCTGTGAGATTGTAGAGAACAGGATGATGGAGGAGCTTGCAAGTGTTGTGATTCACAAGGAATTGCCTGAGTACGAGGTGTAGAGAAGCTGGGCCACAGGCAGTGGTTGTGTTATGCCACACATAGTCTTTATATAATATTTTTAGGTTGAATCAAAATGCTGCAACATTTTTGTATTCTAGTATATTTATTTTCTACTGCTGTGTAGTGATGAGTATTTTTTGTGTTTTGTGTTGTAGCTTATATTTGAGGTCATGAGCTTCATTCCATGCCCATATGGGAGAGTCCTACCTAGCTACATGCTCACTGGCCATTTGATATGTATGAGAGAGAAAGTGTCTGCTTCCCCGTCTTCTGTATGTCACAACCACGTCTTGTTTATGCCCCTGTCATGAATCTTTTATAAGATACATACTGAGTGGGGATGCTCAGTGGAGAAAAGGGCTCCACGAATCAAGGGATTCAGTGCTGTCATTGGATAATTCAGCACAATGCCCCTGTGTTTTAATCAGTCGAGACAAGACCCCTCCATGGTCCTGATGGGTCTTGTTTTCACCCTCTCTTTGTAAGCTGGGATTGGAAGGAAATGAACCGAGCCAATTATTTCTTTTCCCTTGCCCACTCTTCACCTGCGTATGTGTGTGTGTGTGTGTGTGTGTGTGTGTTTGTGTCAATGAGAAGGAGGGAGGGAAGGGGAGAGAGCGAGAGAGAGGGGAAGAAAAGAGGAGAGTATTCTTGTGAATGGGATGACACCAAACTAATGAAGGCTTTCTGGTTCGGTTGTGATGGCGACAGCTGTGTATAACAAACACGCTCTAAAAGCCAAATGGTGCGTGCTTGACTGAAGACAACAGTATATCAATTTAAGCGACTGATTTAGGAGACAAGGAGAGGGCTAACGCCACGAAATTGAAAGATGGAACACGGTTAGAATGGAAGAGATAGAATGGCAGGACTAGAGTGGATTTAATTAGGGTTAGAATTCCCTCAGAGGTGTGTACATTGTGTTTGTATACACAGGTGTATGCACACATATGGGTGGCTTATTTTAATTGCATATGCATGGACAGTGTTCCAAACCTTGGAACTGTTACAAATTTTAGAAAAAATAACAAATAAAATTGCCCATCATGGTTAGTTTACATTGTCCATACAGTACTTCATAGCTTTTTTCTACTTATCCATCATCATGTCAGTCAGAGAGTATTCTAGCTGTCACTTGTTGATGAGGTGCAACATGCATGTAGGATATGCTTTTTTCTCTTTGACTGTGACTCTTCAGAAAAGACCTCTCCAGAGCTAGCATGAGACAACACATGCTTCTTCATGGTTCTACACATGTAAATACAATTCATGTTTATTTTCCTGCTATCCCCCTAATCCTAGCGCTTAGCACTGACCAGACCACAGGGGCAAGACATGGAGTTCAGGTTCATTATTTCTGGTATACTATGCATGTCATCAATCTTCTCAGCTTTCAAGCAGCGCCATATCATTATAATTCACCAGGCTTGACTGGAGGCACTAGACGGCCCTCCAGCCTCCTCTCTCTGTCTTTCTTACAGTGTGCTTTTTCATAAGAACATCTTGTCCTCGATAGTAGTACTTACATCTACAGTAGTTCTGTTCTTTGTTTTCAATCACTTCAACATTTTCTTATTGTTTGTCACCAGTGTTGAATACAGTTTCACCTACTAGAAGACTACAGGAAGACTACTAGTATGCAAGTAGTGCTTTCACATGCCGTTTTTGGGTCTAAAACCCTCATTTGTATGTGTGTGAATTTGTATGTCTGCATATCAGCATACCTACATTTGTATGCGTTATGTATGTGAGTGTGTGTGGGTATGTGTGCGAGAGCACTGGAGGGCTCTCTTTGAAATGCTGTGGAAATGGCTGTGAAGGACAGGGTCCTTTTTTTTTTTTTTGCTGTCGGCCACTTTTACTCTCTCCCATGCAAACCTAGCCCTTCACCTAAATGGCTTACGATGGACATGCACTCATGCTAATCTGTTCAGACTGTGTATGGCTGAAGACATGCTGCACAGTGTAACTTCTAGCGGGAAATGCCTCTGGACGTGCGACGCAAACCTAATGTCGGTCTGCCTCTTATCCAATATTCGTCACTACATTCTGTCCTTTGCATTTTTTATTTCTTTTATTTGTCATCTTCTCGTCATTTTTCCCCTGTCATGTCTGTTGAGTAGTCACTTTGGAGCGCAGGCAGATGTGTAATAGCATATGCTAATGTTCATTTTCTTTTTGGGTCTCTGTTTAGTTCTTGAAATTGGAGGCAGTTAGCCATTAGCCAAGCAGTCATCATGCAGAGATGAAAAGTTGTTCCAATTATAGTATTTGCATTCAAGAACAGCTTTAAACACACCTCCATATTCACATAATTACATAACAGCTATAATTTAAGAAGTGACTGAATTTTTGGTGGACTTCTCAGGACTCTTTCATTAGTGAGCACTTTAGGCAATCATGGGATAAAACAACATGAACAAAAATGGTTTGCCAATTTCATTGCACACTGGTTCATGGGACTCCAGACTCAGCAAATTAATGACATTTTGACTCTGCGGCATGCTGGGGTAGTGTGACATCGGTGTGAAGGCATGTTGGATTGTGTACTGCCTGCCTGCCTGCAAAAAATACAGGTATGGGCACACTAGTAATCTGCTACCTGTTGCTTAGTAACAGATGTTGAAGGATTTTTAAGCTACAGTGCCCATGAAAACAAAAAATATTTCCAAAAATTTTGCAGACTAAGTTTAATATCATATCTGCGTAACATGCAACACAAACGGCAAAATTAGTTCACCCCCAACAAAACTATTGCATCTAGTATTTTGTATGGCCTTCATGATTTTTAATGATGGCACCAAGTCTTCTGGGCTGAACAAGTTGGCAACATTTTGTAACATCAATCTTTTTCCATTCTTCAATAATGACCTGTTTTAGAGACTGGATGTTGGATGGAAAGTGATGCTCCACTTGTCTCTTCAGAATTCCCCATAGGTGTTTGATTGGGTTCAGATCAGGTGACATGCTTGGCCACTGAATCACTCACCCTGTTCCTCTTCAGAAAGCTGACAGTGGCCTTAGATGTGCGTTTAGGGTCACTGTCGAGTGCACCACCACCAAGTGCACGGAGTGATGGTAGCATTTTCTTTTTCAGTATAGAGCAATGCATCTCTGAATTCATGATGCCATCAATGAAATGCAGCTCCCCAACACCAGCAGCACTCATGCAGCCCCACACAAGGACACTGCCACCACCATGCTTCACTGTAGGCACCATGCATTTTTGCAAAAACAAAAACATAAATTTTGGTCTCATCACTCTACGAGTCCCAGTAGCCTTCATCTTTGTCTGCATGGGCCCTGGCAAACTCTAGGCAGGCTTTTTTGTGCCTGGGCTTTAGGAGAGGCTTCTTTCGTGGAGAGGTTTTCTTAGAGTAACACCCTTTTATCTGCTGGACTAATTGAATAATTACTCACCTGTAGTTGAATTCTTGGTAAATCAGACATTTGTAGTCTAAAATTTTGCTTTGCCCTGAGACTTTCAGTGGGGTGTACTCATTTTTGCTCCCCCTAATTTGAGTAAAACTGAAAAATATGTAATCTAAGTTATATTATTATATGTTACGCAGATGTGATATTAAACTTAGTCTACTTTTCAAAGGGGGTGTACTCATTTATGCTGGGCACAATATGGTGAGTTCCTTTTAGGCTGATTGTATTCAGTTCACCATATAATCAATGGGTCTGCCACAACAGAGATAAATTTACAAAATTTACAAGATTTCCTCTAACGCATGTTTACGTATTGAAATATACAAGTATGCACAAACGCACACACATACACACACACACGCACTGGAATTTCACAATAAGCAGGAAGTCTTTGAATTGTTTTTAGCAGTGAGAATATTTCATATTGTACATGAGACATGAGACTCTACATACACTTTTGTTGCCCTAGGCTCTCATTTGCATAACAGGACCTGTCTGCTGTCGTGATTGGTGCTGCTACATCATAAGAGCATGCCACTGGCTCGGGGACATAAACCTCCCGTAGAACAGAGAACTCTGCTCATTGCCATGGAGATGGTGAGAGGGTTGAGGACAGTCCAAAACTTGCTGTTCTCATGGCCTCTGTAGTTCATTGCAGGAGCTTTGGAGGAGATTTGGAGTTGGGGGTGGGGGTGGAGGATGACTAACATGAACTCACTGTGCAGAAACTCTCCCAACATTGATAGACAGAGTAGAGCTGGGGAAAAGTACATAAAAATATGTAATAATATACCTTTTTATGCATAAAAATATCTTTCAATGCAAGTAGAAATTACCTTAATACTGATAAACTGAACACCTTGACTGTACCAGATGGTAAGACTTTTTCTAATGATTACAAATGCTCTGTCTCTGAAACACCTGCAAATGTAGTTATGTAAGGTATTATGCACATATAATGAACCCATAAAGGATCTGAGATTCACAACTAACTAATCTCACACTGATATTCAGAGGAAATTATCAGGCCCGGGAAGAAAGTGAGACAGACACAGATGGGACAGGAAATTGAATGGTGAGGACTAAGCCGGAGAGAGAACAGGCAGCCATCAGGCCCAAAACTGAGGGAGAGGAAAGGACTGATTAGAATGATTCCATAACTAGGGTATGGAACATGGAGGATCTCTTATGCATCAGTCTGGGTAACTGGTGTTAAAAATTGGCATAACCAGAGGTAAATACTCAATATTTTGAGTAGTGAAAAGCCAGGAGTGATTCAACTGTGGTTTTGATAAATGCCAACATCAGCAGTTCTTGGCCTCAGTGTCTTTGTGCAGTGCCAAATTCTGAAAGTCTAGATGGGCTCCCAAAGGCTTTGTCAGACACTCTTCAAAGTCTATTCCAGTGGCACTGCCTGTGTGTTCTGTCTGAACTTTTGACTTACAGCACAATTAAGGGAGCCATCTTTAATTTGCTTTTTAAATTTAAATTAGTCGTGGGATGATGCACTTTTATGGATTACTTGAGGTTAAAGCGTATATGTCCACATCTGTCCCACCTACTATGTCAGGCAAGCCACTTCTGCTAATGAGAGTAAGATTCACAGTCTGAAACACTGCTAGTTGTGTTCCCTTGCTCTGAAGTGGCCAGAGAAAAGGATTAAAAATTAGCTCTTCTCCACCTCCTTATTCCGCAGTACATGAAAGAGGTATGACCTAGCAGGAACAAATGGAGCTGGGATGGGTTGGAAAGATTTTTCTACCCCACAAAGAGGTGTTGCTGAGCAGGTGCTGATAGATGATGAAATGCCAGAAGCATTGCCAAATCAGTCAGCATAATTATGCCAAAATATAAACTGTAAATGTAAAACACCTGAGAGAGTGCAGTGCCATTAGCTCTTCTTGTGTTGCTTTTAATGGAATTAAACTCCACTCTGAGGTCACCCAACTTCAGTCTGTTAAACAACTGGAGAGCAAATTCATCTCTCTATCTTTGTTCATCTCTCTGCAGAATGGGACAATGTATTCCAGTCACAGAAAATAAATAGAGAGGAGTAATTGCAGCCCCAAGGATCGGCAAACATTATTATTCTGAGTGTGAGATTGTTATGGTAATTGGGGATCACATTTGCTATGGTTTTTCCACAAGCTGGGCCATTCTTTTGGAGCTGACATGGCAAGTCATAATATTGATAACTTGCATCCCTGTTGCTACAGATCATATCATTAAATGGTAGTTTGTTATCACCAGAACCCATTTCTAAACCATATTCTTTGTTTGACTCTTTTAGTTTGTGTCTGTTTTTCCCTCCACCATCAGTTGTGAAGCAGCGTGACCGTGTGGCCTATGAGTTTACAAGCGAGATTTTGGGCATTTGGTGCAATTTGCCAGTCGGTGTATGAATTGTCAATAAATTCTGAGTAACTGCTCTCTCATTTTGTACAGCTTTGTACACACAACTACTGTTTACTTCATTGTAAGCCATGCAAGTCAATTGAGCGGTAGCAGCAGGTTGAACAAGACACTGGTGATAAAGTCATTCACTGCGGAGATATGGATTTTTTTTTTTGGTCAATTAGCTTTGTATTACGCAGGATAATGGCTGTACATTAGCCATTACAAAAAAACATTGCAGCCTGATATAACCTGCAAATGCATTATATCATCACAGTGGGAGTGAACTGAGGTAGGTCCTAGGTTTTATGTGAATTTACTAGGACGGGTTTACTCCAAGCCCATGAAAGAGGCAGTCAGAAGTGATGAAATCTCTCTCTTTCAAGCTGGGTTATTCCAGCCCAGCCCATATACAGCAGCAGTCAACACACCATGACAGGCTTCCTCAAAGCCAGCTGTCAACTCTTCAGCGGTTACCAGGCTTACGCAGGAGAGCAGTTATCACTGCTGCCCCCTGAGAGGACAAAGTGACAATGTATGTGTGCACTCTCTGCGTGTGTCTGTGTGTTTGCTCAGTGTGTGTGAGTGTGTGGAAACGTGTGGGGCTACGCCTCGTGGGTGTGTGTGTATGTGTGTGTGTGTGTGAGAGAGAGAGTCTGTGTGTGTGTGTGTGTGTATGTGTGTGTGTGTGAGAGAGAGAGAGAGTCTGTGTGTGTGTGTATGTGTGTGTGTGTGTGTGTGTGTGTGTCGCATTGTGCGAGAGGATCTGATGAAACTGATTGTAAAGCTGTGGAATCCGTGCCACTCCCACCCTTTGCACATCCCCCCTACCTACACACACACACACACACGTACAAACACACACACACAGAAACTGTACCTCGTGGAGTGTGGGGTGCTCTCAGTGTTCCAGTGGTATGTAGCATCTCTAAGCTGTGTCTTGGTGGAGCCCCCTCAGCTGATGTGCTGTGGCGATGACCTCACGGTGGGGGAGCACCGGCAGGCTAATCAGATGGGGCAGGCTGTGCCCGATAAGGCCTAGTATGGTTCAGCTTGGAGCTTTGTGGTAGCACACTGGCTACAGTGGGAATGTTTTGATGAGATAATTGAAAGAAGTTGAACTCTGTGTTTGGGGCAGATTTGTATTTAGATAGCTGGACCAAATCTCTTCTCTCTACAAAAAAGTGAGTTAGGATTGTTTGACCCCCAGTGTCAAAACATAATTAATCATAAAGTTACTGATTCCTTTACTTCTATTCCTGTAGTGATGTGTCTTATCGTATCTCTCCTCACTTCCATCTCTCTCTCTCTCTCACACACACACACACACACACACACAGTTAGAGGGAACCCTTCAGGTTGTAAATTGAGCAGAGGAGGAGCTAACTCAAGCGGAGCTCTCAGGGCTGTTTTTGGAAGCCTTCGTGGAAAATGAGCCTCTTATAGCAGCAGACAGATCGTCTCCTAGGTGGTGCCAGCTTTGGCTGAGCGCATGCACTTTTATGTCCCCTTGCTTTCTGTGTCTTCTGTACCAACCCCCTCTTTCTCTCACTCTCTCTTGTGACACAGGAGAAATTAAATGTGTGACTTCAGATGTGCTTTACACACACTCACACACTAAGCTCAGATCTAACCTACAGGCACAAACCGGAAATTTTACCTCCTGTTGTGTGACCAGATCAACCCATCAGCTGTAGCATTTTTTTCCCCTCTAGTTGGGGTGAAGGACAGATGTTGCTGTGCCCTTTGACAGACAGCCTCTCGTGAGTCCCTCCTCCTGATGCGCGTCACATTGGCCCTCTGTTCACTGTAGTGTGAATCCAGACTGATCGCTTTCTGCTCCACCGTCATATCTGATGGCCTATAATTCCAACAGGGATTGTTTCATTTCGCCTTGCCGGGGCTCTTTGCTTCGGTGCTTTACTCTATTCTCTGCCTGTCTGTCTATCACTGCAGAGCAACCTGCCCAGTCCAGTGAGGCAGCGGAGCTCCTTAATTCCTTTCTCTCTCTCTCTCTCTCTCCCTCAATGCTAACCTCTGCAACCACGCGGCCTAGACTCTGAGCGGTGTCTCCACTGAGAATGAAGCTGGTGGGAGGCTGCTTCACACTATCAGCCATCTGTCAGCAGGGTGCCCTGGAGAGTTACACGTTGGCATGATGGCCCACTTTGGCTCATGTTGCACAAACCTGAAGGGTCTTACAGCCACAGAATGCGTGCAGAGAAGAATATTGACTTGGAAATGTTGAAATGTTTACAGTTGCAGTAGCAGTAGAGTTTTTGGCTTAGGTCCTTTGAGAGTAAAGTTAGCTGTTCAGAAGTAGGTGAATTGGGGGAATTGAATACAATAATATCTATTCATCATAATGTTTTGTTGGTAGGTTGGGTTTTACTATACAGACTCCTAATTAAGTCTGCTGTGTGTGTGTGTGTGTGTGTGTGTGTTTGCGTTTGTGTGTTGGGTTTGGATGGAAATCCCCTTTAATACAGCAGAACATTCAAGCAGTAGTCTCACAGTGGCTAATCACGAATAAGTGATGATAATAACATGCTTTTATGCTACAGACTGTAAAGCCCTTTCATAAATCACACAATTATCATAGCAGCAACTAGGCTGCTCTGCTATTCTCTTTTTATGCAAGCCTCTCTCTTGGAGAGAGTGATTTAAAATGGAGATTGAGTTCATGTGAGGTTCAGTTGAAACTAATGCAGCCACACACACACACACACACACATCTGTCATTCTGTTGTCATTATGCGAGTCTTTGATATCCAAGGGTTCTTCCTGTCAAAGGTTATTTACATCAGTGACGTGACATTGTCACCTAATGAATTACAAGTTTTTTTGAAACGGAATGGCCTTTGTTAGAGCGGCGCAGAACAGTGGGCAGAATCCCAGTCACACAGCAGTCATACGCCCGCTATACAGCCATACGTGCTCGTATGAACATTAGAATTTTCTCCATTCATCTTTTTCGCTTCCCCTCTCCAATCTCTTTCAGCCCTTGTTCCTTATGAGGAGCTTCAAGTTGGCGTTTATAGCTCTGCACTTTTCTGCAAGAGGTAGAAAATTTGATTTTTGTCGAATGCTGTCTGTGCTATTTCGGGCAGTCATATTCCCTTCACAAGGTTAGCACTGACAGAGAAGGCTATTCTGCTGCTCTGGACTTCTCCAAGTCCTTTTTGGCAGAGCTCAGAATGGCAGGAATGAGAAGGTTTTTTAAGTCACATCACATGGAGAACATTTTAGATTAGATTATTTGGGAGATATTTTTTCTGTGTGCTTCGCTGAACAAAAGGAAATCTAATCATACCTACATTTTTGAAGAAGAAGAAAAAACAGCTGGAAAAGTTAATGTACATCATACACCAAAATGAAAAAGAACTGTAAACCGAGGAGAGCTGATAAATGTAGTACCAGGTTCTTTGCTGTTTTGTTTACATTTTTAACAGTAACAGGAATTTATCAGTTATTTGAGAAATATTTGAATGCAATTCAATTAAATAAACATATATGTATAACACTTTTTACAGTAATGAATATGTTCATCAAGCTCCAGGCAATGACTATGTTGATAATAATTTTTCATTATGGTCTTTTTGTGTCATCCATTATAACACATAAATCTGTTATTGAAGCTCACTGGAAAAAATTATCCATTGCTTTTTGTAATTGACTGTAAATGCATGAAAACGGTGGTTGTAAACAGGGTCAGACTAAGTAACCTTGAGCATTCAACTCACTCAAAGAAGACTGCAGTATACAGTTGGCTTGCTAGATGAAAGGACAACAGGGAAATGCCTGGGTCTGTTACCAGTGCAGAATATTTCTGATGGTGATTGCTGATGAAAAGTGTCTAGATTTTTAAAGAGTCTGCAAGTGGAAATATTAAGAGACAGGAACTCTATAGTGTGGGAACCCGTCACAGGCATCCACTGGAAAGCTTCAGTAAAAACGCATTATAGACGCCCACAGATGTCCACAGAATGCTTGTTTTCTGGATGCTTGGTACTGCTAATGGTCATTACTAAGTACTCTACATAGAAAGATTGGATTTGTTTAGAAACAGCAGATTAAATCCAAGGTTGAGTTTTAGGATGAATCCAAAAAGGTAAAATAAATGGGATGGTATTAGGGTTGAATTAAAGTGAAATCTTAAGTATAAGTTTATTTAAAAAAGTAGTGTATACAGTCAGAATTAAGATTAAATTGTTTGCTATCTGCTAAACTTAGTTTTCAGTTAAGCTAGAAGAAGCAGATAGCTTCTGGCCTTGAATGAACCAAGTACTTTGGTTTGTTATTATGACCGAGCTTGGGAAGATGCCGATTTGTGTTTTCGGTTACCTTCATAAAAGCTTGGAAGAGGCAAAGCTAAGAGAGATTTATAGTACCTCCAGTGCATAGACACCAACATGTCGATGCAAGCAGATTGGAAACAAACCTCACCACCAGAGAGAGGAAAGTCCTCCACATAAGGTCATGTAAATAAAGCATCCTCATCGTGTCAGCCATGCCTTTGGATGAAAAATACAATGTCTCTTTTAATGTCTTATTTAGACCTTGCCTAGGTGGGGACTTGCAGGTTTGCATCAAATGAGACAGATTTGGTCATCTCCTTGTCTGCTTTCCACTTCCTGTGCAGCTTTTGGTGTCTTTCTCTGGCAACTTTTACAGCGGTTGCCTTTTAAAGAATCTCTCTGTCAGCAGTTGAAATGTGTTGTTGTTATTGTGCCCAAGCATTCAGTCATACTGCTGCATACTGTTTAATCTCATGCACAGAAACACACACACACACACACAAGCACATGCACATTGATTCTTTGTCTGCGCACCTGGATATTCATATTTAGATAAAATTACCCTGTGCTGGCTTCATGTCAGTATACTAAATGTGATCCCCCTATTACTACACAAACACACACACACACAAACACACACACACACACACACACACACACCAGAAGATGCATATTGCGTAGTGATGAAATAAGTCCATAATTTAAGCTACTGCTCTATCTGTGTAGTGACGAGCAGATGGCTTGGAACACTCACATCCAAACACACACTGCACATACACACAAACACACATGCTTCAATGTCAACCATTAAGTTCTGCACTAAAGTACTATGCTGCTTGGGCAGGGTGGGGGAAGCGTGTGTGTGTTTATGTATGTGTGTGTGTGTGTGTGTTTTATTAGTTTAATCTCCTCTCAGGCCAGTCGACAGATCCAAGTTTGGTGTGTGTGTGTAGGCTGGAGGCTGGAGGCTCTTGCTGCTGTTGCCGTTGCCACTATGGTGGGGGCTGTTTAACTGGAGGACAAGTCCATCTCCTAAATCAGTCAGTCAGGATAAAGTAATAGGCGTGAAATGCAGGCTACTTGGTGTGCAGGGGGGAGGAAGTGACAGCTCTGGAGAGGGAAATTTGGCCTTCCTCTGAGGGACATCTGAGGGCAGGCCCACACTTCCTGTGCGAGGAAGCCTGAGGGGGTGGGGGTGGGGGGGTTATGGAGGGAGCAGGTGCAGGGGTGGTCCCAGGGAGGAAAGGGATGGAAGTGAGGACAGAGGGACTTAGATTAGTATCGAACTTTTGCTGAAGGAAATAAAGGACTAAAAAAATGACACACCCCTTGAGGACCTTGGCTGAGATTAACGCACACAAACAGAGACGTTCTCCACCGCTCCACCACCCCCAGCTGCTTTAGAGGTCTAGGAATTCTTTGCAGGTTGGTCATGTGACTTCCTGTTTCTGAAGAATGCATCCTGAAGACCCGTAGTCAAGCTCCACCTCCATTCTCTTTTACTCTGTTTTGTCAATGGGAGCTAGCCAAGTAGGGGCAGACTGTCATTCACCAAGACATCTTTTTGCCTTTACACTGTTTGCGTGTGTGTGTGTGTGTGTGTGTGTGTGTGTGTGTGTGTGTGAGAGAGAGAGACACCAGGACATTGTTTTTCCATGTTCTTCCTAATGGAGTGTTTCCTTCTGTCCGTCCCTCTCCCCCTGTCTTTTGCTGCTCCTCTCCTGTGCTCTGTCAGCGTGCCAAGGCCTGGTGTGTGTGGCCAGAGAGCGGAAGCCCAACGTGCTGGTGCAGGTGGCTGCTCTCGATGCGTGTGAGCAGAGCTTGCTGGCCCTCAGCACCACCGAGATTGTCCAGGTAAGGGCCTTCACCTAATCCCTGTGTCAGTGTTTGTATGTGTGTGAGTGTGTGTTTTGTAACAGTCCATCATGCTCCACTTCCCCATGTTATATATTAGATCGCACACACACACACACACACACACACACACACAGGATATGTGCCTCCACACAGCTCACTGGGAACACAGCATTGCCACACCTCAGTGGCTTTTGTTATTCTCCTCAGGAGCCTGAAGTGAGTGTCTCTTTGAAGAGTTTGAGTGCCTGTGGGACCCTGCTTTTTTAGTGCTAAGTGGATCTCTTTAGAGGATTGGTGTGCTAGATCCTTGAACATGATGCTGTGATGGACCTAGGTTGTATATATATGTGTGTGTGTGTGTGTGTGTTTAGTGCAGTTTGCAGATGAGGCAGTGAGTTCACTGCTGAAAAAAGTGGTTGATGGGGGAGTTAGGTCAGTCATTGCATCATCAGTGTAGCTGAAGTTTCACTGGGAACATTGAAAGGTGGATCTCTCTCTCTCTTTCTCTCTTTCTCTTTCTCTCTCTCGCTCTTTCTCTCTCACTCTCTCTTTCTCTCTCTCTCTCTCACACTCTCTATCTCCCCTTCTGTATCTCTGTCTTTTCTTGTGTTGCTCACTGCTCCTGTGCATGTCAAGCCCTCTGACTGAATAAGAATGTGAGAGTCAGTGAACCAGTGGAGGCTAGTTCAAGTGCACATCACCTAAAAAAGTCAGTCCAGTGCTCCATGTGAGGAAGATTTGGAGAGTGTGTGTGTGTGTATACACGTCCCATAAAGTGTTGTGTAGGAAGTGTGTGTGGGTTCAACTCTGCCCTCTGCGCCATTTCCTTGTACAGTTGGACTTGCATGCACAGAAACACACACACACACACACACACACACACACACACACACACAATAACACCCTCCTTCATCACACGCTCTTTATTAGGTTCATAAGGGTGAGTGGTTTCCAGGGCAACTCTCACACACAAGTGGTTTAGGGGTGGCAGCTGACATTCTCTGTCCCACTCAGGAACTTCCCTGCAGACACACACACCACACATGTACACACATGCACACACACTTCTCTGAAGACACACACACACACACACACATGCACAGACACATTTTGACTCTGTCTGTTTCCCCACTTGACACACGCTTGCACGCATATCTAAACATATGTTGCTCTGCGTCTTACAACTCATGCCCTTATTCTCTCTATCTCCCTGTCCCTCACTCTATCTCACACACACACACACACACACACTCTAATACCCCATGTTTCAGCACTGTTCCCTTCCACTCACATGCACCCCCAACCCAACTCGCACACACACAAACTCACACTCCGTCCTTTCTTCCGCGGCTGCCCTAAGCACATGGACGGCCTTCCCCTCGGCTGAGGTGCACAAAGACAGCTCTATCCCTGGCAGCCAAATTAGATTTGCCAGCTCCCGCTCAGCCCCAGGAGCAGCCTGGCCCCCCATCCACAAGGCAACCCAGACACGAGGAGAGAGAGAGGGAGGGAGAGAGAGAGAGAGAGAAAGGGAGAGGGAGGAAAGAGGAAGGGATATCTGTCTCTCTGTCTCTGTCTCTTTTTCTGCCTCTCTGCTCTCAATCTACTTTACCCTTTACGTACACACACTCTCTCTCCCTCTCTCTGCCCTGTCCCTCTTTTTCTCCCTCTCCCCCCCTCTCCTTCTCTCCCTCTCTCCCTCTCTGTTAGTCTGTCTGCCTCCAGCAGTCGAGTGACGGGCATGCCAAAGTTAGCGCGACAGCGGCAGCTCTTCGTCTCGCTCTCTCTCTCTCTCCCTCTTTCTCTCTCTCTCTCTCTCTCTATCTCTCTCTCCATGCAGCTGAGTGTTTTTGCTGGGTTTAGGCTCCTGAGCATTCCCTTTCCAGCACACCAGGCTGGCCTGTCTGCTAGCCGCTGTAGCACCTCTTATGGAACAGTGTGTGGCATGAGCTCGGAATGAGCCCTGAAACCCACCCAGAGAACCAGTGGCTGTGAAGGACTGGTCAGCTAGGCTCAACAGATATGGATTCCTGCTTTCAGCTACTCAAGAGAAGGGTATGTATGACTATAGGCAACAGAGTTGAATGACAGTGAATTGTTGTCACTTAATGCAACACTGTCTGATTGGTGAACGTTGTCAGTGGTGAGAATTGTGTGTGTGTGTGTGTTTGTGTGTGTGTGTATGTATGTTTGTTTGTAGACTGACTTGTGATGCCACTGCAGTAGGTGGACTGTGTGTGCCATTATTCTTGCTGTAATTGATCAGGTGGAAAGAGGCATTTGGCAATATACCACATGAACAGGAGAGTCCATTTGAATTTCCAGTAAGGTTGGCTTTGTTAAGTGATGGTATCTCAGCCCATATATACTACTGCCTTGTACCTGTAGTAAGTAAGTGTCCCCATATGTAGAGTGGAGAAAGTGCTCCCATGGGAGATCATTAGGATTTGTGGAACCTTGATGCTCAGTATCACTCACACTTCATTCACTCATTCGCACACGTGTGTGTGTGTGTGTGTGTGTGTGCACATAGTGTGTGTCTCTGTGTGTGGTCCACAGCAGACTCAGGAAGTGAGAGGTGAAATTCTCTTGAGTGTTCCGCTAGAACCCCTGTTCTTTAAATACGTCTCCGTTGAACCCTAAACTCTCACATCCATTTCTCCTATGTGGACTACATATTGTGCTCATGGAGTGCACCCAAGAGGCATCATTATGGTTTATGGGAAACGTGGTAAAAGGTGTCACTTTGACTGTATTCATAGCTGAGGGCTCCACTGGCGGCACAGAGAAAGCTCTCCTCAGTCAGCTTAGGCCTTAATAAAGAAAGCTGCTTTGATCATTAGAGTGGAACTTGAGTGTATGAGATTTGCATGAGTGGGAGTTTCGTTCTCTCTCACTCTCTCTCTCTGTCTGTGTGTGTGTGCATGTGTGCGTGCGTGCGTGCGTGTGTGCGTGTGTGTTTGTGTGTGTGTGTGAATGTCGGAGAACAGCTGAATGTGGTAGGTATGATTGTGTGGCTGAGTGGTAAGGGTGTGCTCAGTGAGTTTGCCTCGTAATGACAGAGCGAAGTCATATCGAGACTCCGGGTGTCTTGAAGTGGGTTTATGTCTCGTTTGGCTCTGTCCCTAATTCAGTCTTCTGAGGTGGGTTTGACGATGCAGTGTGTGTATTTGCATTGTCGCTCATTCTCATGTGCATCAGGCATTCAATCTGGATTATCAATGCCCTCCTGATGGAACACACCAAGCATGCCCATGTCTTGCTGTTAAGTTGTGTCCTTGATGGGGGAAGCAGAGAGATCGACAGAGAGGTTTGTGGGTGCTTGCGCGCACGTGTGTATGTGTATATGTATGTGTGTGTGTCTGTTTCTGTTTCTGTGTCTGTCTTTGTCTGTGTGTGTGTGTGTGTGTGTGTGTGTGTGTGTGTGTGTGCGTTTGTGTGTGTAGAATAATTATAGTCTTGTACTCACAACTACAGTGTAATCCAGTGTACAGGATTAAAACTACTTCTGCATTCTGCTTACCTACCTCTGTGCACAGCAATCAGTTGCTGGAGTTCTCCTTATGTGAGAGTGATGGAGAGAGAGAGTGAGTGAGTAAAGTAGAGAAAACAAAAGAGAGATCAATTTAAAATGACTTTAGACTCAAATGAATAAAGAAATTGGAAATCTTGCTTTGAGCCCCTGTGCCTTAAGGAGGATCACTACTTATTGAAACAGGAAGCCTACAGTCTTCAGTGGAATGAACGACAGAAGTCAGCTTAATATGGAACTGGTAGTCCAGTCCCAGCGGTCTGGGAACCAGGCCCACATCAATCAGGATGGAGTAACCTTCAAATTTCCATGAGGGTACAGAGCATGAGATCTGAAGATAAATTGAAGTGTTAAACTCTTGCCAAAACTCTTAGGAAGCATAGCAAATGAATCATTCATGTAAACAATGGTTTTCATTGCACTTTGAAGGAAAATTCTTGTCCATAGTTGACAGTAATGCAGTACTACAGCAATGTTGTTGTAAACCATTTAAAGTCTGGCCCATGCTGGATAAGCAATTGTGATTGGCTCTTTTGTTAAAAAATTGACTGCCATGGCCTGTTGTAGAACAGATGTGAATTTGCAGATGAATTTGGGTTTTTACCCAGACTACAGTCCCAGGACACCAGCCTGCAACTGCTGGTTACTAGCAGTGTATATACAACTGTGTGTGTGTGTGTGTGTGTGTGTGTGTGTGTGTGTGGGTGGGTGGGTGCTACCTATGTGGATTGGCAAGTGGTTGTGCATGTGTGTGTGCTACAGTGTATTTGTACAATATTTTGGCTGTCACAACATTGCAACATTTTTGGAAACAACGTTGTATCGTTTAGGGAAGTGTAGCAATATTAGCATAATTCATATTATTACCTAAATTTCATTTTGTTGCATCTACCTACTGTGATAATACTCTGAATTCTGTCAATGTTAGTATTTGTCAGTGTAAGATAATATTACTATGGCAGAAATAATTGCAATGTATTGCAGAATCAAATCAGAGAACCATCTGTCCTGGAAAATGTGAGGAATTGCAATAATATTGTGTTGTGGCTTAAATATTGTGATTGTACCATATCATCATGTCTGTGGCAGTTCTCACCCCTATTACTTAGACAGCCTTGTTCTTGTTTGTTAAGGTAATGTTATGTGTGTTTGGGTTAGGGATGGGTGTGGAGGTGGTTTGTGCTCACCTGCTCTGAGTGCCTGTGGGCATGATGTGGTGTTTTGCAAGTTTCCTTTCCTTGTGCGGTTGTTCAAGGGTGTGAACATGTCGGCGACAGCCAGACTGCCATTTGCTCGCACTAATTCCTTCATTCCCAAAGGGAACCGTGTCCCAGCTGCCGGGATCATGCTGCCCACACACACACACAAACACACACATAAACACACAAACACACATACACACACGTGCACGCGCCTAGACTCATGGACACATAGACATATAGTCATGAAAACATACACGTAGTCATGCAGTCATGAATACTCTTGCTTTTTCCCAGCCCCTAAAGTGCTATAGGAGACTATGGACCAGTGCACTGTATGAGGAGGAAGAGAGCTATAGAACCTTTGTATGAATATTTGCCAGTGTATCTATAGACCCAGTGAGGCTCAGTGTGGTATTGTGTGGAAGAAGTGTGTGCGTGTGCTCTCTGAGTGTGTGCGTGTGTGTGTGTCTGAAGCTGATGTTATATCATGTGGCAGTGACTCTGAGAGTGAGAGAGGATTAAGTTGATCGTATGAAACACTTGTCTCTTCTCTGTGAGGGAACATCCCCCTGTGCCTCTCTGTCGGTCTTCCTCTGTCTTTGCTGGTGCTCACTTAAAAGCAACCAAATGATTTCAATTAGGTCAGAGAGAACAGTCGTGTGTGTGTGTGTGTGTGTGTGTGTGTGTGTGTGTCTGTATGCTTACTGTTCTCCTTCTCCCTCTCTCACTCTCTCCCCTTGTGTCTATAAATAGCTATCAGTGCATGTGTGTCTATCTTTTGTGTTATTAAAGTCTCCATTGCGCTCTTTCTCTCTCTCTCTCTCTCTCTTTCTCTTTCTCTTGGTGAGACAGATACACAGACAAGTAACACAAACCATTCCTCTTTTATTCACAGATTTTGTATTGTGTCACTTGCTCTGAATTTCCATCTTTCACTCTGTCTTTCTCTGTGTTTTCCCCCCTCCAACTGTCTGTCATTCATTGCTATAAATGCTGTTAAGAAATACAGTGAAGAGAGAGCTCTGCATCTTCGCAGCCAAGTTGCTGAAGAAAACATCCGAAAACCACAACGAAAAAAGAAACATTGCTGAAACTGTGGTTACTGACTTCATGAAAGCTAAAATATTGTGATATTTGGAACATTTGTCAAGTTTGCTGAAATGGTGAGATGTTTGCAAAAGTGTGCCAGTCTGTGGCCTGCACATCTCAACAGCATGCACACCCCATTTTGTTCTACACATACCGGCTCTTGTCTGAATCGCTGATTGAGGGGGAAAAAGTAACCTCAGAGAGGTTCAGACTTCCTAATCTCTGGGAAAATCCCCTTCTAAATACATGGACATCTCTCTCTCTCTCTCTCTCTCTCTCTCTCTCTCTCTCTATCCTCTCCCCTTCTCTCCCTCTCCCTCCCTACACACATACACACACACACACACACACACACACACACTTTCCTCAGCCAACAGCCCAGGACTGGCCAAGCCTACTGGGATTTGACGTCACATTAATGAAACAGCAGCATAAAACATCCTTTGATGTCTGGGAAGTAGACTCTCTCTCTCTTTCTGTGTGTGTGTGTGTCTGTGTGTGTGTGTGTACGCATTCACATGTTTGCTAATAATGTGGATCTTTGGATCTCTCAGAGTATTTTTATCATTTTGTGTGTGTGTGTGTGTGTGCGTGTGCACGTATGTGTGTGTGTGCACGTTTGTGGGTGGGTGGGTGGTTGGTTGTGGGTGTGTGCTCAAGACTGCAGTATTACTGAGCAAATGGAATTGGAGTTAACCACTTTGGGACAGCCCTCCCAACCCTTTCCTCTCTCCCCTCTCTCTCTCTCTCTCTCTCTCTCTCACACACACACACACACACACACACACACACACACACACACACACACACACACACACACACACACATACACTCTGATGGACAACCACACACACTCACTCTGTGCTGCTACTAAGTGTTCCCTGCCTGTCCTGAGAAGGGTCTGTAGCCCTAACCACAGGAGTTTTGAGACTTTACCGCTGCCTCTCTCAACAGCTTCTCTCCTCCGGAATACTCTCCCAGCCTTCAGTGGCAGACTCTGGCTTTTCATTTAAACTCTGACTGACGCACACACGCACACACACACTCTCTCTCTCTCTCCCTCTCTCTCTCTCTCCCTCTCCCTGACTCAGTCACAGACACACACACACACTCTCACACACTCACACACACACCACTCATACCCTCTCTGCTGTACCCGGGTGTTCCTTAAGGACCTCACTACAACATGCTGGTAAGTGCAGGGTGCGGGGTGGGCATCGGGGGTTTGCTGCTTCGGCCGGGCACTAGCTAGGTTGGCACCATCTGTTGCCTCACGGGCGCGTGAGCGAGTACGTTAGCGTTGGCACTCAGGCCCAGTGATGCAGATTCTCTATGGTGTTGGCCACAGTGGTGGTACCAGGCATACCGCCTGTGCCCGCTTCTCATGCGGCAGTGATGCGCTGCTGCCCGCCTGGTTGGCACCCACTGATGAGATGCCCGCTGTTTCTCAGGGGCACTCTCACCTCCCTGCCTCCTCTCACTGGGCAATTTGTAGGCTTTTATAAAGAAGCTATTGAGCTGTTTGTGGATTTAGTGGAGTGAGTTGAACTGTGTGCGTATGTATGTGTGTGAGTGTGTGCATGCGTGCATGCAATGCATGTAAATGTGTGTGTGTGTGTGTGTGTGTGTGTGTGTGTGTCTAGCGAGGTTTGGCATGCACCCAGAAGTGTCAGGGTTCATTTTCCCCCCACTCTGCTGAGCCGCTAGCCTGACTTGGCCTGTTGTCTTTTTCCTTGGTCTTGTTTCAACTCCTCTTCTCTCACACCGCCTCTGGACCTCTACCCTTCCTCTGTCCCTCTCACGGCCTGTCATCCCTCCTGCGCTCTTCTCTCGTCTGCTCCTCTACTCTTCCTCTGTCCCTCTCATGTCCTGTCATCTCTCCTCTGCTCTTCTCTCATCTCCTACTCTACTTTTTTCTTCTTTTTACTCCTCTCCCAGACTGTCCTTTCCTGTCCTCCTGCCTTCTCTTCCCCAGTGTTCTCCATATGATTTTATGAGACTACGAGGGGACAGTACTTTCATGCTACACTGTCGCTAGTTTGATTACAGCATCATGTCCATTGTTTCTATATCAAAAAAAAACTAAATTGGCAGTAATGAAATAACTGGAAATAATGCAAACAAGAGAGACTGAAACATCAGTATGCATTTGTCAGACATGGCTGAAATATTTTTGGTCTGTATTGTGACCATGATGGGCCAAATTAGACTATCGGGGGCCGTCGTAGTCTAGTCATTGTATGGGAAACACTGCTTCCCTCTTCCTTCTTTTTCTTTCTTCCTTTCCCATCTCATCTGCCATTCTCTCTCTGGTCTAATAGCCAGAAATACAGCCAGGAGCACCATTCCAGGGAGTTAGTTTAGTCTGAGGCAGATAAAGTTGTCAGCCACCCCAATAAAGTGCAGGCTAAGCAGTGGCTCCGTGTGTGCTCATTGATCCTGTGTCCAGATGACTGATCGCAGGGCCGCCACTGGACCCCGCAGGGACTGCCGTTTAGGACAGTTTAGTGTCGTCACTTGCCATGCCAGTTGACTCTGTGTCAGGTAGTAGACTGGTTGTCTAGTGCAATTGCGTGTGTGTGTATGTGTGTGTGTGTGTGTGGGTGTTAATGTGAGAAGGAGTGCATGTGCTTTGGTAAATTATGACTCACACTGTGTGTTTGTGTGTTTGTGTGCTCATACTGTCTAGTGTTCCATGAGAAGTCCTTCCTCTGTGAATTTCATTCCGTGAAATGTGTGGCACTTTTGCTTCCAGACTCAAAACTGCTCCATATGTTCCCATTATGAGGTAATTTACTGCAGATGAAAAGGGATTCCAAAAGACAATTTGAAGAGGTGGCATCCACCACGAGCATCACCATCAGGAAACACTTAAAAACAGGAGCGCTCAAAGTCTGAATAGATTCTCAGGTGCTTGTGTTAATCCCTCAGCTGTGGGGTCTGAAAGGATGGGTTGTTGTCAAAAGCTCAGATGGAGATTTTTATAAGTAACTGAGTCCAATATATACTTACCAGAAGCGAGGAAGGAGTTGGTGGATGAATGTTTATCTGCATTCCCTCCACTGATGATGTTGACTGTAGTCAGCCTGGAATGCATTCCGGAAACCATGTTTAGCAACCGACCCTGGCATCAACCGACCCTGGCATCTTAACTCTTGGTTACTGAATTACTACCACCCTTAAGGACTTTGAAGTAATTTAAGTGGTGGCATCTAACATGTACACATTACAGTAAGTGCCTGTGTGTGTGTGTGTATCCCTGCTTATCTCTGTGTGTTTGTGCAGGCATATATATGTGTGTGTGTGTGTGTGTGTGTGTGTGTGTGTGTTGTGTTTGTATGTATTTGTGTGTTTTTGCTATCTGCCCCCCACCCGTTGTTGTCCCAGGGGGGTTGTGTTATGGTGCCGCCCCTTAGCGGGGCACAGGGGCAGGAAGCCTGAGAGTAAACACATAGCCTTTCAACTGGAATGGCCTGACCCACCAAACATACACACACACACACACACACACACACACACACAGACACACTGCCACAGCTGCTTCTCTCAAAACCCCTCAGCTGTCTTTCATGTCTCTCTGTGTGTGTGTGTGTGTGTATGTGTGTATGTGTGTGTGTGAGAGAGAGAGAGAAAGGCAGAGAGAATGAGAAAGTAAGTCAGTGGAGAAATGCAGTCTTCTACAGCAAGTATTTGTGTTTGTGTATTGATCTGAGTGTGTGTGTGTGTGTGTGTGTGTGTGTGTGTGTGTGTGTGTGTGTGTGTATGCATAATGTATGTACTGTGTATGTTCATTCAGTGTTAGTCCCATACTGCACCATGTCTATACTGTGCGGTGGTTGGCTCAATGAGTCAGGTCATCTGGCGTATCACAGCCCTGAGCCGTGCCCACAGGGCAGGCCTGTGATCCCCCCCATCTGCCACACCGGGCTGGAGTCACACAGAACGGGTGGTGTGAGAGTGTGAGTGTATGTGAGAGTGTGTGTGTGAGTGAGTGTGTGTGTGTGTGTATGTGTGTGTGTGTGTGTGTGTGTGTCCGTGTGTGTGTATTTTTGTGTGTGAGTGAATGTGTGTGTGTGTGTGTGTGGGTGGGTGAGTTGGGGTTAGTTGGAGTTGTGGATAGTGGATGAGTTTGAGTTGGAGTTGGTGGTGGGTGGGAGTGATGTGTATTCCTGGCAGGCTGTGTGCAGCTGTTGGCTTACTTACATCCCCAACATCAGACCACTCCTTTTTAAAACACACATCCCTCACATTTTTCCCTTCCCCCCTTCTCTCTCTCACTCTCTCTTTTCAGGGAACAAGAGACCCTCTGTTCCTGACAGGGGTGACGTTCCCACCACAGTGCCCCATCTTGGAGGAGACAGTCATCAAACTCAGCGTTTACGATGTGAAGGACAAATCTGCTAATACTGTAAGTTGGCAGTGGGTTGGGTTGGGTTGGGTCAGCAGCATGTCACTTGTGCTTGACCAGTGTAGTCAGTGTAGTTTTCATCCCTAATCAAGAAGACAATAGAACTAATCCTATTAGAGAACAGAACATATGCTATGAACATGAATATGAAGCTGAATGTGACCTCTTCAACATAGGTACACTGGCAATTGCTTACCTTGATAGCAAAAATCTAGTGCCTTTGTAAAGGCACTTTTAGCAATTGTCACGCTTGCCTGCCAACTAGTGTCAGCTGATTTACAGATACTTTGCCATAGATTGTAGGCTGACTGTATGAATAAGCAAATAACATTTTCTTGCCTGGTCACAAAAACACAAACCAATACTCTTGAATGTTATTTACATAGAATACAATTTTTACTAACCCTAACCAGCAATATCAAATTGAATAGCATAGATAGCTATGTAAAAGGCAGGATGGTATGTGATGCTGTAAGCCAAAAATCAAACACAAACCTTCAGCATATACCACTAACACGGGTCTGAAAAGGTTTGATTAGGCAAGTCATTCATGAAGTTCAGTACCATAAACCTTAACTTTTCAGAGTCAGAATGTTACAGCAACATCAAATAACACTGTCAAAGCAACACCAAATAACGACTCCGCTATTTGAGGTATCTTGTATAGTTATTTGTTGTGGCTATCATCTTATCAATTTGGATGGTGTATTATGCTATGAAGGACGCAACTGTTCCCACCAGCCCTCCAGGATATGCACTCTGCAGTTCTGGGTGCAGAGTCACAACATGACATGGCTGTCATGTGAAACACCCAGTTAGGACGTTCTAGCACAGTAGTTCCCAGACATTTAACTGCCAAGTACCCACTGAGACACCCTATATCCTACTAAGTACCCCCTTCACCACAGACAGGTTTCTTTGTATAAGAAGTAATATTTTTGCATACATCGCTGCAAGAAAAGTGTAAATATTAATATACCAAAACAGTGTGATTCTCAAAGAGGGTGGCCTGACGGTGGTCCAGGGGTGCCACGAAATACTTAGAATTTAGATTTTTAAATTTGTCTGTCATCTATAAAACAATTTTGTATCTATTTACATGCCTAAATTATTTTCAGTAGGTTCTTTTAATCATAATTCTTTTTTTTTTCATCATTAGTCTAGCCTGCCACATAGCCCAGATTACATTTGGCTATTATCCCCGAAAAGTTTACTGTTTTCATTCACACGACTCGGTTCTACTATAGCAAGCTCTGTCAGGAATAAATTTTAAGTTAAGTTTAAGTTTTAAATGAGCAGTTGTTATTTATGCTAGTTAGGCACAAATTGCTAGGGCTATGAATGTGGCATGTTTTGAGAAAGAAAAAGAATGAAGGAAACAAGACTTTTGAAAGGAGTAACATCTCCTGCTGTTGAGCTGTTGAACAAGATTCAGGATGAGCACTGAGGCAGCCTGTCCTACAAACTCAGGCTGGTGAAGAAGGTCATTGGTTAATCTCACTCTGTGGCTCTTAAATAACACAACAGAGCACGTCACTAATGAAAACAAGAAACGGCGTGATCATATAGCGTGAGCATTTGTAAAGGCATATATCTGCTATGGCCAGTGTGTACCTGCGCTGCGTTGACTGTGTTGCATTCGGGACACACATAGGAAGAGAAACTGGATGGGAAAAGCATCCATCCACTGAGCAGAGGCCCATGTTGTTTTTATTGTTACTCTTACAGTTTGTTTATACACAGTATTGTCCCTCCAAAGCTTGATGTATGAATTTGAATTTGATGTATGAATTTGGCGGTTCTATGGTTGTGTGTGTGTGTGTGTGTGTGTGTGTGTGTGTGTGTGTGTGTGTGTGTGTGTGTGTGTGTGTGATTGTGCACTAGTTAAAAAGACCTTGCACTAGCTACTGCCAGCAGTTGTGGAAGAAGCTGTGTGTAGAGCATACTGTAAGATTTTCCAACAACACACTGTGTGCGAGTTGAGGTGAAGGGGCTGTTTTTCCATAGTTTAGCATGAAGCTTGTTTAATTCATATTCTATATAGGAACTTAGAATTCAGGACCCTAAGGTCCAGCAAAGAGCCATGCTGAGGCGTTCATGCTGAGATTTCTGCCTGTGCTCTTGACTCTCATTTTTTACCTCTCTGCGTGTGCTCGACTTACCGCTAAATGCTTGCAAAACATATTCATGTTCACAGACACACACACAGACTCATACACACACACACACACACACACACACACACACACAGACATGTACACACATAGAGACAGAATGTGCACTAAAGCACTTTAAGAGAATAATAAAAAAAGGCCCATGGTCACACAAGCGTTCTCATATTTGTTTAAACTGTTGCAGTATGTGTGTGTAATTAGAGAGAGAATTTTATGCTACACTCCTGAAGTAATTTTCTGAGCTCTGGTACACATTCTCCTCACAAAGGCAAAAGTCATTTCAATATGAACTACAGTATATTACATCGTAGCACCTAATATTTCCGTAGCAGCTTGACTGAAGTTGATTCTTCCACGTAACACATCATGAACCTCCTACGTTCTGCTCTTGCATGCAAAAGTAACTTCTGTGCCTTTGTGGATGCAACTAATCGCTCAACAGAAATGTTCTCTTTTAACAATTTTTTTTTTGCCATACTCACTCAGACCCCACCCTTGATGGCATTTTGTACTGTCATGCGGAATCTAATGTGAGCTCATGGCCCTGGCACAACTGTGACGGCGCACGCACTGCCTCTCCGTCGATTTGGAATAATTATTCACGGTTAGTTCTATACACATCCAAACACCACTGAGGCGTCATGGCAGCCTGGCATGGTGTGTCAGATGCACTGTTTGTGCTTAGTGGTCAGAACGCCTCTCGCAATGCCCTTAAACTCATCGCATGGGTCACAATGTCACTATGAAACCTTGATTGCTTTTTGGAATGAAGATCTCTTTTGAATAGTGTGTAACAGTCATGAAGAGTTTAGTGTGAAGGGTATCTCCATAGCTGAATTAGATTGTGCTGAGATTTGAGTCACAGAATCACATTGTGTCGCAAACAGCCAGACTCAGCAATAAGACAGCCAGAGTGATGGTAAATGAGCTGTGGTCCTACTTTTTTTTTTAAAAGCTTTTAGCAGATGCTTTTATCCAAAGTGACTTACAAAAGAGGTTTAACGATCAAGCTACATAGAAGAAATCTTTTTGCTGGGGCAGTGAGGTATATTAACTCATGGCGAGATGCAGGTGAGAATATCTCTGAAATTCATGCACTCAGTTGTTCTGTATAAGCCCTGAGATCTATCAAGGAGCTCCCTGATGGAGGCCAAAATCCAGCCATCGCCACAGTGACAACTTTAGCTCTAGCTGCAGTGTTACGCAATCAGATTTGTTTATCAGTGCGCAGAACGGGTGGGACGTCCTCCGCTTGACACATGGCAGAGTGTTCCAGCTCATCAGTGGTGGCAGAGGCAGGTAGGGAAGCGCAGTCAGACCGAGTTGGGGGTGGGGGTGCGGGTGCCGGTGCCGGTTAGCTCCTGAAATGGGCCTCTCTGGCGCGCCAAGGCCCTCACTCATGGCCCTGCTCAAGCGTGACCTGCTGGAGCCTGCATCTAATGGCTCAACACAGGCCGCATTAACACCCCTAACGATCCAGATGAGAGCTGGATTAATGGCGCAATCCTTGGGAACGGTGTTGCCGTGGTGCCGTGTTTTCTCACTGCACTGCAGTCTTGTCAAAGCAGCACTCAAACGCAACCACTGCAGTCATATCCGCAGCAACATTGTCAGGGATAATGCTGCCCTATGCTGTAAGGTTAGAAAGAAACTAGAATAAGTTAATGCAACTATATACATTATCTTATAAATTCATAGACAAATGTGCAGTAGCAACACTTTTTCAGGCAAAATATTACCGCTGCAAAGACCACTGAAAACTACAATGTACTTTAGAGAAAGCAAAACAGACATTAAACAGTTGAATTAGTCATAGACTAACTAGACTTTTACACTCTAGTTTGTTAAGAATGGAAATAGTGGGATAAACTGGGGGTGAGTATGGGAGTCAGTTGGGGATGGTTTGTATAACCAGTCATGTTGAAGTGACATAAAAGATTTATAAGCCAGCAGTCTATGGTGACAAGCAATTCCCCTTTGAGTTAACATTCAAACAGACCAAGCCATTATTTTACTGACTTTTTAGGGGCTGTTGTGTTTGGGTAATAAAGAGTCAGTTTCAAGCTGTGTAAAGGCAATACAGGACAACGCTGCAGTTAATTACTTCCCAATAACACGAACAATAGCAGCAAACAGGAAAAAGAAACAGATTGTTTACAGATCTGCCATTGAGACATGAGTGAAGATGGCCTTCAAGGCCATCTATCAGCTGACTCCTCTTACTTTCTTCTTTCTTTCTTTCTTTCGTTCTTTCTTTCTCTCTCTCTCTTTTTCTCTCTCTCTCACCCCCCCTCTCCCCCTCTCTCCCGGGGCCCAGGGCTGGTGCTTTATGGGCCGTGCAGCCATATAAATCGCTAGCCTCATTAGCGCTCCTCCACCTGTCCTTCTCACATCCTCCTCAAGTTCCTCGCCTCCTCAGAAATCTCCTCCTAGCCTATCACTCTCCCTCATAGTGCCTTTGTGCTCTACCCTTCCTTCTCTCTCTCTCTGTCCATCTTTATTGATTTGGTCTTGGCCATGCAGGCAGATTTGACACTCCCACCTGCTCCCCTTGGCACCTCCCCGCCCTCTTTTCTACTTCTTTTCATGTCCCCCCCCCCCCCCTTCGTCTCTCTCTCTGCTCTTGTCTGTATGGCTGACTGAGCTGTGGCTGCGGCTGTGGTGGTGGCAATGGTGGTGTCTGTGGCGAGGCAGAAGGGCTGGACGGTGGCCCTTGTGGTCCTGCTGTGCTCTTGGCCTGTCTCTGGGCCCTCCTGCTGCAAGAACACATGGAAAAGGCTTGGAGAGAAGGGCCTCATTGCCTCTGTGTCATTTAGGAGGAAGGCAGTGCCAAACCGTCTCTCCATCTCCAGTCCATGTTTCACTCTCTCCTTCCTCACATACAAGTTCTCTCTCTTTTGTCTTTTCTCTTCCCCCTGTTTTCACCATTTTTCCCAGTTCTCTCCTCTCTTCTTGAGTGTGGGTGACTGCTGATGTAAGTTTAAAGGGTAAGTTCGGGTTTTTACACTTAAAGCCTTGTTTTCTGATCGTTTATGATGAAATACAATGGTTAAGATGTAAAATTCTGACGAATGCCTCTGTTCTGAGAATTTTCGGTTGTTGCGGTAGTACTCCGCCCCCCCACCCCTGCCCCCCAGATCCCCCCCACATACAGAATGGCTACATAGGTACACTGCTGCAGTCTTTCCTAAAATATGCTGACGCTGCATTATGGTAAGTTTTTGACCTTTCATTCTCAATTTTGGATCTATTTTTTTCCAACCCACCACACCCATATGTAAGCTTCCACCTAAGACTTTGAAAAAATACAAGCTGATTGAAGTCACACTTTGCAATGATTTTTGTGTCAGCGAATCAGTGAACATTACTGACCACTCTGTGAGTTTTGCATCTTTACAAATGAAAGTTTAATGTGTTTTAGGAAAGACTGCAGCAGTGCACCCATGCAGCCAATCTGTAGATGAGAGAGGTGCTACCACAACAACCGAAAATTCTCGTAAACAATTAAAAAACAACCTGTCAGAAAACGAACCTGTCCTTTAACATAGGCTGTCCTTCGCTCACTCCTAATGGCTACATGAAGTTCAGGGGAGGCTTGTTAGAAAGGCTTTAGCACCACAGGTTTTAACCGTGCCTTAACCCAGCTACTCTAGTTGACTCACCTGAGCAGGAGAGGTAGCCAAACCCAGCCACATGTCCACGGTCTAGTGGCCCCTTCCAGAGGCAGAAAAGTAAATGAGCAAGATGGGAATGCTGCTTTTCAGGCATGTGTACTTTATTTGGGTATTAATATAAGAGTAACTGCATATTTGTGTGGGCAAGCGTGTATTCAGGTTCCAGGGTGTGCCTGTGTCTTTATCTGCCTCCCTTCACATCTTTGTGTGTGTGCTTGGCTATATTTTTTATTTCTGTTGGTGTGTCTGTGTGTGTGTGTCTGGGTGTGTGTGCGCAGATGTGTATCTCTGCCTTCTTTAATGTGTGTGTGTGCGTGCCTGTATTTTTGTGCGTGTGCCTGTTTGTGCCTGCCGCCTGCACATGCTCTCATTTGTGTTTTGTGTGTGCTTGAGTGGCTGCGCTGTGGTTTGTGTGCTGTAAAGGGCATTGTTTTGGAAATCAAATGCTGTTCGTGGGGCTGGCGGAGCGGAACAGCCACAGCCTCATGGCCTCAGGACAACGCTGGCTGTTTTGAATGGCACACCGAACCACTCGGAGGATAAAGCATGGCCTGCTTCAGCACCTTACGGAAGGGGAAATAAGCTCACTGTCATGGTCACTCCCTCTGCCTCACTCTGTTCTTATTATCTCATTTTTAGGCAATGGGTTTCTGGTGAAGTGGTAGAAGAAGAAAAAAGGAGGAGAAGAGCGGTGTGAGTGTGTTGGGGGTGGGGGGGCTGGATTGCGTTTCTTGCATGCTGATCCGATTTTTTACATTCTAAAGGGAGCGTTTCATTCTGAGATGATTTCCCTTTCGCCCAAAGCCTTCCCATTCCATATGCAGCGGCAGCCCCTGCCGAGCTGTATGAATATGTGAACAGCACACGCCAGACCGCCCGGAAAAAAAAAAAAACAGAAAGAGGGATGGATAGGGCGGTGGTAAAACTGGGGGGGCACGGGTCGGTGTCTCTGAGTGGACTTGATTTCCCGCCATCGGGAGGGGTCGTCTCCATGGCAACCCGAGAAAGAACCCTACTTTTCTCCCCACCTGGCCGTCCAGGCGTTGAGTGTGTTTGTCTGTCCCGCGATGACTCTATCCGGGAGATTTCTCCTGATCTCTGGTGACTTACGGCAGGATCAAAGGGGATTGCTCTGCAGCAGCTTGCCGGATTGCTTTTCTCATTGGCAGTGTTTAAGGCTCCGGGGGCTGCACCGACTGAGGCGGTCTGTGCCTCTGGGGCACACTACTCTAATATATGCATTTAAGGGTCGGCCCAGCGGCTCAGAGGCTCCGAGTCTCGTAGGCTCATGCCTGCATATGCCCCAGCGCTGCCGAGGATGCACAACCTCTGAATCAATTAAGCTCCTGCAGCAAATACCCCGCACTGAAAACTCCCAGTGTCAACAGCCATATTAACAAGCAATATTAAACTATTGAGTGCCGGAGAGCTCATGAGCATCAAACATTAAATCTGTTGATGTGGACTGATGCTTGGTCCTCCGGAGTGAATGCGGCGTTCTCTTCACTCGTCTAGTGTAATTAGGCCAATGCAGACTGACTCCATGAGTGAGCACGTGAGCGCTAACAAGGAAGGTCTCTCCCCATGCCTGCAGTGCACACCACCAGCTGCCCTTTGAAATGGGAGGTGGAATTAGCCAAATGAGGAGAGGAATTGGGGGGTATCAGTAAACAAAATGCACGAATCCCAGTCACTAAAGTGCTCTGAAGACATGCTGGCCCTCGGCTCATCGCATGGAAATATTTGCTATGAAGAGGATCTGTGAGAGATCAGCAAGTGTACTAGCCCTTGTTCAGTTCCCAGTCTGCTAAAGCACTGCAGTGGAGTTTAGTCATGCAGTAGGCAAGAAGAACTGACGGCTGCAGTGGAGACAGCCACAGGAAGGCATGGGCTGCAGTGATAAGAGTTTCCATTCGTTTTCATTTGCCTCATAAACCTTACTCACCATTTACAAAGATGAGCCTGTATAGAGGGAGAGTTGAACTTACGGTGGCACATGATTATCACATGGACAGTGGCTGCAGGACCTATCAAACACACACACACACACACACATACACACACACACACACACATACCACATACACACACATACACACATACACACACACGCACACGCACACACACACACACACACACATACCACATACACACTTGTGCTGGATATACTGCCCTTTTATTACGGATTTCTTTGTTTCATTACACATATGCTTTTTCTGTGCCTGTATGCGTCAGATATTGCATCCCATGTGAAGTGTCTCATCATGCGTGTTCTTCAAAGCTCTTTGCTGGGAGTGAGACAGTGCCATTAGATAAGTGTGGCCCAGTCTGGCTCTGCTTACTTGTATGCCTTAATCACTGGAGATGCACAATGCATTCAACGACTGCATCCGTTATGGCGACAGAGAGACGCGGTGGAGTGGCCAGAGAGAGTGCTCGGGTTGCAGAGTGGCATGATTGCAATCAGAACGACTCAGACACACACACGTACACAACCACACAGACACACACATGCACACACACACTCTCTCTCTCTCTCTCACAACACTCAGAAACTCACAACCACCAGTGGTGGAAAGAGTACTGGGACCCATTACTTAGGTAAAAGTACAAATAACCAGTCCAATATATACTTAAGTAAAAGTAGAACAAATTTCTCCATGGAACGGACAAAACGGACAAAACATCCTCTAATTCTGATTTTAATATTTTAATGATAGGATGAATGGTGGGCCAGACAAAAAGAAGGAAAAGAAAAATGCAAAAATGGCATATGGTCAAAATGTTTGACCTGCTAATAGTGCAAGTTTATGGCCTCAAAATGACCAAAACCTGTTTTTTAGATCCTAACTAGATAGGCCCATGTCTCTTGAGAGATCATGCCTTGTTCTTCCATAGACAACTGTTACAGATATGTGAAGATCTGTACGTTCTCAAGGACAGTAACAAAGTATTCATTCCGTTCATTCCACCACGTCAACCACATAGGGAAAAAAACATGCGCACACACATGCTTATACATTTGCGCGCGAACACACACACACATACACACATACACAGACACACACCATCTTAAACCTGTCCCTCTCTTATTCTTCATCTTCATCTTCCTCTTACCCCGGCTGCCTCTCCATCCCTCTCCTCCCTCTGTGCTGATAGAGGACTGGAGACTGACAGTGGCTTTGATCACCTCTCCGCTGTCTCCCTTTGTGCTCAGAGCTGGATGGGAGACATCGCCCTCTGTTCTTCTAAACCTGTCACTGCTGATGCTTTCTCACACTCACACACACACACACAAACACTGGAGTAATCAGTGGATGTGCCATCTGCTAAGCATTCACGGTGTGTGTTTCATAGAGAGGAAGAAATAAACTGATATGAATGTTATTCCTCAAAAGCAAGCAAGTATTTCCTCATCATGACATAGAAGGAAGATGGTGGTAATTATGGGAAGCAGATTTGGGTATAAACAGCCTTTAATCAGTTTGGTACAGCATTGGCTTTCTAAATTGGATCCCAGATTCACAACATAACTCTGTTTAACTGTAGAAGTGTTTGGGGATTGCTCATGAATTGCATGCATTTGAGATTCCACCAGGCCAGAAAAGCTACCTAGATCAGTTTGTATGCCATTCCAGATAAATTATTGTCACTTCCTGAGAGGCTTTCCAAAAACTCACAAATACACACTCTCTCTCTCTCTCTCTCTCTCTCACACACACACACACACACTCACGCACACACAAGAACACACACATGCACGCACACACAGGAAACACTCCAGAGGGACCCATCTCTCCAGTTATATACTGCTGATGTATTGAGAATCCCCCTCATGCTAATACGCACTGTCAATAACCATGATGTGCAAAAGAAGGTGACTCAGCAGTTTCCAGAGCCTCCTGCTGTTCTCCATGGCTGAGTAGCTGTCACACAGGAGATATGGGAGCATGACGGTAGGAATTATTGACAAGGGAGGAGGGGCACTGTGTGTGTGTGTCTGTGTGTGTGAGAGAGAGAGAGAGTGGGTAGGTGGGTGGGTGGTGGTCTTGCATATAGAAATAAGTGTTCACATGATGGCCTCATGGTTTTATAAGAAACTGTGAGCATTAGATTATCGAATAAGCAATGTATGTTCACACTAAATGATCACTGGGTCCATCACACAACTATACACTTAAGACATAAGCACACTATGTTTTAGTGAAAGACACTGAAACAGGTGAAATCAGCACTTAACTGCTACTGGGATTAATATAAAAATAAAACATTTAAAAAAATAAGACATTTTGTGCTGATGCCTGGATCGATTTTGAGTCGATGCCTGAACTGACAGGCTTTTATTTGACATTAAAAGAGTGTAAAGGTCGGATGTACTGTAAACCCAAATGACAGGCTCATGTTCAGTTTGCAGGGTAATGCTACAAGATACTGTCTACTGAAGCCTTAAAGGAACAAGCTAACATAGAAAGATGCCACAACAAATAACAACCATGGCCACAAAATTGGCAAGTAATGGATGTGTTTCATTGGCTAAAGAGCAAAATTGTGGCTGCTCCTGCTGTTACTGATTTCAGCTGTTTCCCAAAGCTGCAACTTGAGTTTTTCCTCAATCAGTACTCTCTGTGCTGTTCTGGAAAAACAATGTGGAATATGCCAAGTAACAGCCTTCCTGAACTTGACAAATTGTCGGTTGTTTGGCAGGGAGGGCGTGGACTCCCATTGGTGTGTGGCGACACTGAAACTGTTCCATTCTGGAACCCTGCTACTCTGTGACAGGGTGCCAGTCAAGCTTCTTAACCTTCCTGGCATGTCCTCCTCTGCGATGGGGGCAGGGAATCCCTCAGGAGGACCCGTGTGTCTCACCCCAGATGTCTTGACTTCTCCCCAGGAGCAGAGCAGAAGCAGGAGTGCATTGGAGCATAGCAGGGCTTGTGGAGCCCTGTAACCTATCCATTATCTCCTCAGGGCTGTATAACACAGGTGAATTGTGGGATGCTGGGGCCTGCTGCCTGTGCCTGCCTCACCCCTCTCTGTGCCTAGTAAAAGTCTTTCATTCTAATGAGAGGAATAGAATAATTTG
The DNA here is from genome assembly GCA_027481765.1 of Tenualosa thibaudeaui. Taxonomy (NCBI): domain Eukaryota; kingdom Metazoa; phylum Chordata; class Actinopteri; order Clupeiformes; family Clupeidae; genus Tenualosa; species Tenualosa thibaudeaui. The sequence goes on along the minus strand of JAIFZK010000017.1, from coordinate 8,706,196 downwards.
CCGTAATTGTTCATTAACATGGTTAATTAAACTGACTGCCATTAAAGGCCGGCCTCCATTCTCTTTTATGACATCTTTTATACTCCTTCGCTCACTGTCTCTGCTTCGCACGCCCTCTTATCCTCGCCCGCTTTCACCCTCAGTGAAATGCTAAGTGGCTCCCATTCAAATACCAGCTCGCTCAGTTAGTCACCTGCAGGGCCGTGCTTTGGAATCTCCATTGCCAAAGGTTAGCGTGTGCGGATGCTATCTCTCTGGCAGGCCTTGAGCTTCATTGGCCGCCTCATTGCCAGGCTGTCAGAGATAAGTGGAGGACAGCAAAGGGGGTGAACACAGAAGAGTTTAGTCAGAGGGGTAGGGATGGGTGCAGGGAAAGAAGGGGGTCAATGGCACCAATTACTGGAGTCTCCACTATGTTATGGCTCAGTACACCTTACCCTACCACCACCCCCACCACCAACACACACACACACACACACACACACATACACACAGACGTTTTCTTCTTTGCCTGCTCCCATTCTCCATGGCTTCTGGCCCTCATGCAGGTGCCAGCTCTGATAACGAGGCCCCTGTCAACCCCTGAAAAGCACACGCTGGCGTTCCCGCCACCCCCTCACCCCTCATCATCTTTCTCCATGACGACCTGCTCCGTGCTGCATTTTGTCACCGCCACTTTTTTTGAAGATTCTTTTTTTTTTTTTTCTGTGACATTCATTGTAAGCTACTTCAAAAAATAAAGAAAGACAAAGGGCAAAAAAGGGGGGGAGCACTTTCTATTTAGGGGGTACGAGGAGAGGGTTTGACAAGAAAGGGTATTCCTGAAAATTGGCTTCTTTCCCAGAGGAGAGGTTGTTTTTTTGTTTTTTTTTTGCGACAGGAAGGGACCTGAAAGGGCTGCCAAAAGATGCTGGCTTTTAGCAAACCACATGCTGGCAATGATGGCGTTCCCCAATGAGACTGGGGCGCCCGGTGCCCACATGCCGGTCTGTGCCTTAAAATAACTCCCTGTCCTAAAACGGGCGCACTACAATATAATGGGAACCCATTAATAGAAGTACAGATAGCCTTGAGGCATACCAAGGACACAGGCCAGAGCAAACTCACTGTAATAAACTCTATATGGAGGATGACAAATGCAGACAGGGCCGAGATCATAAAATATGGTGCGAGTGCTGAGCATCATCCAGGGCTGTAAATAAAGCAGATGGAGATCTGATACAGAGTTTTGAGCTAATCTGTAGCATGTATAGCTTGTCATAACCGACTCGCATCTCAGCGCTCAAGTGGAGTGTGGAGTGGAGCCGTGCTCTTTCCTGTGCAAGTTATTTATTTATCAGTGCATTTTTATCCAGGGCATCTCACAGCAAATATCTATGGCAGAGCTAAACTACTGACCTTGGTGTTTTGCTGGCGGAGTGCAGTAGCATCAGATGCCCACAGACGTGGCTCCAATGGGACGGAGCGAGAGAGGGAGAAGAGAGAAGACAAAGAGAGAGAGAGAGGGATGGCTAGAGGAAAGCAGGCCTCATGTGACTGCGCCTCACCCAGCAGTCCCCTCGGAGGTCTCGCCACCATGAATTACAATTGCTTGCACACGTTTAATTTTACATAGCCATTGAGAGTGAGTGTGCTGATGGATGGCCAGGACGGCGCGAATGTCCGATGGCTTCCTCTCTGCTCCTACGATAAGACTCATCATTTGCTCCACATTAATTCATGCAAGTCTCATGTTTGCTTCCCCTCTCCATCTCTCACCACCATCACCACCACCGACCTCCCTTCTTGTCCTTCTTTTGCTTTTTTTGTGTTCTCTCTCTATCTCTCTTTCTTTGGTCTTTCCTTCCCTCTCATTGAATGGATGGTTGAGGCTTGTGATTATGAAGAGCTTGTTTTCCTGTGCAATTCTCCTCTAATTACTGGAGTAAGGGGACCCATAGAGCTTCCACTCTGAATGGTAGATAGACAAGGTCTCTAATCTATTAGCGGTTGAGCTGTGTCAGGCATAGATTCATGGTTGCCTTTTGTGTTGTGTAGGGCTCCAGAAATCTGATCTGCTCTTGTGTTTTCTATTCTTGCCTTGAGTAACTATTATCACATTCAGCATGAACTCATGCACACAACAGAGCACTGATAATGGTGATTAGGAGGAGATGCTGGGCGGATTGGAAGGTAGAAAAAAAACTATTAGCTGAACAACCACCAGTGTCACCCTGCTTTTCTCTCTCTCTCTCTCTCTCTTCCTCCCTCTCTCTTTCTGTGTATATGTGATATGTGAAAACCCTTGATTATTAAGTCTCCAACAGGTAGCTCGGGAACTACCAGTAGCTCACCACCTACTTTGGAGTAGCTCTACAAAGGGTCAAAGGAAGTGTAAATAAATCTTATAACATAAAGGTATTAAACCTGTAAGAATGATGTGAATTGATGTTGGTAGTGCACACCAGATGTTGACTGTAACTACTGAAAATAAAGCTGCCACAAATTTAGATGACACTTCTGATGAGCCTTTGGTTTGCACTGTAAGTGTGTAAGATGGTAGGACGTAAGGATGTAAGCACAGCATCTCTAGGGGGGTATTCCAAGAAGATGGTAACGTGGGGAGATTAAGTCGGAGTACGTAGTGGTAAATCTGACAATAGAAAAAGTGGGAATCTTCATTCTCTTGACTAAATAAAGCTAGTAGGCCCATCTATTTTACCACATTTACCACATTTTCACAAATATTTACCACATTTTCAAGGTTAACTAAGTCACTAAGCCTCCTTCTTGGAATACCTCCCAGGACTATCTGGAATATCAATGCAAAATAATAGAGTATCTTTTGGCCACACTAGTTTTGTCAAAGTAGCTCTCAGAGGAAAAAAGGTTGGAGACCCCTGATCTAGAGAAAAGAGAGGTATACATAGTCTTGATAACTTATGTTAGAACCATCTAGACCTCACCACTCGAGGAGATCAGGATGTGTGTAGTCCACAGGTGGTTACAGTGCCCCTTGGTCCTCTCTCAATCAACCCCTTTATACAGTCTATGCTTCATACAATGTAAACAAAGACACACATGTGACCTATTAAAGCTCTCTCTTAAACGAGTTGAATTTACAGGCTATGTGAGAGATAAGCCAGAGGTGCATCCTCCTTAGAGGGTGTTCTGCATGTATAAAGACACAGCACATTTTCTTAAAGCACAGCTTATTTTCTAAAACCTGGAGCCAGCTACCTACTCCCTCTTGGTATTAAATGAGCACCCGCTTTCCTCCCAGGCTGTTTGACTCAAAGCAGCAGAAAAACACTGTTTTGGCAGACCCAGCTGAACTAGTTTGGGCTGTGGAGAACTGAGAGCAGCTGTGGCACTTATCTGGATGCTGTAGTGAAGGGCATACACAACACTTATAGGCCAATAAAATAACCCTCCTGTGAAATGGGTCTGTTGGAAATCGGCAATTGAATTTTGTTAATATACATGTGTTGCGTGGAAAGGCTGCTTCTTGTGGCGAGGCAGTAAGTGTTAAAAATGACGCCCTCCGCTTCGCCGTTTTACATCCATGCAGTCTGGCCTGGCTCCAAACACTCCCTCGTGCACTGCCAGACCAACACAGCACTCAAATAAAACAAACTCGCCCAACAATCCCCACCCATCACCCCCCACCCCGATGCAGTTTTCTGTTTTTATGTGCAGACGTTGGAGGAGGGTTTCGTACCTCACAGTTTTTTTGTTTTGTTTTGTTTTTTTTACTGACGGGCATTTTTTATTATTAAGCAGAAAGTCTTGTTAAGTCATCCTGCCGCAGAAGAACAGCAGGCTTTTTACAATGAAAAATTTAAGCAAACAAGCAAAGGGCTTCAGACATTCTACTCGGGCTTAAATTCTGCTACAGTGGGGTTTTTGACTGTACAACTAACCTCTCCGTGCTCTCTGAGGGTTGTCAGGTTGAAAGCGTCTCTCTGAGAGCTGGAAGAGACTTGGGGCCCACCGTAGGCTAGAGGCAGCATGGAACGTCAACTCACAGACCAGTATGGCTCCCCGATTCTCTTCTGTCACTTCACATTCTCCAGAGTTGCATCCCAACCAGTTCTAATTTGCTACTAAAAATAATGGTATGCATCTACTGTTTATGTCTGTGTGCTTGTGGGATATGGCAGGATGTGTAGGCTGATATTTTATTTTATTTTGTTTGGCACACTTTAGTTTACTTTTTGATTTAGTTAAGTTGAAATATTTTTGATTGTAAATGATTTTGTTATTGTTTTTTCCTTGACGGTTACTTTGCTATTTTTTCCTACACTTTTTTTTTGTTTAGGCTCAGTAAGTATAGGTTATGTAGTTTTTTGGAAGATTACTTTTCCTGTTTGTCGGGAGCAGGCAAGACCTTTAACATTAAGGTTGGAAGTGTGAGGTTTTCCTTTTTTCCTTTCTCTTTTGGTATCTGTCATGTTTTCTGTTAAAATAATCTTTTTGTATTAAACTATTCCATTTCTCTATGTAACTGAGCTCTGTGACCTAGTTTCTGTTATGTAGACCTTAAGTGGCAATTTGGGCTCGTGACACACAATAATTTTTTTTTCCCTCTAAGGATGGGTGGAGATCAGAAGATGACAAGGCAGATTAGAGATTGCTGTGACCCTGGCCCAGTGTGCAGTGGCCAGCAGGAGATGCCATTTCCCTATAGGCCAAAGCCCTTTACACTAACCCTGGCTTGACATGTAACCCTGGACATCTCAAGCCTCTTACATTAGACTAGTATCCTGTTCTAAATTACACCACAGTTGCTAGGTTAAAATTTTCTACTGTGTCAGTAATGGAAAGTAACTTTTGAAACATTCTTTGGCTTCTGTCTCCTAGGATACCAGAAAGGCTAGATTGAACAAAGGCTGACGAAAATAAGGATAGTTAAGGATAGTTAATCCTTAATTATTCATAACTTTCCAAAGCCATGCTCTAAGAAACAAAAGCAAAGACAAAGTCAATGGGCTGCTGCAGACCCTGTTCAGATGAACACTTATGCAGCTATGCAGCTCAAAAGAAGGAATTTGCTGAAAATGTCCTGCAAGTCATGAAATGCCCATTAAAAATGCAGAATGCCAGCCACTTGTCCAGACACAAGGAAGCACATGAGGAAGCAAAGAGTTTGTAAACCATTAAATGATCGGTTTCATAGGGTATTTTACAAGACGAATAATCAACAGATCAGTGAAACTTGGCATAGTCATTGGTCAATTCATCCATCACGCCATTTAACCTGCAGTAACCCGGCAGCTGCTGGCCCCTGGTGCTGTGCTTCTTGCTAAAGCTGTTTCCTACCTGGCGTTGAGTGCTGCTGTGATGTGGTGTCTCAGTTACTGTTAGCCACAGCCTTTTAGCCATGTGTCAGGCTCTGTTTTCCAGCAAGAGTGGCCCACACCGTCATGGCCTGCTAAGACGTTGATAATCCCACTCCAATTTTCTGAAGATGGGATTTGTCCAGTTCAATTTTGTAATGCATTTTTCAATTGGAAATTTAATTAAGAACTCCTCTGCTGAACCACCCCCCCATCCCCCACCTGCCAGTCTCCACCCCCTACACTCATAGTAATATAGGTGGTTGTGAGGCGATCACCTCCACTTGCAGATTATCATTCAAATGTATTAGTGGGTCACAGGTGAATGGAATGGGCCGGCTTGGCGGGCTCTAATCTTTTGCTGTGAAAAGTGGCTTAATGTAACTCGTATTCACAGAGGTGCCTGCATGGAAATCCAGCCTTTCCATCGTTCCATCGCTTTATTTTGCTACATTTTCTGGAGGCTTAAGCGCCGTGTCATGCCCTATGGGGAGAGGGATTGGGTGCTTACAGGTTGGTGCCATACAGTACGTGACTGGAAGCTGTTATGGCCATCTTATAGTAAATAACCTTGACCACTTGTCAGTGAGATCAAAGGGAACCACTCTAGTAAGGGGACTGGGATGTGTGGGAATGCAGTTGTGGTTGGTTTACTGCTGTTTGTTGGTGCATTGTTTTTCTGTCAACAAAAATGTGTGTCTGTGTGTGCGCACACACGTGCATGTGTGTTTGGGGAGGGGAGGGTTCTGATGCAAAGCACATGTTTCATGTATAACCAACTAGCATTGTGAGTTTAATATGCATTAATGTTCATGTAACACTCTTCTTTTTCTCTGGGCCATGAAAGCAGATTATGGGAGAACAGAGCGTCTCATGCTGCTTTGTTCCTCGTCAGAGCAGATTGAATTATTTGATAAAGTTTCGAATCGCCCTGCATCACTTCCTAGTCAAGCCTCCGGAGCTGTTGCAACTATTAGATGTCTTCAAGGAGTCATTTTTCTCAAGAAACACAAATACATTTTGTGATCTTATCGCAGTGGCTCTACGTGCTGAATACAATATTCATGAACATAACCACAAAAAGGCTCCATTTCACTATTTGTTTATAGTGAGCAAGGACAAACGTACTTTTAAAAAAAATAACTAAATAAAAACAGAAGCAGTGTTTTTGAATCACAGGCTAAATGCATAGTGCTTTATGCACTGGAAGCTTGTGAGAGATATTGCATTTTTTGATTGCCATTTGTACGCATGTAGATGAATGGAGTCCCAAATTGTGGAATGGTCAAACATAGGGGTTATGACCTTGCAGTGAAGGTGCTGGACATTGATGCTTATTATGGTAGTGCCCTTACATGCTCTTAGTGGCAGTCCTTTGGTTGGAGCGCAAATAGAGCAGAAGTTTCCATGATGGATACAATAGGGTCTCCATATACATGGGGCATGCATTCTCAGAACTGCAATGGAAAGCTGAAAAGCAAGTATCAACACAGTATAGCATTGTCTTCTGCATACATGCATGACTATGTTAAAGTTTAAATCATAAAAGACAGAAAATAGCAACTCATACATTAAAAAATATGAATATAATAATTATAATAAAATTGTAATAAAAAATGAATGTGGGCACTTTTCTGGATTTCGGGATGGGGTTAATATACTTTCTTGTCTGTCCTCCTGTCCTCCCTCCATTCTTTCTTTTCCTCCTTCCTTTCGTCCTCCTTTGTTAGCTCATGTCCTAGCCCTTTGGTTTGATAACTCGTGAAGGACATGAGGATAGAATGCAACAGTGATTAAGGGTTGAGGACAGACTTGCATAAGAAATGAGATATGCCAAAAGACTCACCATGTCGTATAGGATAATTCTGGGGGATGAGACGTAGTGGCACCCAGTTTAGTCTTGCACACTTGTTATCTATTTCTCAGTGGCCAAGGGTTGATATATTGTAACTGCACTGGCCTTTAGGGGATCTGAGCAGTGAGTGTTACAGCGTGGCCCTCCAGCTAGTAGTAGGATGATATTGTAATTTGATATATAATTGTAAAATGCTGCTGACAAATAAAAAAGTGGAAAGTGTGAAGGTTTTAAAGGAGAAATCAGGTGTGAATCAATCCATAGCCCAGTAATTTGAGGTCACAGAGTACTGTCTGTAGGAAAAAGAAAGAGAGGATTTGATATAGCATAGATTTAAAAACGAACCGGCAGGTAATGTTAACTAAATGGGGCATAAGAAAATGAAGCTGTTGGTCGACTGTTCGATCTATGTTGTATCATTTTTTTTTAATCTTTTTCCTTCCAACAGCACCCTGTGACCTCAAACAACAGGGCTATGGATTGATTCACACCTAATTTCTCCTTTAATTTAATGCTACTGTGATGGCGTCTAGCTGTGCAGGGTTAAAAAGATATCTCAGTGCTTAGCAAATCCAGGATGATATAAAGCAGCCTGAAACTGCTTAGATACTTAAATTAGATAAACAAATATTCTCCTCTTGCCAACAACCGAAGCGAAGATACAGAGTAATGTCTAACAGGTTGAGGGAATGTCTGTAAGAGTGAGAAAGTGTGATATGTGAGTGAGAATGTGCAATAATGTTTGTCCCTCTTGGGCCTCACTAAAGCAATATAACTCATAACCACCTTCATGTTGTCCTCTTGCATTGCTCATGCTGTAGCATCATTTTGTTGACAGTGCTGCTATGATATCTCATAATTAAGATCGCTGACTGTTTCTTCACGCAGGGAGTTAACTGGCTTTCTTTGACAAACAGCAACATGAAACACACAAGCATTCTGCATCACTCTCTTTTGCTTTGCCATTTTTAAAACTGCATGATCCTAAAGATGGCACACTTTATTGCTTTGAGGGGATGCTTCTAATTAGATGATATTTAGGCAGGCAGCGTTTAAGTCAAATTAGTGATTTTTTTTTTTTTAATTGCAATTCAAAAACAAAAAAAAGATCTATCGCTTAGTATTCAGTCATTCAACACTGAGGTCAGCTTTTAAAGCATTTGTGTGATGCAGTTCTATCATATGCAAAAAAGATATGATAAAAGAGTTTTTGCCAAAGGTTTAAAAAATGTAAAGGCCTGGGAAATGGAGTGGCCTTGATGCTGATAAGATTCTCCCCCGTCTTTGTCATCCCTCTCTCTTTTTATTTTTGTCTGCTTTTTCCTACCCTTTCGCTGTTCCATTTGTTGTTTTAAACCACTTTCTCTTTCTGTCATCTCCCTCCCTCTGACTCTTTCTCTCTCAGTTGGGTGTTTAACTAGCTGAGGCCAAACCTACTGATCTCTGTCAGGGTATGAAGTTTGGGGTGTTTTTGATCACAGAGTTGTGTGTGGGTGTAGGTGTAGGTGTGTGTGTGTGTGTGTGTGTGTGTGTGTGTGTGTGTGTGTGTGTGTGTGTGTGTGTGTGTGTGTGGATGCGTGCAAGGATGTGTGTGTATGTGCATGCTTGCGTGTGCGCACATGCATACGACCGTATGTATGTGTGTATGTATACTTGCCTCTTGTTCTTTATCTAACAGTCTGCCACTTCCATCTGTTTTGCTCTCATTAACCACAGTGTGTCATTTTTTATGTGTTCCTCTGAGCCTGGTTTTCACCAATCTGCAGATGACTGCATGTAAGCATAGACTCACCATACTTACCAGCACCACTGCTGCTCAGCCTGCCTAACCACACACCACTGGGGTCAGGGAGGGATGGAGAGAGGGACAGAGAGAGGAAGAACAGGAAAAAAGAAAGAGAGGGTTGAAAAAAAAAGAAGTCAAGTACTGTCAATAAATATGTATGTAAAACATATACTGACAAGCCCAGTGCCCTCCTACTTCCTATTTCTGGCCTGCATGCACTACTGCAGAAAATGGGGGGTGCCACAGTGAAGAGGAAGTATGCTGGCTGGGTTGAGGGGTGGGGTGATAAGATAAGGCGATATCTCAGGAGCTGTCAGTGATCTTTGACCGTGACTACTAGCACGTTCTTTGGGAAAAAAAAAACATGGATACACACACACACACACACACATACACACACACACATAAGTGCAAACACCTCTCTCTATGTGTCTCTTTCACACATGCACACTCACACTACACTTACAGCTACAGTGTGTGACACAGCCCAGCCTGACAGTGCACATACCAGATATCACTATCAGAACACCAGCAGCCACTGTAGTCGCTCTACATGTTTGGAATCGCAGCCGTCTCACGTACATATCCTGTCGCCCATGGGCATCAGGAGGACGCACTCCACCAGGGAAGACTCTGGGCAGGAAAACCCTAGGATTGGCTGTTTCGCCAGGAGATTGCTAAATTATGCACAGCTGTGAAGGCTTTGACAACTACCTTGTCGTAGAGACCAAACGGAACAGAGCTGAGTACTTCCTGCAATCTACCGACAGCTGTTGCAAGTGCCTGAAACTAACTCCAAGGCTAATGTTACCAGTGCCTGAAAACTAATTTGGAGTCTAACATTACCAGTACCTGAAGACTAACTCCAAGACTAATGTCACCAGTGTCTGAATACTGAGCCTACAGTTTGTGTCTTAAAGGAAAAGTATGGTTTGGATTCGGGTACAGCCCTCTCAACCGTACTGAGGAGATCTTCTTTGTCATTTTGTTATGTTCAGTGCGTGGTGCGATGATTGAGACATGACTTGGAGTGGTGACCTCCCCCGCTCTACACTGACGGCCTCTGCTGTATGCATTGAGGTGTGTGGCCAGGAGACGGGACTCTGAAGCATCAGGGGGTGGGGGTGGGGGGTAGAGATGGCACGGGCCCTGTGCTGCTGTGGCTGTGCCAAAAGGGGTAGCACCAGGAGAGAGGTAAGGAAAAAGAAGCGCTGCTGTTGCATATCTGACTGCTTTGCATTGGCAGCTTTGAGCGCTTTGTGTGGCTATCTGTGGGAGGGGATGCATACATCCGTTTGTGTGTGTGTGTGTGTGTGTGTGTGTGTGTGTGTGTGTGTGTGTGTGTGTGTGTGTGTGTGTGTGTGTGTGTGTGTGTAAGTTGTGTGTGTGTGTGTGTGTGTGTGTGTGTGTGTGTGTGTAAGTTGTCAGGTCACAAGAAGCTCAGAGCTGACATAGTCTTCCTCTCTGAGAGCTGGTGTATGCCATCAGAATTGCATCAGCATAGAATTACACCATTTCCACAATGACGAGGCGCTCCCAGTTATTTTTTCAAAGTCCGCAAAATGCCCTCTGTAGCGCTTCTCCCATTTGTAATTGTGAAACATGCTCTACTTTCAAACCTAAAAAGGGCTCATTTTGGAACCCTTTGAAGTATCCGCTTAACCGGCTTAACAGTCTTGAGCTCCAGAATTCCAAGGTTCCAAACAGAAACATATTCTAAGACTCCAAATAGAATACGCTGCATACGTTAGTCAAGCCTGCTCCAAATCATGCATTCACCAAAGGAAAAAAATAAAAAATGCCCCCTGAGCAGTAAGATGATGATGATGAGGAGGATGTAAACAGTGTGTGTGTCTGTGTGTGCGTGTTTATTTGGGGAGGGGGGGCGGGGGGGGGGGGGGGGGGTGTTGCATAAGTGCTCAAGTGTGTGAGGGGAGCATGCAGAGACAGGCAGTGGAATGCTAGTCACCCCAGGCAGAGTTTATGCTCCGAGTCAGAGCGAAACTTGCCTCATCCTGAGGGCAGCGTGGAGCAGCTGGATGGTGCACTAAACACACACACACACACACACACAAATACACATACAACAGGTCCAGAGAGCTCTACATGTATCGTACCTGGTCAAGGTAGGATGTAGCATTAGACAGACATTGTTCACATGTTTGTGCCCATGCATGTACTGTATGTGTTTGTGCTGTTGCCTGACTATGAGTTGAGGTTGTGTTTGGTGGTTCACCGTGTGCAAACTTTTGGGTGACACTCTCTTTCTCTCATTCCCTCTCTTCCTATCTCTCTCTTGCGGGAAGTGAAGTCTGGTCAGTGAGTTTCAGGCTTCAGTGTTTGGGTATTCATCATATTCTCTTTGTTCTGCATGTCATTTTTTGTGCTAGCTTTGACTGCTCTCTATACGATGGGTGACAAGGGAGATCTTTAAAGGAATAGGAGATGTACCCACTTCTTTCTCTCTCTCTCTCTCTCTCTCTCTCACACACACACACACACACACACACACACACACACACACACACACAAACAAACACTCTCTTTCTCTCTTAGATGTGTATGTTGAGTGTAGCGTGTCATTTCTCTGGAGCGACTGTTTGCTTTGTTATGAGAGTGCTCAGACACGTGAAGAGAAGGCAACACACCCCCTTGAAGTAGGACAGAGACGCCCATGCCAGCACATGCAGCACAACACATGTAGCCACATACACTGGAGACACACACCACAACTTAGATACACCACTGGTAAAACATGCCCTAGGCTAACACTCACACACACGCTTACACACTCACACAGACACTCACATGTGTGCGCGCACACACACACACACACACACACACACACACACACACACACACACACACACACACACACACACATATACACAATCAGAAAACCAGACACACATTAGTTGAATGACATGGATATGCACACATACTGTGTGCTCTTTCAGTAGGAGAACTGCAGGGATTGATATCTCCTGCTGGGTCATAGACAACATGAGAAGTCTGTCATTCTTTCATGTGACGTTCTGTGAAGCTTCAGTCTCCTGTACATTACACACACGCACACACACATATACACACAGACACACACAGACATGCATACTCTCTTCCAAGCAACAGGCATCTAACATATGCTGAGGTGGTCCTGGGGAGCAGAGGCGAGCACAAGTGTGTGTGTGTGTGTGCGCACACATTAAGTGCTGTGTGTTTTTGTGTGCACATGTGTGTGTCTGCAAAGGTGGAGCAGCCGTGGTCTCGCCGGGGCATTTTGAGCTTTTTGATGTGTGGATGGGAGCTGGTTCCGCTGGGCTGATCAGATGAAGCCTAAAATGCATCACTTTCCACCAAATTTGACACCATTACTGTTTCATCTGTGAGGTCTCGCATTCAGACGCTCTCGAGGGAGGTTGCGCATCCAAATGCTTTGCCTGGTTTTGCTGCTTGTGTATAATTTTTGATGTTTTGTGTGTGTGTGTTTGTGTGTCTATGCGCATTATGTACTGTATGTTTGCATCGACCTCAACAGTTTTGGGAGAAACAAAGCTTTTTTTTAAGTTTCCGCCATATAGACAAATCATATTGCTGTCACGGGTAGCCTTGAATACTAAAGGAGCTTGACACAGCGGGAAATATGTGCAAAGAATTGCATCACAAAAAGGGAATAGAAGTTCTAAGGAAGACTGGCATTGCAGGGAGTCCAGCAATCACAACAAGAGAGGGAGAAAGATTATTTATGGTGCCTGTTGCAGAGCAGAGAAGTACACCATCTCAGCCTGATTCTTGCATTCATTTTTGGGAAGTGCATCATAGGTGTAAACTGCACTTTATTCTGTCCAAAGTCAGTTGGTGTTATTTTCAGGTGGTGTAAAGTAGTCTCTTGTGTTGCTGGTAGCTTGTCTATCACTATTACTACTAGTCTAGTTGCCCTGCCATAGTCCTATGGCCCTATGTCAGCAGGTTCCCTTGTCCTGTTAATGAAGATTATTGAATACTGACCAAGACACAGTATGTTACTATGGGAGGGAAAGCAGATCTAGATGCAGGTGCGAGTGCAGTTCTGGTCTACATAAAGGCATCCTCATTGGCTTCCATTGACTGTAGAACCGTTCTGGTCTGCACAAAGGCATCCTCATTGGCTGCCATTGACTGTAGAACCGTTCTGGTCTGCACAAAGGGGACCCCCCCTCCCCCTCTTAATCAGAGAAAAGAACACAGAACAATACAAACGTTGCCACCTCTCGCTCCGCTTCAACCCTCTCTGTTGTTGGCCACTCTCCACTGTAGGATTTTTTATTTAATGCTGCTCAACCTTTAGTCACACCTGTGATGCCTCTTGCCCCTGTCTGATAATTTACTGTATGCATAGCTTTTGCAGTGCTGCTTACAAGCGTTCATCAGGGGGGTTAACAAGGGGTTAACAAGAGGTAATCAGGATTCTTTGTCATGTTGAATGATGACGTCTTTCCCAGAAAGTATTTGAGAAACTGGTGTCATATGTCATATGGCCTATAGACATATTATTATATTTACAAGAGCTTAAAGAAAGTGTTCCTGTTTGATGAAACAAATGAGTGCAAAATCCAAGAGCAGGGAGTTCCACACATGAGGAGGGACCCAGACTGGGAGTGATTCAATCAGTCTGGCCTGTAACCTTTCTGTTCAAGGATCACAGAGCTGATTGTATACTAGGTGCGTTTGTTTAGTGTGTGTGTTTGTGTGTCTGTGTGTGTGTTCGTGTGTGTGCGTGCGTGTGTGTGTAGGTATGCTACTGTGCCTGCACGGAGTGTGCAAACCCTTGCATGGGTATGTAGTATAGTGTATTTGTGTTGTGATGTGTGTTGTGTGTGAAGCCTTAAACAAGCTTGGTTGTGCACACTCCCAACAGTCAAACTGAACTCTATGCGACCCTTGTTCCAGTATTGCATCCATCCATCCCCCCAATGCTAGTCTCATCTGGTCTTCCCTTCTCACATGTTCATATTGACACACAAAGGTGTGTGAGATGAAGGTTTCTTTTCTAAGGCTGCATGTGCTGTATTGGAGTGTGTGTGTACATTGTGTTCTGGTGTATTTGTGCATCTTTCTGTTCGCGCGGGCACAAGCGTGTGTGTGTGCGCGCTTGTGTGTGCATGTTTGTGTGTGTGTGTGTGTATGATTAGAAGCAAGCCTAGTGTGGTGAAAGGTCAAGCAATGGTGAGGTCCAGAGAAGAGGAAGAGCTGAAGAGAGAGAAGTGGAAGTGGAAGAGAAGGTTTAGAGTTTAGAATGAGACTGACACACCTTAACCTGAGCCCAACCTGCTCAGTCACTACTAGAGTGCATCTGCTCACTTTTGCATGCTTGCTCCGTCTCTCTGCCCGATGCCTGGAACACACAGATTTGTTTGTTTGTGTGTGTGTCTGTGAAGTCAGTTTGTGTGTGAAGCACAGCAGCGTGATGTTGAGAGTGTGTGTGTGTGTGTGTGTGTGTGGACTCTTGACTGTGCCCCTGCAGGGTGGAAGGGGCCTCATGCTAATTCAAGCAGCTATAACAAGTGATTCTTTCCTGCCAGCTATCTGACTCACAGACTGCAGTCCAAAGGTGTGACTGTCCCTCTCTCTCTCTCCCTCTCCCTCCCTCTCAATCTCTCTCTCTCTCTATGTATCTCTCTCTCTCTTTCCTTCTCTCTCTCCCCATCTTTTTTATATTTTCCAGTGCATTCTCTTTATATGTTCTTTACATGTAAATTACCCTCATCTCCACTAGTGGTTTTCTCTGTTCTCCCTGCGCTCTCTCTCTCTCTTTCTCTCTCTCTCTCTCTCTGACTAGCTTGTGTTTGCTCTCTTGAAGTAAGCCTACCTCTCTCTCTGTCCCTCCTCCTTCTGCCCCCCCTCCTTTTCCTCTCCCTCCCTCTCTCTGTCTCTTTCTCCCTCCCTCCTTCCTTCGTTCAGTCTGCAGCGGTCGAGCAGCGGCTTCACACCCCGGTCCTGCTCTCTCCTCTGACTCGCGGTGCAGGCAACAGCGCCACTGTTCCTGTTTGCGCATGCATGTGTGTGTGTGGTGCGTGTGTGTGTGTGTATGTATGTGTTTCTGCGCATGTGTTCACACGCTCGCTCAGCGAAACCTTTCTGTGCCTTCCTGTCTGATGGCATCTACATGAGTGAGTGTGTGTGTGTGTGAGAGACAGAGGTTGAGAGACTGTGGGTGTTTGTGTGTGTGTGCGTGTGTGTGTGTGTGAGTGAGCCAGTGTGCAGTGTGTGTGTTTGCCAAGCCACTGGCATGCATTGGAAAGGGAGAGGGAAGCGGATATAGCGGCAAACTCACCCAGCTTCAGATGGGAGATGCAGAAGCCAAGAGTCTCACAGCGCAGCACCGTCACCAGGCTGTGAGCCTCACCGCGCAGCTCCGCCACCAGGCTCTCTGCCTTGACTCGCTCGCTCACTAGCTCTCTCTCTCTACTCATCTTTTGAGCTCCGTGTTTCAAGTAAGTGTTTCTCTCTTGGAGAGAGAGTGTGTGTCTGTGTGTCAGAGTTTCTGAGAAATGCAGTGAGTGAGCAGTGTTTGAGTAGATTTGAGTACTTTTGTGAGTGTGCGAGCAGTGTAAGTCCACAGCCTATGTGTGTGTGTGTATATGTGTTATGCCCGTATACCTTTGGAGTGTTTGTGTGTCTTGCATTGGAGTCTGTGTGTGTGTGTGTGCATGTGTGTGTGTGTGTGTGTGTGCATGTGTGTGTCAGCATTAGCGTGAGGAAAGTGAGGACCGGCTCTGAATGCTCTGTCACCCACAGCGCAGCAAATCAATAAGGCACCGGCAGGAGATGGACCATTTACCAATGCTAAGCGCTGAAGAGCCAGTGGCCTTCAAGCCTCCAAAGACAACCTTGACAAGGCTGTGTGTGGGAGACTCTCTCTGTGTTTGTGTGTGTGTGTGTGTGTGTGTGTGTGTGTGAGAGAGAGCAATATGTTTTTTTTCGTCAGAGCCTGTTTGTGGTTTGTGTGTGAGAGTGTAAGAAAATGCCCTGAGATGGCATAATATGTGTGTGTTTTTATGTTTGTGTGTGTGTGTGTGTGTTTGCATGTGTGTGGTTTTGTATGCTGCTGACAGTGTTGCAGTCTGTCACTGCTAGTTAAAAAACAAGAATGGATGAAAACTTCAATTTTGGTTAAACCCAGTAACTTCATTGAGTTTAAGCATGAATGTGTGCAGTTGTGTACATGCTTATTGGTGTAGGTATGATTTTCTTTCTGTCT